>CAJQUW010016042.1:0-14052 GCA_907163375.1 Prostheceraeus crozeri
CCATTTACCTCAAGATTGAATAATACCTTTTCCCGTTTCTGTTGGCAGTAACTGCAAAACGGTTGTCACGCCTGTAGCAATGCGAGACAGCGCATGCAAATCATCATGACGTCATCAAACTCGCGTTGCTTCTGCAAAATCGTTGGCAGTATATGCATAACACTTGGCACAACCATATTCTGTTGATTAAAATCAAGAAAATCGATTTGTGCTAAGATGATTACAAATCTACATGTAGACTACAGGTATTTAAGACACACGATGACCCTTTCAAATGGGTGTCATCACTTCATAGCGACAATGCCACGTCCTGTGTCAAGTTCCGATAGAATGCACATCATCAATGCCTACAGAGATGGGAGAGATCATCTTGATCTAGCCCAGCAATTGGGAGTCAGTACGCGTTCTGCACATCGCTTCGTTCGCACTTACCTCGAGGAGAATCGAGCTGAAGCCCTACCAAACAATGGTGGTCGGAGGCGAGTACTGACAGAGGAGATGATCGAGCATCTAGTGCACTTCGTCCAAGAAAAGCCCACTGCTACTCTGCTGGAGATGAGAGGGAAGCTGTTAGAATCCTTTCCGTTGCTCCCAGCTGGATTGAGTCTCACAACCATCTCTCGAGCTCTGGACGGGGAGATGATAACACTGAAACTCCTCAGATCAGCACCAACACAATGGAACAAAGCTGATGTGAAGGAAGGGCGGCCTTTGTGTCTTGGCTATTGGAGGAAGGCACGAGCCACGACCTTGTGTTTATTGATGAATGTCGCTTCAATGTCTGGACCGCCAGGACACAAGGACGCTCAGTGCATGGTGCTAGAGCCGTAAGAATTGTCGAGGGGAACCGAGGACGAAACCTAACTGTCTGCTTGGCAGTGTCTCCACAATTCGGCTTGGTTCACTTCATGTTCGTTGAAGGTGGGATGACGAGCTCTTCCTTTTCAGACTTCTTGAGTGAAGTCCAAGCACTTCTGTTTGAGGAGTCTCTCTTCATAGTGTGCGACAACGCCCCATCACATAGAAATCCTCCCACTCCAATCAGTGACCGTCATGATCTCAAGCCATTGCCTCGCTACAGTCCCTTTCTCAACATGACGGAGAGAGCAATTTCCTGCTTGAAGAGTGATGCCAAGCGGAGATTGAGTGATCCCGGAATACAGGTACAGTTCAGTGATCATGATGCCGCGCATGCCGCACACATAAACTTACAAACATACCGACTAGGCATTCTTCGACGGGAAGTTGAGGAGGCAATGCCTTCAATAACACCTGAGAAGTGCTTCAGGTGGCACTATCGTTCCTTGTCGTATGCACAGCGCTGTTTAAGCAAGTTTTTTGACTGAATATATTCATAGTCTCGTTCATTATATTGTTTTCATTTAATGTCATTTTGGTTATACACACGTACACCAAAGAAGTTATGACAGCATAAGAAAATAGCGCATTTCAATAATCTGTCAAGTGTTATGCAGTTCCTGCCAACGATTTTGCAGAAGCAACGCGAGTTTGATGACGTCATGATGATTTGCACGCGCTGTCTCGCATTGCTACAGGCGTGACAACCGTTTTGCAGTTACTGCCAACAGAAACGGGAAAAGGTGTAAATAAAGGAATATAGTTGTATATCAATTTGATAAATTGAGAATATTAAAATAAAAAAATTCAAATATGTTGCATTAGGAATTCAAAATAAGAAAATAGCATAATAAAATGGTAATCAAAATAATAATAGTTTTGCTCGACACGTCGTTGTGTCGACAATACAAACTTTCTCTATGTGCCACTTACAACTCTGATAAGATTCAAAATGAAGACGCATGTACAAGAATAGGATATCAAGACGTATGGATTCTAGGAGACTAAATTTGTTTGCACTTACTACTCTCGTATGACTCAAACTAAAAATTAAATTAGAAATAAACAAGTCTGAAACACGAAAAGTGCTATCGAACAAAGCGAGCTGTCGAGCAAGAAAAAGCTAGATCCAATGGAACGCATCACTGTTATGAATTAAATTATTAAGTCCCAAAACAACGTTGAACAAAAAATAAGCAAAACGTGATTATGAAATGCATATACTTATCATGAATTGAATTACATCATGATATGAATGATAATTCTTCAGCTCACAATGGCATGTATCCAAATTCTTGTACCAAATAATTCAAAGGCATTGCATTCATAAGATCAACGTATCATCAGCAGCGTCTGTAGTTCACCTTCTGTGATCAAGCCGTGACTCGTTGTGAAACTGTTTCTGTAACACCAACATTCATAGAAACTGACAACAATAAAACCTCTAGAATGGAATCAAAGCTTCTTGCAATGCACAATAACGGCACATAAATCGCACGCATTTTCACGTAGATGCACCTGCCAACGTCTGTATCATTGGGTTAGAATCAGTCACATGTGTAAATCGAAGCTTTTAATTGGTTCTTCATGCCCCAACTTAGTTCCCCCGGATGTGCCGCGACCTTGAGTCAATTTCCATTCTAGCGAACTTCAGATAAACAGTTTATTTCTATGCCAACATTCGTGTCATCTGTGAACACGTTTCAGCGCTCAGCGCAATCATCCATTGTTGTTGCTGCATTGATATTGCCGTTGTATTAATGAACAATGCGAAACCATCAAACAATGAAATACAATCAAACCATGAAAAGGAAATAAGACAAATAATTGATCTGACCTTGACTAAATAAAATATTCCTAAACCTTAACAAAAAAAGAATAAATAAATACGCATGCCACAGAAGTGAAGAAGGAAAATGTATACGCATACAGGTAGACACAACAATCACTTATTATAGAATTTTAAAATTTTAAAATAAAAACGACAAGTATTGGTCGATCGATTTCATGTCCGTTTTCATGACATATCTTCAGGACAAACAGATAAATCTAGATAAAATACAACAGGATGAGAACTTGTCAAGCTAAAAGAACAATTGGCAATTGCGTCTAACTCCTCAAGAATTGAATACAAGCTAAAAACAATACAATAAGAGCTGATTTACATTTACAATTACGTCTAAAACTGTCAAGGTCACAGTCCTAAAACAATAAAATTGGGACTGAAGATTCGTGTTCGTTCATCAAGGTTGAACTATTGTCATGAAAGAAATCAATAGTTCAATCAGCCATTTCTTTCAGTATGATAAGTGCACTTACTGAGTGCAATGCTTTCCTCATATATCGATGCTTTTAATATTTCTCCGCAGATTGTACAAGGAGTAGTTCTGCCGTTCGCCAGTGCTAGGGTCTCGGAAGGTGCTATCATTCGGTACGCTGTTATCAGCCTGGCAGTTTCATATACATTCATGGTAAGTTGACAATTTACGTGCATGTAGTTTAGAGAGGAAATCATCAAAATTCTGTTTTCAGGCATTTGCAGTCAATATATGGATTTTCTGCGCGGCATGTCTGCCTTTGGTGCTTGGACTTACATCCCTCAATGTTACTATTAGCAGCACATTAACAAAATCGGTCGCATCTAAGGATACTGGTGAGTACTGCCTTTAGGGATGGTCTACGCTGTTTACTCATTCTCCAATGCTTTTTTTGCGGAAAATTTGAGTGCTATTCACTTGTACTGTCTTCTGTGAAAATCGAGGACTACAGCCGCATGGATTGACAGTTTCTACAGAAGGGTTTGGGCCAGATATCTTCATTCGAATTTCCGTCAGGCAGGGTTGGCATTATCCACCAATTCAAATTCAACCCAACCAAAATTCAAATCCTGAAAAATGCGTTTACTCCGGCATCAAAGAGAGAGATTAATCCCCTTGACTGATTCATCATCACACTCACATGTTTTCGTATTGGAAAATAGGGATTTGTAAATTGAGTGATTTTTATATTTTTCATATTTCAAATTTGTTTGGCAAAACATGCATCTTATCTTTATCAATTTTACAAAACTAATCATTAGGAGATAAGACAGCTATAGCATTCCCTGAGTAATGTTTGAGAGGAATCTTAAACCTGACGTCTGTCAACTCGAGATATCAATATTGATGACGTTCATCAACAAACGATATTTCCATGACAATGCATAATCACTAGGGCGGTTTTTTATTGACCTAAAAAAATTACGAATTTTGACTTTATTTTCAAGTAAATTTGTACCCAATCTTTTTACCTAATTCAGTTTTGTTTAACCAAAGAAAACATCATTTCAGACTCACAAGAAAGCGTTACTTGTTTTAATTAAAGAAACACATTTTATTATTGAGCCCACCAATACAAAGTTCTTCACGAAAAGAAGGAATGCCTCTTCAACAACGAGTTAAGGTGGGTACTGATGATGAAGAGGTAATTCTTTGTAACTTCGTCCCATGTTTGCCACTTTTACGATGACTGTCAATCATAAAATGTTTCGCGTATTTCACCGGGCATTCACAAAGCACACAGAAAAGTTCATTCCTTGGTGTTACTTTGAATTCTTGAGGATATTGGCAAGTAATTCTTTTGCACTTGGATGCATCACTTTCAGCTGTCTTGGGCATTTCGAACAATTGAAGATAGTCAGTGTCAGTTAACAAAAAGATGTAGTTGTGTGCGTTTTCAATCCTTGCGAGAATATTTGGTGTCCCAATAGCCTAGCTTTTTGATTTGATTGAAAAGAGTTCGGGAAACCCAGATCTAAAAATGGAAGACCAGATTCCTGAAAAATTTACTGTCTTATTTAAACTTTTTGACCTTATTTGACTAAATTTGACCTTACTTTTACTCTATTGACTATATTGACTTCATTTGTCTATTTTGACCGTTTTTTTACTTTATTGACTTTTGACTTAATTGACCGCCCTAATTATCACATAATACGTGTGTTTGTCCTAATATTAAATCTTCTTTCACCATGTAGATTTCGCCACTTTATGATATGTTACTAATAAGCTTCAAATATAGTAGTACAGATATTAACAATTGCCTATAATAATTGAATTTCTTAAATTTACTTCAAGGACGCGTTGCTCTGTCATCATAAGAATGAAACGGTAAAAGTTGGTTTAACGGTTATCCGGGCTTTCCTCTGAAACTAGTTAGACGGGCATACGGGGTACGGTGTACCCCATATCTATTTTTGAAAAATCTTTTCTGTTCATAGATAAATTCCATGATTTATCATTCTAAGTAGTTTCGTGATTATATACTCTTATTAAAATATTGTTTTTTCATAGATATCGTAAAGGTTATTAAGTAGTATGACATGATAATTGTAGATTTATCTATTTACAGATTGTTTTATATCGCCAAACCCAACAAATAAGAAATTTCTGATAAATTTTTTTCTAATTTCTATTAATCTATGTATTAACAACAAAAATTATTTCTATTAAAATCACATATAACAAATTCCTCTCTAATTTAGGTACCAGTAGGCTTAATCTTAATTAAGTAGGTCTACATAAAAATGACATTGAAACTGTTTGCTGAAAAAACATGGATAAAAACACGATGTCTCAATTCAATTCAATGACACTGCT
The DNA here is from genome assembly GCA_907163375.1 of Prostheceraeus crozeri. Lineage (NCBI taxonomy): Eukaryota > Metazoa > Platyhelminthes > Polycladida > Euryleptidae > Prostheceraeus > Prostheceraeus crozeri. Next base: position 5,496 of record CAJQUW010016042.1, read on the forward strand.
TGCACCTATGACACCTGTGTTCGTTACACATAGGACGTTTGGCACTGAGAACAGCCGATGCGGGATTTTCTGTCTTTACTTCGTTCACAAAACGCACAACCGTTGACCCGTCGAAAGCTGGAGACAAATTTCATCGTTATCGGTCTTTGTCACTTCGTTTGATGAAAAGTCTACAATTCCAAAGAATGGATTGCTGCTTTTACATTCTTTCGTATACCCGTCGATTTGAGTCTTTTTCGAATTTCTTCTTCGATAAGCTGCATACCACTTGCGATCAGGAAACCAAAGTGTAAAGTTTTCATTTGAGCGGGTTGTCAACTGTCTGGTGTTTTTGTAAATGTACATACTGTTCAGAACTGAAATATTCAGCATATTCATGATGAAGCCATAAGGCCATCTTCGACATTTGCGTTTCATTGACATTATACGCACCATTTTGTCCATGTTGTCAACGCCGGATTTCCTTTCATTGTAAGTAAGTACCGTATCAGTCTTAGATTCAGTGTGAATACCAACTTTTGAGTACAGTAAGTATCCAACAGGAGAACTGGCGTCTTCTTTTTATCACAAAAGCTGCAAAGCATCTGATTTCCGGAATAGAAAAACTTTGAATCTCCTTTACATCGGCCGACTGTAGATTTTGCCTTCAGGTGGAACGTCTGACCTGTCCAATATAAGATATACTTTTCTGAGAAAGGCGATCAGCTAGTGTACTGCTTGAAAAATAATTATCGGCCGTGAGATGTGTACCACTGTCATAGAGGGGTTTCGTGAGTTCCATTACCAAAACTTATGAGAAATTGGTAAATTGAAGCGATTCATTTGAAAGAGTTCCACCACCAATGTATGGAATACCGTTATAAACGTAAGTTCCATCCGAATTCATTAACCAGAAAATTTTTAGTCCAAATTTTCCGGGCTTACTGGCAATGTATTGCCTGAAAACTAACATTACCGTGAAACTCTAAAAGTTGCTCATCCACACATGAAAACATGGGGGGATTTACAAATGAAATAAATACTCTTTAAGAAATCCTCAAATACGTCTCTTACTGGTGCCAGTTTATCGTCTCTGTTTCTCCGCATGGGATCGTCGACTCTAAGCATCGTTTGATAAATTTGAAACGCTTTTCTGACATGGTGGCTTTGTAAACTGGATGGCCATGGATAACACTCCACATATTTTCCGTCGACTGATAATTATCACGATATGCTGCCATAAAGAGGTGTAATCCGATAAAGGCAAACATTTCTTTTGTAATAAGTACAAATTTCCGTTGATTGCTTGGATTATCTCCATTCCATTTCACTACTAACCTTCTTCCATACACGTTACCGTATCTAAGAGCCGTGAGAATTATATCTTCTGTAAACATAAAAAACGCCTCAGATTCTGATATAGGATGCAATCCTCGCTTCACTTCGCCCGCTGACTTTCTCATTATATTTTGATGTTGTCGACGACCTTGTACATCAGGGGCATCTGCACTCCACACTCGACCAGATCGTGAAACTAAGCGAGGGTTTGAAGTATCACCTGAGCCTATTCGGGATCGCAAAGGCGGTATCTCATCATCACTACTGCAATTGTTTTCAGAATCTGAGCTATCATCAGCCGATATATTGACCAACATACTTCGCTCCATTACATCATCATCTGACATAACGCAATCCTCGGACATCAATATTTCGGCTTCTTCAGTAAATTCTGCAATTTCACCGATATCGCAATCATCGTCTTCTGAGACATGCCCTTGTAGAAGTGTCAAGGCGATATTCTTGGCAGCTCTGTTCGATCTCGCCATTTCGGATCTAAAGAGGAAAATAACAATGTAAGATATCAACTGAAAATGAGAAATCAGTAGAACAAAAAAGGTTATATATAGAAAAGGACTACTTCTGTTGTGAGTCAGTGGCCTAGTGGCTACGGTGTCGGAAATTGGGGTTACGCTCCTCAGACTAGGGTTCGAATTCTTTTTGACGTGATATCAAAACAACCTCAATATTTTTTGCCTCAATACAATAACTACTATACAAACAGTAACTATATACATTCATCGCACTTTTCGTTTGAAATATTAGCTATAAGATAGTTGTGTTTACTACCGGTAAGCCTACTCTAAATAGTTTATATATATAATATGATATATAGACACTATCATAAGCTCACGTATGATAACAGAAACACTTACCAAGCACTCTCCCAAGATAGGAAAACCAAGTTGAAATGTTAAACTATAACCCTGTGATAAACAACTGATTAGAATTGAAACCAAGATAAAACTAACGCAATTTCAAGATCCATACTTGAATATATTCAAATGGGATTTAGATCAAATAAATGAAAGAAATATTATTTTCAGATTTATTTTAGTACTTATATTTCAATTATAAGTATAATGAGAAAGCAGTATTTAGTTCTAAAGATTATGTAAATAATCATCTTTTGTAATTTTGCTACTTATAAAGCTCATTTGTTTATGTTTGTCATTGGGGTACACTGTACCCCATTTGCCCGTTTAGCTAGTATGATCAAATATCTCTGAAGCTATTCAAACAAAAATACAAAAACTACCACAAATAATTAGCTTTATAAAAGTTAGGAAAAGTCACGAAATTTGGAATTAGAAATCATTGTTCTCTTCGCTTGGCGGCAGTTCAAAAAACGTTTTGGGGTACACTGTACCCCAAGCCCGGATAACCGTTAACATGATAATTTGACAATAAGCACTTTTTACCTGAGAAGTCGCCTCTGGTACCGATATTTCTTTAAAATAAGAAAAGCAGATGTGCTTCAATATCTTCGCTGTGTGACAGGCACGACGATTCAAGACACAGGACATGGATGGTTCTTCTGAAATGAAAAATGAAGACCTGGGTTCAGAAATTCGGGATTAAATGAATATGCTCGCATTGATTATTAGTAGCGGTGTCGGCGTTGTGAAAAAATTGAGGCGATGGTGGCACCGATCGTCTGATATTTTCTAATTTCATCAAATAGAGGTATGAAACTTACTCAAATTTGCATGAATAATTACATTATCGCTAGATAGGTGTATTTGTTTTAGGTCTACTGCAAAATCAGTTAAATTTCAAAATTTGCACGAAGATATATAATAGAATAACATATAAGAGATCTACACTTAGCAAGATAGTGAAATTTCGACGGGCATTCATTAAGTATCACTTTGAACCCACTACTGGCAGATAGTGTGTTATAGCAATAGTCTGTGTCCATTTTTCAACTAGGGATGCGACTCAATATGTAATTATTCTATTTACATTGTGTTTGGAAAAAAGCAGTAGTGGTCTCCGTGGCACAGTGGTTAAGTGCTTGGCCTAGCGATCTCTTGGTCCAGAGGTCGAGCCCCGAAAGTGTCATTTAAAGTCGGCAGGAAGGGCATCCGGACTAAAAAGGTACTACAACGCTCCATAAGTCTGACTATGTCAGCACTGTCCAAGCCCCAAGTATGGGGAGTAGTGACGTAAAAGCTTCATTCAAAAGTAGTTATTAATTACTGCAGGTGTACTAACTTAGGCGATTTGCCAGTAGTGTGTTTAAAGTGATATTTAATGAATGCCCGTCGAAATTTTACTAACCTGCTATTGCAAATCTCAAATTATCCCGGGCATGGCTGCTGCAACTTTACATAGGGAGTTTATGTCGATGTTGAGAGATGTGAATAGGCTGCTGATGATTCCAGATATTAGATGAAATAGCAGCTACGAGTATTCAGGTCTGTTTCCATTTTTCAACTGAGAATGCAACTCAAGATTGAGTGAATGACTAAACACACGAAGGGATGTGCTATACACGCTGTATAATTGGACATCAGCATGCGCTGTATGATTGGACATCAGCATGCGCTGTATGATTGGACATCAGCATGCGCTGTATGATTGGACATCAGCATGCGCTGTATGATTGGACATCAGCATGCGCTGTATGATTGGACATCAGCATTCGCTGTATGATTGGATATCAGCATGCGCTGTATGATTGGACATCAGCATGCGCTGTATGATTGGACATCAGCATGCGCTGTATGATTGGATATCAGCATGCGCTGTATGATTGGAAATCAGCATGCGCTGTATGATTGGACATCAGCATGCGCTGTATGATTGGATATCAGCATGCGCTGTATGATTGGACATCAGCATGCGCTGTATGATTGGATATCAGCATGCGCTGTATGATTGGACATCAGCATGCGCTGTATGATTGGACATCAGCATGCGCTGTATGATTGGACATCAGCATGCGCTGTATGATTGGACATCAGCATGCGCTGTATGATTGGATTTTTTTATTAGTAGCCTGTATTTGAATCATAGATTTTCTATGGCCATTAAACCACTAATGCCAGAGCCGCACATTCATGTTTCTTAAGTGTAAATTATGAAACTGCCGAAATAATCACTGCCTTTAAGTTGGCGATCTTGATGACCGTGAGATGTTCAACCTCTGTCTGTACTCGTAAGTTCTTCAAACGTTCATAAAATGTCATCCGAGAAGTTACCTTGAATCTATCAGAAATACCCACTGCATATTCTTGGAAAGTTGCTATAGAATTTCTTGTTCGATTAGCCTGTCGATCAGTTTCTCATGTGATCCAATCATTCATTTCCTATGTGTAAGCCTACTCATTTCATGTTGCATCCTTGGTCTTACAGATTTTTAAGATTTTACGAAAAAAATTATAAAATCAAACCTTTGTACTATTTATGCATTTAATAAATAGTCTACAAGAATTTGAAATGATGAAGATGTTTAATTTCCTTTGAAATTTACAAAACTTGAATTTCCAGAAACAAGTACTTTTAACTAAAGGTCATATTTTTGATGTTCCTGATAACCAAATGTGATGAAATTTGAACTTGATATCAAAACTGTAAATCAAAGATGCGTTTAAATAAAAATTATATGTCACAAAAAATTAGCGTCCCTTTATACGCCCACTTATGAAAGCACTGAAAATGAGTTTCACCGCCTTCTGCAGCAATCTAGATGTTTTAAAGTATTCCTTTCCGTTGCAGCCTACTGAGCGCGCATGCGAGTAGTGACTAATTAACACAATAATATTCTTTCAAATTGTGAAATTGCGATTGTGTTTGCTGCTTGTGTCTCCGTAATCCGTATAAACACCGTATGTACACCTTCATCAACACAGATCAGCACAAATAATTATAATTATTGTTCAATCAGTACCACAATCGTATACTTCTTTCTCACTCTCCATTTCTGAAACCATGTTTCTATTGATTAACTTCATAGTGGAAGGCAGGCTGACCAAATGGTCTGTTTTTTGCAGGCTAGTCTGCGAAGTCTGTTTTTGATCTGTTTTTTTGGTCAAGTCTGCTTTACTCAACGCTTACACAATTGGTGAGCACCATAACTTTGTTCGTACCCCACAATATGACTGTCGAAAGCGGATTCTCGAAAATCAAGTTTTATGAAAGTGACTACCAATCTGCGTTCTCTGATAATCTCTACGATGGAATTCGATTGGCCTCCGATTACTTTGATCGTGAGTCACTTGAAAAATTCGCAATTCCAGACGACCTACTGAAAAGCATGAGCCAAACTGGTCGTTTGTATATCGAAGAAGAGAAAAAGAGATTCAAACTCAAAGAAAAAGAACTTCTGATGCACGAAGCTGCAGAAATCAAGCGAAAAATGGGTATTTATGAGGGGAAATCAGATAAAGTTCTGAAAAAGGAAATACAAGAAACGGAGCGACCGAAATCGAAGCGATTGAGAAGAAATTGGCGGAGGCTCGAGCAAGGAAAGGCGTTTGGAGGAAGATAGTCAGGCTTCCAAGAAACGCAGGGATGCCTGTGTCCACCATTGTGATTGACAGTTTTTTTAAAAAGGAAATTAATGTGTCATGTAATTATCTTTGAATGTGACATTTTCTAATTTAGAAGTTTTAAAAAGTGAAAATAAAGAAGTTTGACCACATATATTAATCTTGTGACATTTACCTCTGCATGTACGATACACGTAGACTTTACTTAGGTGCATTTGGATCTATAGCCTTACAGATAGCACATTGCCAAATTGTCCTATTACAGGTGAAATTAGGGTCGATTTTCATGTCCGAAAATCACAGTCTGCTTTTTCCGAAATCATTGTGGTCAGTCTGGTGGATAGGAGTACATAATATATGATTGATTAAAGAAAAAGAGTGTGGTGTTGGCATGAGTTAAATCACTTGATGCAAGTTGCTGATTGAAAATGAGATTCAAATCAGTGATTCGTTCAAAAATCGTTGATTTAAATCAATTGTATTGCTGTGGTGATCAGACAGAGACACTCTAAAAGGTATCAGGCGATAGATTTCAAAACTGGTGAAAGGTAAGATTTGTTAAATGAAGACAATGATCAACAAGCGCAGCGTTCTGCATGTGGTTGCAAGTACATAGTCCTGCAAAATAGACAGGTCCCCCAAAATCGATGCTTCATCCACAACCTGAACTTGTTTTGTTTTGGAGCAAAAATCCAGTGTGAGAGTTTTCATCATTCGCGAAACGCGCTAAATCAAATTTAACCCTCAGAAGAAGCTTATCAATACAAAATGAATTTTAAATCTTTTGTGACTTTTATTGACATATCGCGGAACTTTACACATATAGAGAATCAAAAACATATTTCAAAATTATAAAAAACACGAACAAAACAAGATTACAACAATTAGAAAACGTCAAAGTTAAAAAATGTAATGACATGACGGCAATTTAATAATGAGCAGCAGGCCGGACCAGAAGCATTCGCAGACCACAACAGGTTGCCAATACAATAGTCGAGTGTGTTTGTAAACGCGTAATGCAGCGCTAATGCAGCACTGTTGATGACCCTATAGGCATACACCTTTCTGTAAATGCTTATAGGCGTACTGTTGTGTTATAAATACAAAATCACAGAAATGTGTTTGTTTTTAGAATGAAGTACATGAGATAATTATGTATGCTATTATAAAGCCTATACGAAAAACGACCAGGACAAAGGCTCTATAGGTCTGATCGCACTAACATTTTTCGGCAAACTTCAAGCTGTTATTATGATTGAATGAATTTGCTTACGATTATTGCTACAGATTAATATGCAAATCTATTCATTAAGTTTGCATATATAGGTAGGAGCTCTTAAAATGGACAGCATCAAAAAACAAAAATTATAAAATCAGAGAGTCTGATTTCAATAAAAAATCGGAGTTTTTTTTTAAAAAATTATAAATAAAAGGTCATGATTTTTGCCAAACCTGGTGTATATTATGTATTGTATATTAGCTTCAATGAAGTACACGCAACTATCCTAACATATATATCTTACATATATAATTAACTGACTTGTAGTTGAAATCCCAGTAGTGGCATCAGTAATAATTTTTGTGCGAGTTGAGGATCTCCCTTCTTTGGCGTGTAGCTGTTAGAGAGCTTTAGGCCAGAACCGCTGTTTCGTTTGTAGGAAATGCGCAACTTGAAAAACACCCATTTTTGATGCGCAAATTATTACTAAAGTAGTATTCATTCTAGCATAAAATCCTTAAATTACTCAAATCCCAACTTTGAAAAGCATGACGCCTGTTTAGTCACATACAGGCATTCAGTCAAGTGAATTTTATTTATAGTGATTGAAAATGGGCCTAAGATCAAAAAAAGTCACGACTTATTATAACTTACACCTACATAATGTTGTAATTATACAATCTGAATTACCGGCACTTATAATTGAGCGGAATTTTTAAAGCGTTTTAGTGCGGATTTTTGGCCTGAATTTCATTGCAATCGGTGGAGGTCTCAGCGGACAAAAAAAGACATTGTCTGCATTGCATTTTCGTCAATGCATATAGGAAGTTCAAAGGTAATTAAAGCATAACTTGATTTTAAGGGGGATGCATTCTGCTTTCATTTCGATGTTCGGAATGCTCATATAAGACTTGATACATGCGCTGGAAAACTAAATAATTGTACTTGCGCGAGTGTCAAGCACTTGTTGGGGTGTGTACAATGAAGTATGATAACAATTGTTAAAGCATAGACAGTCACGAGTGACAAATGCAACAATCATAATTAGCGTGCTTAAGTAATTCTCTTGTTTTAAATTCTCTCGATTCGATAGACTTTTCTCATTGATAATCAATTATTTATGAAAGCTGCATTGATACTTTAGCGATGCACAAAAAACAAAATAAAATTAAATCTCGCAAACCCAAAAACAGACAAAACAAAAAAAAGCAAAAAAAAACAAAACAAAAAAAAAAACAAAAAAAAAAAAAAAAAAAAAACAAACAAAAAAAAAAAAAACAAAACAAAAAAAAAACAAAACCAAAATAAAGAACTGCAAAAACAATAAAAAAAAAAAAAACAAACAAAAAAATAAACAAAAAAAAACAAAAAAAAAAACAAAAAAAAACTAACAAAAAAGCAAAAAAAACAAATAAAAAAACAACAAAAAAAACAAAAAAAAAAAAAGCACAACAAACAAAATAAAATCAAAAGAAAAAAAAAAAAAAAACAAAAAAAAAAAAAAAAAAAAAAAAAAAAAAAAAAA
>CAJQUW010016043.1:0-92299 GCA_907163375.1 Prostheceraeus crozeri
GAGACTTCTGTTCCGTCACCTGGAAGTTCTGTCAGGTCATCCATGAATTTGACCAGACGTCGCTGCGGTTGGAGAGAAAATTGAATGTATGAAATGAGCACTGCACCATGCGAAGACCGTATAAAGCACTGATGTATTGTATCTACTGACTAATGCGATTTCATGCAACTTTTCTAATTTTTTTATTATCTCGATGCAGATTAAAGTTTGTAAGTGAATAGAATAGAATAGAAAGGATTTATTTCAACTGAATAAAAATCATGAAAATCAGAAATCATACAAATCAGAAAAGTAAGGTGTAGATGCAAGTAAAGACACAGTAAAGAATTCAGTTATCAAATTGTCTATGCGGGAGTGCTGACACGTACATAATGAATGAGTTCTTTCGGCGCGAGGTATTTGAGAACGGTACAATCGCACGCCGTTACAATTACAAGTGTACAATTACATGCTAGATGATCGATGATAATTGCTGGCATTTCTTGAAAACGTGTCGTTAATATTTCCTAATTTAGTTCATTATCGTGATTAAATAAATATTCATCTTGGTTTATCACTGTAAACTCTAGGGCACGAAATTTAGCATCAATTCTAACCAACATAAGGCATGAGTAGGCACGAAGTTCATAGCGCTGAGTTCGTACCCATTGATTTTTCCTTCGATTTCATTGGATAAACAAATATTTGGTTTGGTGCCTATTAGTGCCTAAAGGCGCCTACTGGTGCCTCGAGGCACTAGAAAGGCAGTAACTAGGCTCTAACTGGTACGAAATTGCGGCTTCGTGCCCAAAATAGTACCCTACAGTTTACAGTGATGGAAACATATTGGAGGCCTCATAGACCCCCACTGGACTTAAACGTGATAATTTTCGTTTGATGTTAGAGGGTTAATTTGTAGCGCAAAGAATTTTAAGCTCAATTAATATCAGCTATTTTATCATCAACTCTTTTAATACGCTAAACAATCACACCATTGATAAATTGATGTGGAGAGCCGGTCAATATCATATGAAGATCACATAGATATAGAAGGATACACCGGTATACTTACAGTTATAAACATGAGTAGACCGCAAGGAACTCACCTGTAATCAAAATGACAAAAATGTCAAGTGAAATTGTATGAAATTAGTAATCGACTGGCTGTCCTAAAGTTATTACTATCTTCAAGCGTGCACTTCACAGACATCAAATGGTAGAAAGTATCATTACGGTGACTTATTTTATCAGAGTTAGAGAACACACGTGATACTTAATATAGATTTTGCATTAGATTAATAATAATAATAGTGTTTATTTCGAATCAATGAAAATCATAATTTACAGATCAACGTTTCATGTAAGTGATAAATGAAGTCATACATGCTAAAAAGATACATCAATTTGAGTACATCATCAGCTGGTAAAAATTCCATTAGATTTTTTTGATATTCAGTAGTTTTGACATGTACGGGAAGAACGAGTCACGCCTTTTCTGTGTACGATGACGACCAGATAAGAAATGTCCAGAATAATGCAAACGTTTCGGCAAATACTTGTGCAAGCAGTGATTTTGGCTTTTAGATATTTTCTTGAACAATTGTTGGCTTATTCGCATTCGTCTGTCTTTAATTGTTTCGTAATTCATTGTCTTTTCTCCAAAGATTTTCCAGGATCGCTTTTGAATTCTTTCCAGTTTTATGTTCATAAATTTAGGAAGACCAATAAATACGGGACATGCGTATTCCATCAAAGAAAGAATGATTGCGCAATAAATTTGTCGTACTTCGCGATTTGAGGCAAATTGTTTCGCTTTACGAATGATTTAGAATCGTCGATTACATTTCTTGATCACATTGTCGATGTGGTTGGTCCATGTCAACTTATCATTCAAAGTCACACCCAAGATTTTCATTTCGTGAGTTTGAGGAATGTCTAGGTTAAGAGGTGATGATAAGCGATGTGCACACTTCTTCCTACAAATCATAATGCACGATTTCATTTTATTGAGAGCCAATTTGTTTTTTACGCACCACTCTTCCATGACTTTTACTTCTGCCGATATCTCGTCTTGGTTTTGGGTATCCGTCAAGTTTTTCATTAGAGGTAGGACGACATGAGTATCATCAGCGTATCTTATTTGACTACATGTACTGCTCTTTAGGTCAGAAACAGTGGTGGCGCCAGGGTCCTAGAGCTGGGGGGTCCATGGAAGCCTTGTGCCGACGGTTTTAACCGAGGTGCCGACAGGCTATACCGGCTAATTATTGTAATCTATGAACAGCTATGCCTACTTGTGGGCTATACATGCACATGTCAATTGTGTAATTGAGTTGTAAATGTGCAATTTTTGCACACACAAAAAATTGTGCAATCGATGCACACTTTGTTATGCACCTACACATATGTCCGATTTCTTCTTTCAGACAATTTACATGTTAACTGTCACCGAAAATGTGTTCCTATATCTGAGATTTCTTTAATTATTAATAACGAGTATATCTATGATTTTCTTTCAAAATCTTACTTAATGCATGTATGTTAACTTTGAGAATTTTGAAACAAATGCCTGTTGGCTCGTGTACATTGCATAAGAGCAGGTAGCAAGTTTTGTACCGGTTTGTTAAATTTCTTCTTGCGGGAACAACTAAAATTCGTAAATAAGTAGCTATGAACTGAAAGCATCTTTGCTTGCTAAACGCTACGTGTTGTATAAATACGAGGATGCTTTGACTCATGTAGCGTGCGTGATGATGACATTCATCATGCACTCTATTTTCTATGAGTTCTCGACTACACCATAAGAGCTATCAACTATGTCAATCGATTTAATGTTAATGAATGCATGCAACTCAAATAATCAGAGCCTATGTAGGAACTTTATGCATTTGTTTTCCAAATTTAATTTGAGAAAAAGGTATATAGAGAAAATATTAGAATTTTTTCATATACAAATGGTGAGGACAAGGAACTGCCGCATGCATATGTCATAAAACTTCGGAAGACATGGGATGTACATGTACTTTTCCTAACGTGTTAGGACACGATTTTCAAGAAACAATATAATTTATGTACAAAAGCAAATGAATAGAGCTTGCAAGTTATAACTTCGTTTAAATCAGTTTTGGGCCTACATTTACAAAAGATACGAGCAAAAACTGAAATGAGATAGGTCTACAAAAGTAATTGCTATTCGTGATGCCATTTTATACATAAACAGAGAAATAACACTAAGGACAATGATCAATGCCGTCCTTTTTTCTTGATAGTAATCGCATCATACTTTTTACCTCAATATCAAGATCGTCTTGTTGAGCTTTGTAAATTTCTCCGAAGGGTCGGATGATATCCTACTTTAAAAAATCTTTGCTTCCAGGGGTCAGTGCCGATATACCTTTAATGATAACCTTATTTTCCTCGTTAAATCATCGGTTCAATTCGTTCATGCAAAGATCAATTATCGGATAAAATACTTGTGTGCGGAAATCAATAATGGAAGAGGATCCCAGTGAAGACATAACTACACTGTCTTTTAAGCATTTCGATTGTTTTCTAATTCTTTTTCTTGTGCTTGTTTGTTTAGACCACAAGCATCACAAAGCTCATCTGCTTGATTTGTTTCATAACTCCTTGGCCTGGTTAAGTTGAACCCGGAGAAAGTTTAACCTCATTATCTAGACTCTTACAAATTGAATTAGAAATATTTCGATTATATAGCAAGTTAAATTTAGATATAGGCATACTAAATGTGCATTTATGTCCAATTGCATGCAAATTATGTATACTGTATTATTATGACTATAGGAACTACAACCTTGCGCTTAACTACACAGCATTTTGTATGACTGACCATGTGACTGCATGGGATGCAGACTATTTGCCTACACAGATGCTACGATTATATGACTACCCATACTGTGGGCTACACTGCATGTATATCTGAATGTATGTGACTTCTGTATTTCGCAATAGTAAAAGGGATTTTCAGTCGAAAAGATGCAAATTTTTCTTGAGTACTTTCAAAGTATATTTGTAATTGTTAAAGCCAATCTTAAATTCCAAGATGTGACTTGCCAAGATCTCATGTTTGAAGCTGCTGGCGAATCGATTGCAATTTTAAACTTCCGTCTCCACTCTCAGACCGGTCCCTCTCAGATTGTCAAAGTTGTTGTTTTCGACACTACACCCAGACAGGTCATTCAAACGAAGTAGGGGAGGAAATCTTAATTTCTATTAAAACATGCTGTATGTGGTGGCCAGCCGTCACTGGGGTGTCCCTACTTCTCATGGTCAAGTCAGTGGTACATCTATGCCTTCATTTTTTTCCTTCGACTGCTTCACTCAGCGGAAAAATTCCACATTCTCGCCAACTCAACCACCTGGGATGATGTCCCAGTAGCGAGGGCCGACACGTCGAAGTTAGTCGGAACTGCTTCCAGAAACGACGCAGCGACCAGGCAATAGAGCCGCTGATGAGGTTACTCCATACCTTACTGTACCACTGACTTTGGAAGTAAAGCATCAATTCTTAATTTGACATTCTGTTTAGCAGATCTACTTACCGTTTGAACTATTCGACAACGCGAACAACAGGCGTTCTATTAACTGTTGAATCAGTCGTGCGACTTCAGAAATGGTGCAGATGTGGCGTTTCATTTTCCTTTAAACATCCAAATGAAAGCAAATCAAATGATTGTAACATATTTGGACCATCTCATTGGTAAAATAGCAAGATCAGCTCACGATATGGTCTACGCACGCTCGCTGCGCTCGCGCAAAATTTGATCGATCACACCACTACCGAAATCTGAATTAGCTCCTTGTCTCTCAAGATAGACGATCTGTTGATTGATTGTATTCGCAGGTAGAAATCTCTAGTAGAAAATCGTTTATCTATTATCTTATCTCATCCTCATCATTCAAAAAATTCACTGTGAAATCAGTTACATGTTCATAGGTAGCAAATCTATTAGATAAAATACGCTGGTATATTCTGAACACGGCAAAATCATCAAAAATGGCAATTGCTCCTTCATATTGTCAGCTGTTCTAATTATTCATTGAAGAAGAATTCTCAGAAGAAGGTCTCAGAAACGTGATACCGAACCTTAAAAAGACAAAAACAAACTTTTATCTTGTGTTTAATGATCTATTATAGCTGTGCACATGTCAACAATTATCAAATAACCAAAAACTCGACACAGAGAAAATCTCTTCCCCATACAATCTTGCTACCGCTCAACAGGATGAAGAGATAACGCTGTAAACAAAAATGCTTGTAGTAAATGTTGCTGACTTGGCTAGCAATCCAAGTCAATATCTAATGCAACGATTTGTAACTGTACTCTCTATTATTGTAATGCAAAATATGTGCTGGAGGCCGACTGCCGACAAAATTTAATCCGGGTGCCGACAGTGGCCCTGCCGACGGGGGGTCCAATAATTTTCTTGGGGGGGCATGTGCCCCCCAGGACCCCCCGTAGCGCCACCCCTGGTCAGAAACAAAGACATTGAATATATGAGGCCCCAAGACTGATCCCTGTGGGACACCTTGATGTAAAATTATAGGGCGAGAGTATTTTCCATCAACCTTGACCTCACAAGTACGATCGAGAAGATAGCTGAAAAGCCATCTGTTGAATCCACTTGAAAAACCAAAATTTTTAAATTTCTGCATCACTAGGCAATGGTCTATTGAATCGAAGGCAGCTTTAACGTCAAATGACACAATCGCAGCCCCAGACGTTTTTTCATGGTCCATTATCTCTGTTGTTCGATCATATAGCTCAATAAGCGCCGTTGTTGTCGAATGGTCTTTTCGAAAACCGTGCTGTGATGAGCCGAAGTGGATCTCGAAATTGTACCTCATACATTTCACTAATATTTGCTCAAATATCTTTGCTTGAGTAGGAATAACAGAAATTGGGCGGAACTTTTCAATAACTGGAGGAGTTGTTTTCGGTATTGGTGTCACGACAGAATGTTTCCAAACAGAAGGAAACTTCTGTTGTTTGATGGAGTTCATATACATTATCCGTAATGGTGTAGCAAAGAAATCAGCAAGATCTTTGTAAATCTTCGTAGGGATTAGGTTAGAGCCGGAGGACTTTCTAACAGATAGTTGTTATAAGTGTCTGTATACCATTTCGTCAGTAATCACAATATCCCAGTCATCAGGAGAAATCTCCTCTTCAGAATAATTGCTGGTCGTAGACGTTTGAGGATAATATTGGGGACCGGTTATCTCATCGGCAAACATGTTTGCAAAAACACTACCACCATATCTCTTAATTTCTTTATTCCAGGAGCGGCACCTTGATGTCTGATTGGAAAGCTGTTTCAGAATTTGCCAAATTCTATGTTTATCGTTCTTCAATTTTCAACAAAAAGTTGTTTGGACTTAATGATTTCTTGTTTAACTTTTGCCTTTAGATGGTCACACTTCTTCCAACCTCTGCTGCGGTAGGCTTCACATCGCTGTTCAATAAGGGAGTTATAAAGGGAGTTATATAAGTCAAGGGAGTTAACCAGTTTTTATCTGAATTTTTCATAATGACATCACGTTTGGGAATGCAGTCATCAATTAATGCAACTATCAATTCATTAAAGGCCGTGCATTGAGATTCGATATCTTCAATCGATGAAAAGAAAGCATGCCAATCTATTAAATTCAAGCTTTCACCTAAACGTTGGAGATTTGACATACGGAAGTCAAACACGGTATAAGTTCGTGATTCAGCTTCATCATCATTTGCACAAAGACGCTTTGAGGGATGTGCAGTGATAGCAACATGGTCTGAGTTTCCAATAGGCGCATGAAAAGATACACAATTTTTGTATAGTTCAAAGATAGTTTCTGATACCAAGATATGGTCCAAAATATTTTTGCCTCTTGTTGGCAGGTTAACAATATCGCGTAAAACTAAGTCGCTGCATGTGTCTCTGACACTGAATTTGTTAAAATCTCCCATTATTATAATTTGATGTCTTGGATTTACCGTCAGAAAGTGATCAACTCTGTAATTGAGTGCCTCTCGTATGTCACTTAAGCATGATTGGGAAAGTTGTGGAGGAATGTAAAGACCAGTAAGTAGAACAAATGAGGAGATAAGGTTAATAGCAATTATCTCAATTTCATCAATAAAGTCACTTTGAACATCAATCTCTGTTGAGTCGATGCAATCTTTAACATATAACATTACGCCAGCGCCCTTTCGATGAAATCGATCCTGACGAATGATAAAATATCCACTTATTGCAATCGAGATATCATCAATAGCTTCAGTTAACCATGTTTCAGTGATACACGCGATGTCTGGTTTAAGCGACTTGATATGAGCACTGAGTTCATCAAACTTTCCAATATGGGAGCTTATGTTCGTGAGAAATAGGCTTGGATAACTTGTCACTTCACATGATACACGATTACGATGGCTTCGATGGTATGATCGGTTGCGTAAATCAATGGAGAAAAACCTTCTTTGACGATTTTTCTACGATTTTTCCAGCATACAATATAACGTCGTTACCATCATCGCGTAGACGCTTTAATTCGTTTCGAAGATGATAGTCAATTTCTCGTTGCTTAACAGTTAGATCCGGATTGATATAACACTTGGAAAATTGCGAATTCTGTCTCAATTTTTTCGCATTTCGTAGTATAACATTACGATTTTCTACAGACGATAATTGAACACATGACGGTCGTTTATTGTCTCACCTTTGTTTACCCAAACGAGTGGTAGTGTTTATACGAGCATTGCCTTGATCAAGATAATCAAATATTTCAGTGTAAAACTTTAGTATCTACATGTAGCTCTTTCCGTTCATCAACGGAGCCTGTTTGCGGCTCAGGTAGTCCTTTTATAATGACATTACATTGTCGTCTAAGTCTCTGCTCCAATTCATTCGTTATTGATAAACTTATGTTTTCATTATCATCAGTAGGCGGATTTTCAATAATATTCTTCAAGGTTTCGTAATCACGTTTCATTTTATTATTCTCGTGTTCCAACTGTTGAACACGCTTCGTTAAAGCAGCGATGTGTACTTTGAGTTCATCTTTCAATGACGTGATTTCGTTGCGTAGCGCTGTTACTGTATCATGGTTAGCCGTCTCGATGATGACCTTTATGCTGTCCAATGTCAGATCATGTGAATTGGCTCCTATTCGTTGCATTATCAAGTCAGGATGGAGAGAAGGCAAATATTTTTCATGAGTTCAGTTTCGATTGCTCATGAATCTTCTCCTATCGACTCAGTCAACAATGTCGCATTACCATCAGTAGGCCAACCATCGAGTGTGTGATTTTCTCGATGGTAGTTGCATCAGTGAAAGCAGATAAAGCTAGTCCAAGTGTAAAATGCAGAATTGCTTTTTGACACGATGAGTGGCCGTTCCTACATAACAAAATCAGTTGCTCAGAGGATCGGTTTACAGCAAACCAAGCATTAGGAATTGTCAATCTATACTTTTGCAACTGCCTCTCCCAAGTGTATTTCATCTTACCGTTCTGCAGTTGACATTGAAAAGTTGGCAGGTGATAGCATTTGGTAAACTGCTGAATTTCATTAACAGGCCCCTGATGTGTTCCATCGCAGGCTTACCCCTAGCATCATTTGTAATATTTAGCTAGCGACAGGACAAGAGAAGGGTTTGTTAAAATAACTCCATGCCGAAAGCCCATCGGTTCATAGCTGTGTGGATTTAGCACAAAATAGAATTAGCAGCTTCGAGCTGTAGTAAATTCATAGAAGCAAGCCTAAATTCCGCTGATAAGCGATGAATTTCTTGTGAACCTCAAAGCAGATGATAGTTTCGACTGTCTGCTTGTTGTCTACTCAAGTTTCTAACTGTAATGAACAGGCATATATTGTTTCCTTCTATATCTGTGTGATCTTCACTTGATATTGACCGGCTCCCCGCATAAACTCATTAATGGTGTGATTGTTGAGTGGACTAAAGGAATTGATGATAAAATAGTTGATATTAATTGAGCTTAAAATTATTTGTACTACATGCGCTACAAATTAATACTTATTACACTGTATGCTTCACCCACAGAATTGGATTCATCTGCGCGTGTCTTCGGTTTCCTAGAAAGGAAGAATCACATCTAACCTTAATATCGAAATGGCACAGAATTAGACAACTTGCTCCTTCTCAAATGGATAATTCGTGTTTCACTTGCTATTGGAAATGGCAAACAATAAGCTGTCAACAGAGGACACCAAAGCCAGTGAGAGATGCGTGCGTGCTGTGATATCACTTCGCACACACCAAAACACACATCGCTGTCTTGGCTAACATTCCATTCACTGTATGCATTATACAGTGAGGATTGGCTGAGAAGACGATGGTGGAATCATCAGGTGAACTAATTTTCGTGCGCCTGCTACTTTCTTTAATAATGATCAGAAAGGCCAACATTATGGAGAAAACTTGTGCGCAATGATCTGAATTCTTCGAATCTGAAGGAATTTTGGCAATCGAAGCATTTTGCTTCAACTCACATTAATCCGCGCGACTTTTTTTCCTATCTATGTAAGGTATTAAGAATTCCTTTTTGCCCACTTAATAAGTTCCTCGATGTGCCGTCGATTTCGTATTAATTAAACTTCTAGCAAACCGAAGCAGATAAATAAAATATTTCATTCTGTGGCTTCACCAGACAAACTGATTGAATTTATTCATACTTTGCATCCTCTCCTTCCAGACACGCAACATTCATGACCTTATTGATTTATCTTGTTACTGAAGAATCTCATTTGTAAATACACGTACTTTATCATCATCATTAATTTTTCCGCAATCATCTGAATAACTTCATTTTTACGCATTTTTACTGTATCAACCTTGTAAATCAGCAACAGTATCCAATTTGAAAATAAAATGTTGTGAATTTTGAATGCTGACTTCCTATGAGGCTCTGGCAATATCAATTCATCATACCAAAATGGAACAATGACATCCCTGGTAATAAGACAGCGGGAATACTTGCCGTTCCATCATGCCAGAACTTCTGTGGAAAGAAGCCTTTGTGAGTGAATATTATAGGCCAATGTGCAGAAGGTCTATCTGGTATTTCATGAAAAATGGTTTCAAAAGAAACTTGATTGATACAAATACACCACAAACTACGTGTGAAATTCGACCTACTGATATAAGCCTATCAGAATTATCATAAGCGTGCTCTAATAGGCCTAATACAAATTAATGGTTCAAACAAAGAATATGTCTGGGATACTTACAGCAATATTGTCACCAAATGCTAGTCATAGCTTACGAAGAAATTTGATTTCGGATACACGAATGGCCATCGAGGGAGAAGAAAGCAATATAAAGTATGTGTGAAGAGGGGTCCAAAATGTAGACGAAACCATTGTGTTTCACGAATAGAAGGTTGAAAGCAATGCAAAAAGCTTCACGCTAATTTCTCGTCTAAGGTGAATAGTGTGAAGTCAGACAATAGACATTCATTTCTTTCGACACATATCGACAATACATATTCATGTCCATTTTCAAAACAGAAAAAGCGTGAAGACATTTTCATTGTCCGCACGCAGTTGTGTTATTTTCGGAGCCGTGATTTCAATTTCTATTAAACGTAACACATTATCTGGCGCCACGCGTCAACGGTTTTGACTGTCTTTTGAGAAATAATAATGCTTTATTAAAGCTAAAGTACAAGCACAGCAGTAAAAAAACGAAACTAATGCCATATTGAATGACTTGGTAGGACACTAGGTTAATTGGCAATGGAGGGCGTTGCGATATGTAAAGCGATAAAGCGATAATACCGCTTTAGTCGAAAATTGATCGCTTATCAAAGAGAGCGGAAAATTTTATCGTTTATGTTTATCGCTTTAAAATTACCAGTGATGAATTCTGCGATAAATTTAGTGATAAAGAAGAAAACAAAAAACGTTTCTAACATTATTTTACAACTAGCTTCCACTAGGTGACATGCCACGCGTAATTGCGGAATACCCAAACATCCGTGGTTAAAGACATTCTATTCTTCTACGCGCGTACATATGCCCTGCACTAAAAGTCAGCAATCATGTAGTCTAATGCTGTTAAAAACATGGGTAATGTTTATGAATACGCGCGGGCGAATGTTTATAGTTTGCGCGTCGTCTACGGTTGTCTGCGTTGCCGCTTGAACCACGGATAAACCGCAAAGCATGTTTTGTCTTCCCTGAGCATGAAATTGAGGTCCTGTCACATTGTTTAGCCTCTGATGCATGCAGACACATGAGACACAAAGTCTATATAACAGGACTGCCGACAGATGTTGCAACAATGTTCCGCATAGCCACGGATGTTTAGGGTTATGTGTAATTGCGCGTAGTGTACGCGTGAATTACGCGTAATTGAGCGTGGCATGTCACCTAGCTTCGTTTTCCATTTCACGTGATTCGGTAGACGGAATCGGTGAGTGAGGAACTTAATTAGCTGCAATTGAAATGGTCTCGGAGACTGTATTGAACTGTTTTTCACCTATTTCATTGTCTGACCAACGTCAGTACAAGTGCTATCAAATGGCCAGTTAATGTCAGTTGATACATTTATCCCGTTATTCCGTATTGAGGCTACTTTCATGTATGGTATGTGAAGTAATCCCGTACATGGAGGTAATTCCGGACAGACGACATTTTTGGAAATAACGATCTTCTGCATTCCGCAAACGCGCAATTTGATTGGATATCATTTACTCGATGCGCCGACAGTGATACGTAGAACTTACTGTTCGAATCAGACAAGGATGAGGAGGATGATGAATTACATGTGCCTTTAATTGTGGTATTTGTGTTTGTGATGTTGTGCTGTGACAGTTTTGTTTATTTGTATGCTGTTATAAAGTAATAAAACGTTAATTTCGGGTCTTTTAGTGTTATTGTTTTATTCAATATTACATGTACATGTATATTGTGATTTAAGTGTAAGAAAGAGGTTTTTAATACATTGAAGTCCAAATTTATCGCATTATCGTTATACGACTTAGCGGAAAAATTTATCGTTCTATCGTTATCGCTTTATCGAAAAATTTATCGCTGCCCACAACTATTAATCTGTGTCATTTAATTTACATGTACTAAAATATCCACGTTTTACATACAACTGTTTAATCTATCATCAGAAACTCAACATGATCTGATTCTGTAAATCTACTATATCAAATAACTGAATATTTGAATATCTCTACACCACATGCAATTGTTCTGGCATCGCCACTTTTTATTTTAATGATTTTAAATATTGAAAAAAGATGATTATTTTAATTTTTTTATTAATTTTGATGTCAAAATAGCAGACTAGAGCCACTTCAATGGAAGATTGATCGAGCATTCTTGCCTCAAGTTACTTAAACGGAAACTGCCAATGGCTCACAGTATGGTCACTGTTCAACACACCTCGAATAGTTCTCTGTTCTCTTTCTGTCTTCAGCCAAATCGGGAGCAAACTCCGTGGTGACTATCACAGACAACAATGATTCAGAATTAATGAGTCACCGTGAGATCAAGCGCCACTGGACGACCAAGGTGCCATAAAGGTAAAAGAATATCGGCCGGACTTTTCTGGTCATCATGCCCCTATTCAGTAACTTTCTCCAACTAAGGTGCCAAGTGAGCCAGTCGGCGGTACCTAAAGAGGCAGCCTCTGAACCCGTTGTGACGGCGAACAACACTTAGACCATAATGGCAAGTAAGCACATGATTTACCAAGATGTCCAAAACTTGGCTTCTACTTTTCGGGCAAGTAGGACATAATGCTGCTTCCGGAAAGACTGGAAGTCCAGGCCACCACATCAATAATGCCTACATTTCTTTGGCTTCAAGGCATGGATGCGGAGTCGGAGTCCCGGAGTCCTATCATTTTTGCTGGAGTCGGAGTCCTATCAAATGATGGTCCTATCAAAAGTCCGGCCTATAACTAGATCCGAAATGATATAATACAGACAAATTTTTTATCCCCGTACATAGCTGTCACTGTCTTGATGTCAACTTTCTCCGTCAAACAGAAGTTTAGAGACACTGCTGCATGCAAAGCTTGTAATAGTTGACGGAATGAACCGTGATAGTGAAAAAAGGATTGTCTTTTCACTCGGTGATTTAGTACAGAAGACAAGCCTTCCTAGCTTCGATCACATCTAAGCACCAAAGGTCACATCACAGATAAAAATGAAATATTAATTTGTTTGAGAACATTATCTCTTACCCTCACGTTAATCGTGTGTGATGGCTCCTCCAAAGTGCATGTAAAAATCGAAAATGTGCTCATTTTTTTTGGAGAAGGATGGGAATTTTCCTGCCTAATAGAAACTGGAGAAAACCCGTGTGAAGCACACATCAAGAAGATGGGAGGCGCAGAGTCGTATGCATCCAACTCAAAGCGACATTTGATAAACTTTCATCGCAAATGGTTAATAATTGATACAGCACAGATCACTGAATATAGGCTCATGTAAGCCTATAATGATCTATGATGTAGGTTGCCAGTTAATTTTTCAAAAACTAGGCTTTATATACTTGCCACCCGGAGTCTGAGTCGGAGTCCTATCAACCCCGGAGTCCGCATCCCTGCTTCAAGGTGGAGCCCAAGAGCATAAGAAGGAATATGTCTTAGCCAAGAGGATGCATCTTTTGTTGATGTAGCAAGAAGGCCAGTTTGATGTGCTGGAGGTAGGGCAATGGAAAAGTTCGTTAAAGTTTGAATTATCAATTGCTTAAGATAGCACATTCTGCTTTGGTTTCTGATGGAAAATAGACGAAACACTTAGATGATTGTATGATTTCACACTGCTGTTATAATCATTTGTAGTTTCACACAAGTGATGGGATGGCTCTTGAGTTGTGAAGACGTAATATGGAATGAATGAAGCTGCTAAATGGTCGGAAGTGGACCTCAAACCAAAACGTCCAGAATTGAAGCTCAAAACGTGCCTGTGACCATGAGTAAGTTGGATTCCTGCGATTTCTTCTAGAGCTCGGCGATACCATTGTCAAATTCTTCCAAACCAGTTGATGTCAATGAAGGTGGATCACCCAGAACAATGTTTGCTAGTTTACAGAAATTGGAACATGACCGAAGCAACCTAAATGCACCTGGGGGATCTTCAAGTCTTGGCAATTTTTGAAGAAGTATTTCTGCCTTTTCCCGACGAGAGGCAATCAAAGATGATGTAAAGCATTGATCACCGATTGGTACACCAAGAATGATAATAATTGGTTTGTTGCTCTTCGGAATAATAGGATGAAAAATGCTAAAATCAACTTTTTAGAATAGCTAACATAAAATGATTATTTAATATCATTAGTTTTTTATTATATGAGGACTGGAATATTACTTCTATATGCTATACTTCTATATACACTGTATATATACTATACCATTACTTCTTATATTGCCTCTATCACTTCTCGAATTATGAAATTTTTGAATTATAGACTAGCTTCGTTATATTTCAAAAAGCAGGAATGTTTGCTATCGATAACTCAACCACCCAAAAATAAAAAAGTGCCTCAAGGCATGTTGTAGATGCGTATATAAGTGGTGAGCTCGTCTTGGCCTAAATGCAGTGAATCTTGGTCGCCCAATACCTATTCACATTATTCACAAATATTCACATAATATATCTGGTAAGTAAATTATCTAAATTAAAACTTTTAAGATCCAGATTCAGTAAAATATTTTGCATAAATGAAAATACAGTTTTGTCAATAAGGGCTCGGATAGGATCGCAACACTCTTAGCTGATGTTTCACAATTATGTTTCTATGGCATCAGTGCTAGTCAATATATTCAACAAATCATTTTGAATGCATCTTTATACAAGAAGGCCAATTAATCCCACAGAATTTCGTATTTAGTGTAGCCCTATCATATTGATGTTGGTGTACGTATATCTACACTGTAAATCATAAAGTCCTATTTTTCAGTACGAATCAGAATGCTAAACGGAAGAATGCTAACTTTGCCAAGCTTTAATTCACAGAAGTACTAAGATGCTCATTAAGCATTAATTGAATACTTACACTGTATATGAAGAAATATCAATCAAATAAATTATCCACTCAAACTTGATTTCCAAAATATTGCAGAAATGCATTATTAATATAATTACTTGAAAAATCGATATATTGATTTGAAAAAGACATTTTAAGCGCTATTCCAGGCAAGTGAGAGTAGTTTCACTTGAAGCATTTGTATCATGAACCTCGGATCTATAGGGACGCGACACCAGGCCAAATTCAGTGAGTTAGTGTACAGTTGGTGGTTGACGGCGCACGCTTCTACCTGGATAAAAGACTTTTTTGTCCAGTCTCCCAGCCAGCTGCGACAGATGATCTAAGTATCACAAGATTTTGCATTGTCGACGGTGACGAGCAGCAACTGTGGGAAGGCTAACCAATAAGCGGCGCCTATCAACAAGTCAACACAGCGGTTCATAACACCAGGAGCGAAATTGTCACTCGGGTCGCTTCTGTCTCAAGTAGCGAGTGCTCACAACTGGCAATGACTGTTTGCTGGGCTACCGCCTGTCGACGTAGGTACAGTGAAACAAGAATCGATCCTGCAATTCAACCTGTGACATTTCATCAATTTCCTCTTAATGAACCTTCACCAAAAGCATTCATCGAACTATCTTTATTCTGACGGCATATACGCATATGTTCTTTTCATTTCAATATGATGATTATAAAACTGAATCAACCGACTTGCACATCCTCCACGTAGGTATGTTTGTTGTTGGACCTTTGGCACGTGAATTGTCATTTTTATAATTGTGAACGGCAAGGTGCAAATTTAAAAGATACACGCATGTATGATGCGTGTGAAGTGTCAAAAATTTTTAAGACGTCCATTGCACACATGGTAGGATTTCTGTACATTAGCACAGCTGTTTAAATGAAAATTCATTCTTGAAGACAGAACGACAACATGCATCTCAATCCTCTGCAGAAAGCTCAAATAACTCTACTTTCATTTATTTATAAAACAAAGTTCACGAATCATATTTTGCATATCCCAGTGTAATCAGCATATAAAAAGCACAAAGCGATAGACACACTGAACAAGCTCGATGCTCAATTCGTAATGACAATGGGAAGAGTAAAGTGACATTCTGATGAGAGAGCTAACTACTTTCGAATCCGAGTCTGTCAATAACAGAATCCGTGTTGTGGCCGGTCTGTCATATCTATGTCACACAGATATCTGCATTTTGATTTTTGTCAACTATTAACTGACCATAGACTTCTAAATTTCTCTGGACAGATAGGTGAGTAAAATTTGAAATCATTTTCTACATGTACAGACCAACCAGCATTTGTGTTACAGAAGATCGAAATTTGTAGCTAATCGAAGTGATAAATGACTATTTTAAATTAATATCCTGTGCGATTCAATCGAATGCAAAATACCAAGCAAATATACCGCAGCTGGTTGTCAACCGAAATGCAATAATGGTGTAGCATCAATGCATTCCTCTGCATAACAAGGAAATTTGAATCTGTAGTTGCATCGAGTTAGTAGAAAGTATCCCAACTAAACATTCCGTCTTGTGTAGCCTTCACTTCCAAGAACCTGACTTCAATACCACCACGGAGGACTTGATTATTATCGCATGAAAAGAAGGAAAACTAAAAAATGAAAAAGCATTATCTAAAGGACAGTGCAACCAAAATTCCTTTATCTGTCTAGATGCTTTTCCAAACAATTGCAAACCGCGATCCGGTATGGTCACGTCTTCAAGTAAATGTTTTGCCGATGGAAACACATTCGGAAGATTCTTTGGTATGACAATTTTGTCTAAAATCTACAATGAAATCACTCCATCTGGGTTTGTGATATCTCAAAGCGATCATGGGCTAAAAATGGCGAATATTAGTTTAAATCTTCCCTTCAGCGTCGTCGCATCATTGACTGTCGAAAATTCTGCGAATGTTCGCATCTATCACGTAGAGAGGAATCCATTCCAACAAGCACACATCATCTATCATAGCATCTATCACAAGTTTGCCAAAGTTGTCAATCTGATGACTTTTGTATAAGATCTGGATGACCAGCTACTAATCGAAATTTGAAATTGGATTCAATTATGCAATACTTGGGAAAGTTGATGGTGAAGCCGAATTCAACGGACGGAAGACTAACGCTAGATTCACCTGTATCATTGAACATGGTAAGGGACAATTTAGAGTGGAAAAGAGAAGCTGCAGATTCCCACATTATAAATGTGCTGAGATCAAGAGGAACAGAAAACGCAGATCCGTCTTTAATTTCATGAAAACAATGATGATGGACACAATAAGCATTCCCAACCTGATCAGCCACTTCTGAGTGGTTGGAACAGATATGCAGCGATCCGACCTGTGATGGAGACTCTTCTGAGAACAATGACAAGTACTCGAAAAAGTTCAGTTGGATTATCTTGAGAAGTGCTTTGACTGGATAGGTCAAATGACTGGAGCAAATTATTTTATCTCCATGCCTCACCGCCCAGAGATTGACAAGAAAATAAAGCCAATTTCTTTATTGAAGTTTTCCGGACTCAGTCTGAGAAATGTTGATAAAATATCATGCAGTCAATCACAGAAGATAAAATGTACACAGGATGTAAATGTTTGCATGCAGACTGATTTCAATATGCATCCTAATAATTGAGATGATGCCAGTGGTGCGTGTTGCCTTTCACTTCTGAAATGTAAAAAAATGTGATTCCTGTTGTGAATGCACTGTCAGACATATTAAATTGGCAATGTTCGACATCCTTGAAGCTGCAAAACTGTTGAATAAAATTTATCATGGTGTCTTTCCTCCAAACGTATCTGTGCTTCAACCGTGCATTTTTCGCTGGAAGGTATTCTATGAGATCAAGCTGACTAAGAAAATAGCTTCTGACTTTAAAAATGATAAAAGGTGCTCAGAATATCGATATATCATTTCTCCTGGTGACTTTTACGCTTACTTCTTCGCAAAATCTCGCTGTACACACGGACATGTATCAGATTGCCGAATTTCAATGAAATATGTCAACAGCATGTGCAAGAAGTGTGTTCATGAAAAATCGCAAAATTAGCAAAAAAACGAGGTCTAGCACATGAGTTTAACGCACGAACATGCAATCTTTGCAACAATCTTTGCAACAATCTTTGCATGCAATCTTATCATAACTTCCCTTGCGTCCTAGCGTGCTGGTCGTCTGTGCGACCTCCTGCGTTTGCAACTGTGCATTACGACATCTTACATGCATTACGAACTAGATATTTTTCAAACTTTATATCATTTGACTCCTCACAATTCATAGTTTTCATCTATCTCATTTTCGAAATCAAGTTCATGATTCTTGGTCGACAATCGCTGATTTCTTTTGTTTTCATCGCCGCAATTACAACTGCGCTCACATTCAGCATTCACTTTTCCCATCCGCTGGTTATGTCATCCGATGTGTCATCCGTACCCTGTGTAACGACAGCTAGACTCCCCTACTCCCGGGCCGACATTCTAAGCCTTCGACGGCCGGATTACACAATCTCTCGCACACAAAGGCGGAAACTGTGGTACTTCAAGCATTCACTTTTCCCATCCGCTGGTTATGTCATCCGATGTGTCATCCGTTCCCTGTGTAACGACAGCTAGACTCTCCTACTCCCGGGCCGACATTCTAAGCCTTCGACGGCCGGATTACACAATCTCTCGCACACAAAGGCGGAAACTGTGGTACTTCAAGCTTCTATCGCGCAAAGACAACTGTGACGCATCTTCCCATATTTCTACGCCTCCATCCTCTACTGCTGACCGAAAGTTACATAAGCCCAATCGCCGCGTCATCCTCTCAGCTCCATCGATATCCTATAAGCCTCCATCCTCTACTGCTGACCGAAAGTTACGTAAGCCCAATCGCCGCCTCATCTTCTCAGCTCCATCGATATTGCTTTTCAATGCTCGCTCCATATTCAATAAAGTTGACGATCTCAAATTACGAGCAGCCAAGTTTGACAGTGACCTTATTTGCATCACCGAATCTTGGCTGGACAATCAGACCGCTGATGAAGCCATTCAAATTCCTGGATACATGTGCATCAGACAAGATCGTGACAGTAATGGAGGTGGCATCATTATCTACTGTAAGTCGAAACTCTCGATTAGGAAGCTAAGCCATTCTTTCACAAGTGCTATCAAGTCTAACATTTCATGCATTCGTGTTGATGAATTTGATGTAACAGTCATAGTCGTCTATCATCCATATTGGGGTAAAACCACTGCCCATGATACTTTGCTTGTCTCTTTGCAGAATCTTGTAGATGACTCGGAGTCTTCGCATATTGTAATTTTGGGTGACGTCAATGATTTGCGTCACAGTATTCAAGACTTTTGTACTTACAATAACATGATACAGTTAGTCACATTTCCGACTCGTGGTGCCAACACTTTAGATATTGTAATCACTAATCAGCCCTCAAAATTTTGTTCCCCTATTTGCATTTCTCCTCTTGGTCGCTCGGACCATAAAGGTGTATTTGTGAATAAAGAGGCCATCCCCCTCAAGTCAACTACTAAGGTCAGAGTCCGCTCTTGTTCTCCTTCCGATTTCGCTCAGTGTAACAGAGTTCTTTCTACTGCCGATTGGCATGACTTCTTGTTATCACATGATAACATTGATGATATGGTTGAAGACTTCCAATCTTTTTTACTGTACTGCTATGACCTCTTCTATACAGTTAAGAATGTGCGTATGCGCTCTTCTGACCCTCCCTGGCTTACTCCTGCCTTGAAAGCCATATCGGATGCTAGGGATAAAGCTCTATCTCGCGGTAATTACGCCAAATTTCTCCAATTACGTGAACGTTTCATCAGTGAGCTAGCTAAGTCTAAAGATCACTACTTTGCTCGCCTGTCTTCTCTAACTCATTCGAGAAATGGAAGTCAATAAAACATCAGCTCAGTAGTTCCTCCAAACATTTGCCTATGACACAGGATAAAGCTGAAGAGCTAAATAATCTGTTTATGTCGAACTTTTCTCCTCTTGACATTCAGTCCTTCTCAGATAACCGTCCCTATTCCCGTAATGACTCTGTTGTTCATGAATCAGAAGTATTCAACCTCATCAGGAGTTGTAAGTCAAACTCATGTGGGCCTGAAGGTCTCCCAGGATTCTTCTATCGTAATTTCGCTGAAGCTCTTACTACTCCCTTAACTATCAGTCTGAACATTTGTATGCAATCCGGAATTTTCCCAAAACAATGGAAATGTGCTAATGTACTTCCCTTGCCCAAAAAAGACAGTGATGAGTACCGTCCCATCTCTATTCTTCCTTTCCCAAGTAAAATTCTCGAAAAACTGATAAGAAATTCAGTACTTCTTCCGGCTTTGACTCAACAACTTGACAAAAGACAGTTTGCCTATATCTCGAATGGCTTTGGTGGATGCACAAACGCACTTTTATCAATTCGGCTAACAGCTCTCCAGCACATTTCTCTTCACAAATCTAACATCGTCAGAGTTCTTGCAGTGGACTTCAGAAAGGCATTTGATTGCATAAGTCACAACTTACTTTTGGAGAATTTGATGAAAAATTTTGAATGTTCCCCTCACTTGATTTCTCTCATTAGAAGTTTCTTAAGTGATCGCCTTCAAAGAGTTTGTACGAATAGCTTTCAAACTTCGTGGAAAAACACTACCAGTGGAGTTCCTCAGGGCTCTGTTCTTGGCCCGTTACTTTTTACTCTCTACATAAATGATCTCCCAACCTTTGAAAATACGAAGATAGTTGCTTACGCGGACGATGTTACTCTTCTTCATCTTGACTCTTTCGATTCAAATGACGCGTGCTCCTTCCAGACTGATATTGACACTTTCTCCGAATGGGCTGCCTCTAAAAGACTGGTTATCAATGCTATGAAAACTAAAACGATGTGCATGAACAGAATCTCTAGTTTTGATGTTATCACTCCTATTGTTATCCAGGATCATATAATTGAAAATGTAAATTGTTTGAAGATCCTGGGAGTATTTTTCCAGTCTGACCTCAGTTGGTCTAGTCATTTTTCAGATCTTTATGCAAAATGTTGCAGGAAGATGTCTTTTGTAAAACGCATGAAGCTCAATCGTAACTCTGATGAAATCATTTGGCAAGTTTATGTCAGCTACGTTTACTGCCATATTGTTGCATGCTGGCCACTTATTTGTGATCTGCCTCAAACTGACTTTCGCAAACTTGAGAGGCTTGACCGTATTGCTCGGAAGTGGGCCAATATCTGCAGCGACCATCAATCTTGTCTCCGCGATATGCTGGATGCGTCATGCATCAAACTAATCAAGAAAATTGCTCGACACAATGACTTCCATCCCCTCTCTCAGTATTTTGTCAAAAGAAACATTTCTCGCTCCTTGCGGCATAGCAGAATTTTACTTCCACTACAGCGTCGATCAGCAATGTACAACAAAAGCTTTGTAAAATTTTCGTATGCGTCTTGATGTCGTTTTGTATCCCCTCCCCCCTTACTGTCAAATACCGCTTTTGTATTGACGAAATAAAGAATTATCATCATCATCATCATCCCAATTTAGAGCGTCTTTTAAACGATGGTATTATTTCTGTTATGTACTCAATTTAGATAAATTAGTTGATTGAAAAAAACATGCAGTCCCATGCTTCCTAACTCCCAATGTACATAAATATACATACATACTGTTTATACTGTGCTGGCAATACGTTCTCTACAATTTGAAAACGCTTGATGACTCTGTATTTGTAAGGAAGTCAAATTTAGGATTGCTGACCTGATCATGTATGAGGCCAATTTCAACCTATCTGTCCAGAGAAATTTGGAAGTCTATGAACTGGCCTACTGCATGTCGTGCTATGTTATTGAACTGTACGTAGTCCTATATCTGATCTGAACTACATCTGCATGTATATAATGTAAATTGGAATTTTGCTTTCGCACTTCTTACTGTGATAAATGTCAATGCGTTTTACGCCCTGAATCAACTGTATTATTTGGTGAGTGAAACATGTTCTTTGGAATTGCTATGATTTTATCTAATGCAATGTATATGTATTCCAGCAACCGTATCCGTTGATCCATGCAATAAAGTATAGTGTTCAAGGCAAGATATCGTTCTTCATGATTTGGTGGAGCGCTTTTTCAATCCGAACTTTTGACTTTTGAATCCGAAGAGTTTACAGATTAATTCCATGATCACTGACTTTACATAGTTAATAGCCTTATACGAGAGGGTGTTCACAGCAACGATGAGAAAAAATACAGCACTCCCTTTAGTAACAGCTTGTAATAAAGTAGCTGAGATAAAAGTATTAATACGGCATTTCGCGACGCATTCGCTGCATCAGTGGACTTAAAAGAAAGCAAAACCAGTCAGTGTGACTGGTGTATATCTCAGAGAGTGATGATTCCGAAGATAGACCATCTGTCAGCCAACCAGCTCATCTTTATGGTTCATTTGTGGTCTTCTGTCTCTAACGTAGCGAACTTCAGCCAAACGATTTTCAAGAGGCGAACAATGCTTGCCATTGAGGTTGATTTCAAAATCTGGCAAAACTGATCGGCCTTTCAAAATTCGTTTCGAGGAGCATGAACGTAGTTTATACTTACAGATTAACACTGATGCCCTCTCCTAAAATTCCATGATCCCGCGACCGTTATCGATGAGAATGGGTGCAGATAAGACAAAAGATTGATAACTACAGAAGGCTCTATACAGATTAAGAAATGTTAAATGCTTCTTTTGGTTTGATCTACAACTGTCGCATGGACAAGACAGTTAAATGGTCAAAAACAAAAGCAGTGCGAACCACATTGAATTAGTTTTGTAACATCTGCAGCCACCATTGAAATTATATCCTGTGTCATGATCCATATTAAATCTTAAATTTACCCTGCACAGTCATGCAGGCGGGATTTCACCTGCATATTCTTGAATCCTGATGGAGAAAGCACTAAAATTCTGTTTCTGAGCAAGAATGCGGTTGTTCATTACAGGACATGACCATAGAGAAAGTATAGGCTACTTTCTACTTTCTTTATAGTCCGGCAGCCAGAGCGAGTTTCTGCAGGGAACGAGGCCGAAAGTGAGACTTTCACAGAATGATGTACACTCCATGCCTACTGTGAATGTGCACGTCTGCCGAGTTCTAGTGAGTTCCTCTTCTTGTCAGACACGATCAAAGAAAAGCACATGTAAATCCAATAGGAGGCAGATTGCAGTTTTTGGCAAAAATGAAATTTTCTGTGTTTTCTCTTATCCATTAAAAAGTACTAGGTCTAGAGCCATAGTTTTTGACATGGAATGTCTTCAGGTTATTTCCTATCATGTGTATGTGATATTATCATGCTTCTGATCGGCGATGTATGCCATAATGTGGCTCAATCTGGATAAAGTGGGCTAATATATTGGTGCTTGCCGTCAGTAGGAGGCTTGTCAAATCTGAATGCATGTGGTTTCATAGATGAATGTTCATGAACCTGATAAGAAATGACCTGAAGACATTCCATGTCAAGAATTATGGCTCTTGATTGAGCATTTTTACCGTAATAAGCGAAAACACAGAAAATTTTATTTTAGCCAAAACTGCAATCTGCCTCCCATTGGATTAACTGTTTTTTTTATCCTGTCTGACAAGAAGAGGAATTCATTAAAACTCGGCAGACGCGCGAATTCGCAGTAGGCATAGGGAAGTGGTGGGTAGTGATGAAAAATTTCCGGAAAATTTTGAATCAAAATTCTCCGTGGAAAATTATGGAAAAAATTGGAAAATTTTGAAAGTTTTGATTTTTTTTGATAGGAGTAGTATATAGTGTGACATCCGGCGCGACGCTTCGCTTCGCTTTGCTTCGCTTTGCTTCGCTTCGCTTCGCTTCGCTTGCGCCGGATGTCACACTTTTGCGGGTTTTTTCAAAATTTTCAAAACAATCAAAATTTCAAAAATTTAGGTAGTCTTCAAATTTCACGTGGCCGAAGGCCGAAAATTTAGGTAGTGACAAATTTTCAAAAAAACAAAATTTCAAAAATTTAAGTTGTCCCAAAATAACACGTAATCGAAAATTTAAGTTGTCTGAAAATATCACGTGGCCTAAGAATTTTGAAAATTTAGGCAGATGAAAATTTAAGTTGTCTCAAAATATCACGTAGTCTCAATATACCAGAAGATTGTATTCAAAAATATTTCTTTAAAAATGGATGAAACAAAAGTGGAAGAAACCGCAAGACTATATCCTTCGTTATCACAGTTAAAAATAAGTGAATTGAATAAAGAAAAACACAAAGATAGAGTACGTTATATGAAAGATAAGGAATCTCAATTATTATTAAGATTAGAGCATTATAAAAAATTAAGAAAGAGATGGACTAAAGTTAAGAATGTAACACAAGGAATTGGCATATTCTTAACAATAAGTTTAGGTGCTTTAACAATTGTTATATCTTCAGGTGTTTTAGTAATTCCAGTAGTTGCTACAGCTTTAACAGGTACGGGTGTTTTTGCAACTTCACTTGTTACAATGTTAGATAAATCTTTAATAACTAAGAAACGAAAATCATTAAAAACTAAGCATTTACATATTAAAGAAGTCTATGATAAACTACATTACTACTTTCAAAGAGTATGTGATGATAATGTTATTACGTTAGATGAGATTGAAAAATTTGATCAAATAGCTAATGAAGTAAATCAAATATCATTTCAATTACAGTCAGAAAAAGTTGGTGATAAGAATAAACAGGATGGCAAAATTTCTAGTGATGATAAAACTTTTAGTGATGGTAAAATTTCTAATGAAGAAAATGATAAATTTTTTTTAGAAGAGCTAAAAACTTTAAGCGAAAATTTAAGCAAAACTTTATTAAACAAAACTTTATTAAACAAAACTTAAAACGAGAAAACTTTAAACGAAAAGATGTGGGACAACAAAGCAATAAAAAAATAATTTGTTCAGTAAAATGTTTTTGCTGTATTCCAATGTTACCACAAAATTCAAATATTGTATTTTAAAAATGGATAAAATTAGAGCTGATAATTTTAAAAGAATAAAACAATTAGAAGAGTTAATAAAACAAAGAAATATTATGAAAGAAAATCATCTTCAACATAGAATGATAAAAGCTGGTATTCAATCTGATATGTTTGAAAAAATGCAGCAAACCGAACAAGTAAAAACTGAT
Source organism: Prostheceraeus crozeri (assembly GCA_907163375.1). Lineage (NCBI taxonomy): Eukaryota > Metazoa > Platyhelminthes > Polycladida > Euryleptidae > Prostheceraeus > Prostheceraeus crozeri. Next base: position 25,172 of record CAJQUW010016043.1, read on the forward strand.
TTTGAAAAAACTATGAAACCATTTAAAACTCTTGAAAAAGAACTTACAGATAATGATAAACAAATTGATATAACAGATCCAGAGCACAAAACTATATTAGATGACTATGGATTACTAGAATCAAACATTGATAAGAAATTATCAAAATCTATGCAATTTGAACATTCTATTTCATTTATAGATGGAAAAACAATACCTAGATTTTATCTCGGACAAAAAGAAATATTTCCACAACCTTTTCGAGGTTTAATTTTTTCACCAGATAAATCTCCTTTTAATTTAGATAGAAATTTTGTTGATCTTTTAAGAGGAGCAGATTTAAATAATTATGCTGTAGAAGATCTCATAAAATATAAAGCTATGTTAGATAGAGTTGGTGCAGTAAAATCTCTAAGACGTTATAAACAATTAGAAAATTTATTATCAACGGGAGTTAAAGTAGGAAAAGGTTTATCTGAAAAACAGAAAACAGAAACAACTGTATTCTTACCAGATGAACCACAAGAATTACTAAATAGATTAAATATCTTAATATCTGCAATAAAAGAAGGACATAATTCTAGTTTCAATGAAATTCATGCTATATTGAAAAGACTGTTAGAAAAGAAGATTCTAATTGAAGAGGATTATAAAAGTGTAGCTGAAATATGTTGTTTCTAATTTTTTTATAAAAAAATATTTATTCAAAATTTTAACTAAAAAATGTGTTCAGCAGATTTAGACAAAATTAATAATCATTTAGAAAATTTGACAGAGATTTTGGGTTCATCAAAATTTAGTACGACGTTAAAAATTATAACAACTACTTCATCACACACTTGTAATTTAGAACCCATTCTACATTTGGAACAAAATAAAAATTATCAAATTGCATTGACTAGTTTCTCTACATTTAACACTATTCAAAATGTTATAAAAGATGTGAATGATCAATTTAGATATTCTACTGATAAAGGTAAAACGTGGAAAGTACTAACTTTTCTTCCTGGTTCTTACGAAGTTGAATCAATATCAAATGAAATTAAGAGAAATTTAGGTATACCATTTAAAGATAAGAAACAATTACATTTTGCAGTTGAACCGGCAGTTGATAAATTTTCTCTTACTTTAGACGTAAATCATCAAGTTGATTTTAATCATGATAGATCATTGTCAAAGATATTAGGATTTAATAAACAAACCTATAGTCAAGGTTATCATTTAGGTGAGAAGATTCCAAAAATAACGGAAATAAATTCAATTGTTGTACATTGTGACATTATTGAAGGAGGATATATAAATGGTAAATTATCAAATTTAATATTCAGTTTTCCAGCTTTTACTGTACCCATTGGTTATAGATTAAATGTAATTCCACAGACATTAATATATTTCCCTATTACAAGAAAAACTATTAACAACATTAACATTAGAATCACTGATGAAAAAGGACAAGAAATAAATTTTGGAGGTAAAGAGATTATGATAGATCTTTTGCTTCGGGAGGTATAAACTCCCACGCAAAGCTAGAGAAGTTTAATTTTCTTCTTCTTCTTTAAAAATAAAAATAAAATTTTTTTATTAAAAAATGAGTGAAGTACCCCCATTAAATAAAAAAAAACTCAAATTTAATCATCATCCAAATTTATCTAATAAAGTTTTGTCAGTTATTTGTGGAAGATCAGGATGTGGAAAAACGTATCTATTATTTAAAATTTTAACGACTCCAAATTTTTTGGATTATAACAATCTTATAATTTATACAACAACAGCAGAACAACCCGTCTATCAATTTTTAAAATATGGATTTGAAAATAATCTTAAAAAAACAGCAATTGCTTCATTATTCAAAGAATATGAAAAATCTGAAGATGAAGAAGAAATAAGTTCGTGGTGTGAAGAAGCAGCAAAAAATAATCAATTAGTTGAAACCAATAAAAATAAGCATATAAAGATACAATTAATAGATGATAGTGGTAATATGCAAGATCCTAGTAAACTAGATAAAACAATGAAACATTGTGTAATTTTTGATGATTGTGTTAATGATAGAAATCAGTCAGTTCAGAGAAATTATTTCACAAGAGGCAGACATAATAACTGTAGTGTTTTTTATTTAACACAAAGTATGTATTCATTAGACGGAAGTGTTATTAGAAAGAATGCAAATATATTTATACTATTTGAAATAAATGCAAGAAACTTAAGTGATTTGTTAAGAGATTTATGTGTAAGAAATAAAGATGAATTTAAACAATCGTGTAACAATGCTTGGTCAAAAGATTATGGCTTCATTACAATTAATATTGATAAAAAAATTCATGATAGAGTTATCGAACAATTGTTCTCCGACTGAAAGTCGATAGAAAATATTTTCGCGGAGTGATCGAATAATTTTTTCATATAAATTTTTTGTTAATAAAAAAAAAAAATATGTTGAATGCTCACAAGATAGAGCATGTACCAGTTTTAAAAGATTATCGTCATCCTACAAATCCTGTAAATTTGAAGAAAGAAGTTAGATTTTATTATCATCATAAATACGTAGCGCTCGTTACAGATTATAAAACAAAACATGGTATTAAACCGTGTGTTAAAGCAAAAGACTTTCCACTTTGTTTAAGAAGTTTCCGAGTATTTTTGGCGTATAATAATCTATGGTGGTTGGTTAAGAAAGAACATTTAACAACACATGAATTAGAAACATTTCATCAATTACATATTCCTGTGTATATGTAAAAAACGGAACCGAGGTTCTATGTAAAAATTCATTTTTTCTTTTAAAAAATATGAATCGTGAAATGTCTCTCGGACAAACGTCTAGGATTGATGAATTAATCAAGAAACAAATTGCTGAGTTTGATGCACAAATTAAACATAGTAAACGTAGTAAACGTATTAAAAAACAGAAACGTACTAGGCGTAGTATTAGACGCAATATTAAAAAACAGAAAAGTGGAACAAAAGAAATATTAGAAACTCATATTACTGATATCTTTTTTGATGATAGAATTAAGGATGAGCTTGGTGATGATTTATGTAATTTATTTTATCCAAATGAAATTAAATATGAAAATGAATCTTTTATTAATGTAGTAAATGATATGAGGAAACTTTTAGCAAATGGTAAAATTATTAATTTACTTGGAAAAGTTGTTAAAGATCAAGAAAATATAATTCAAAATTTTTACGTAACCTTCTATAATAAAAACTCATTTGAAATATGGTTTTCGAATCTGGATGAGAAATCCGATGCTAACGAATGGATTTTTACAGGTAATATTAAATATGAAGATTTTGGAATGAAGTTAGTACAAAGATCGCATAGAGGGGCAGGGATTAATATGAAATATAGAATCAAAGAATATTTCGGTGAATATTGTTATATTCCTTCTGAAGATTTTTGTTTTATTAAATGTTATAATGTTTTACGAGGTTTTAATGAAGAACAAGGAGAAATGATGAAAGAAATGTTTAATAATTTTTTATATAAAGAGAAAGCCACATCTAGAACAGGAGTAATGTCAAACTGCAAATTTTCTCAATTCAATAAATATTTTGGAGAATGTGTTCAATATTATAGTCCTGCCAATCGTCATTTAAATGCTAGAGGAATTGAAACGTTTCATAATTATGTTTATTACAATTATTTTCACGCAGGTTCAACAATTGGTCACTATTGTTTAATTAATAAATCTCATAAATTAAAAGCTATTAGAGAAATTGAAAATAATTTCAAACCCATATATAAAACAGTTACTGATGAGAATCTAACAACGCGTCCATATAAAATCATAACAAAGAAAAAAATTGACTATGGTTCAACATATATTTGGGATCTCGAAACTTTTCCCGATCCTAACTGTTCAACAGCTCATCCTATTCCTTATGCTGTAGGAGCTATTAATTTTAATAAATTTATATGTTGTTTACCGAAACAAAGATTGAAAGAATTAGAAACACGTTTGTTAAGTGATATGATTAAAATTAAACGATCAAAAGATGAAGATGAAATTAAAAAACTTAAAAAACAGATTAATGAGTATAATAATTCAACTGAATTAGAATTTAATAAACTTCAAAATTGTGTGAAAATATTTACGAGAACTGAGGATGATGAATGTCCAATCAGGGGAAACCCAGAGGACGTATGTCCGATCCATCAATTTTTTAAAACTCTTGGAAAATTTAATTATTCGAGAGTAACTTTAATAGCTCACAATTCATCAGGTTTTGATTCCTATTTTCCGATAAAAGCTAATTTTAAATTATCTAAACCGCCTCTTAAAACTTCAAGAGGAATATTTACTGCTTCATTACAAAATCCTTATACAACTGAATGTGTTAGTAGATACATTCAAAAATCTTTTAGATTTAAAAACAATATGAAAAAAGATTCACCTTCAAGTAAATTAGCACTTCAAACTATTATAATGAAATGTAGTTATCAACATGTAAAAACAGGTCTTTCTAAATGGTGTGAGAATTTTAAAATTCCTACGAATGTGTGTAAATTAAATTATGAAATTGGAGACATAACACATGAAAATTATAAAGAAAAAGAAAATGAATGGAGACCATATTTAGTTAACGATATTCTTTCTTTAGCTTTTTGTATCTACAAATATAATAATGTTATGCGAGATTTAGTTGGTGAAGATATAACTAATTTAACATCCTCTGCTTTAACATTTAACGGTTGGATGAAAAGCGTACAAAATGACAATACAAATATTCATTCTCATATAGATTTATGGGCTAGAAATTATATTAGAAAATCTGTTAAAGGTGGAAGAGTTTCAGCAAATATAAGAAAATACATATCGCCATTTTGTAGCATCTTGTTACCAATATTAAAACAGTATTTACCTGGTCGCTGCGCTGGGGGGACTTTGTCCCTTGGAAGTAATTTAATAGATTTAATGAAACAGTATCGAGATTTAGGAGATAAAACTGAAATTTGTAAGAAAATTTCAAATCAACTACTTGAACAAAAAAATGAATTTCTAATGGCTTTTGATGCAACATCTTTATATCCATCAGCTATGTATGATGAAAATTCAGAATACCCTAAAGCTGAATCAGCTAGAAAATTTCGTCAAGAAGAAGAGCGGGAAATAGTATATAAATTTAATACTCAAACATTTAGACCTAAAACTGGAATATTCTCTGTTGTGTTTCAATATCCGAATGATATGTTTTTCCAACCAGTTCCTATAAAAGATAAAGTTAAAAATCAAAATAATAATTCTCATGTAAAAGTAATCAGGTTTAGAAATGGTATATGTTATGATGTATTAACTTCTGTAGACATACAAGAAATTGTTAGATGTGGGGGAAAAATCTTACATATTACTGATGGTATAATTTATGAAAAAAATTATCAAGTTTCACCATTTCGAAATTATATTGAAAAACTTTTTAATTTGAGAAAAAGATATAAAACAGAAGGAAATACTGTAGGTGATGAGTTAATTAAATTATTGATGAATTCGCTATATGGCAAAACTGTGCAAAAAGATATAACCACCAAATATCATTGATCGAATGAGAATACATTGAGAAAAAATTTCACTCAAGAAGTAAAAGATTATGAAAAATGAAATGATGAACAATATTTAGCGAAAGTAGAAATGGAAGATGATGAATTTCTCAAAACTAATATTGTAAAAGATGGGAAGACGGCATTCATGCCATCACACTTAGATTCTTTCATTCTTTCTCACTCTAGAAGAATCATGAATAACTTTATTTTAGAAATTAATGGTTTCAAAGAAAAATACATTCATTATACAGATACTGATTCAATATACATTTCTAATGAGCTCTTCAATAAATTAGATGCTGCTGGATATGTTGGTGGGGAATTGTGTCAAGGAAAAAATGATTATGGAAATGGTGGAATTATTTTTGCAATGTTTATTGCTCCTAAAATAAAATATTGCATTACTGTAGATGAACAAGGGAGACTTAGTGAAAAGAAAACATTCAAAGGATATTCACAAGATAAAGTAAAAGTAGAAGATTTTCTAAAATTATATTCGGGGAAAACATTATCTACTACAGTTAATAAACCATGGAAAAGATCTTTAGAAACTGGAATTAGTATTCCTGATAAAAATAATAATACTGAAGAAAAAAAATTTTCTGGTCAAATAAATATTCTTAAACGTCAAGCACCTGATGAAAATGAAATTATGTTACCTTATAATGGAGAAGATATTCAAGCTGAAATATTTCAAACAATCGTCTGTGAGAGTAATTTAAGTGATGATGATGACACGTGGGAATAATAATTTTTTTATTACATCTAAAAATTTTATAACATCTAAAAACTTATTACATCTAAAAATTTTATAACATCTAAAAACTTATTACATCTAAAAATTTTATTACATATGAAAATATATTTATCGAATATTTTGGTATTTTCTATTAAGTTTTATCATATAACGTTTTATCATATAATGTTCTATAATATTAAGTTTTATCATATTAAGTTTTATCATATTAAGTTTTATCATATTAAGTTTCATCATATAATGTTTTATCAAAAGATAATTTAAATTTATTTTCACTAACTATTGATTCTTCATCATCATCATAAATTGATTCTTCAACATCATAAATTACACTTTTTGGAATTGGATACCATTCTCTTATTGGTATATCTAATTCTAAATTACATCTTTTATCTGATAATAATATAATAGAGAAAAATATTGGTCTTTGATCTCTTTTGGTAAATTTAATAACACCACCATAATCTGAATCACTTTTAGTTTTTATTAAAGATGATAAAATTTTAAATTGATTAGATGTAAATCCTAATTTAAATTTTGTAGACCCGACACATAGTTGTCTAACAGTATCTTAAACTATACCATCATTATCATTTTCAATTGTAAGAAAATGAAATTTAGATAAATTTTGATTATATGTAGTATTAATATCATGTACATCAGTATGAGATATAAATTTTTCTTCACTAAAATTTTTATAATTACTAATATTTTTATAATCCTTTTTACCATTTACACCATTTTCAGATGTTTCAGAATCATCGTCTATGTTATCATCATCTATATTATCATCATCATTATTATTATAAGATTCTTTAAGATCGGGCAAAGCCCTATAACCTTCGGTTCGTTTATCATTATTGGATTCTTTAAGATCGGGCAAAGCCCTAGAACCTTCGGTTCGTTTATCATGATTATGATTATGGTCATTGTTAATAGTATAAGGTGTAGTCCACATATAAATTTTTTCTTGTTGGGCCAATCCATTTATGTAAGATTTTAATAAATTAATATTTAAATTTGAATATAATCCTATATATATATCATCATCATATCTTTGGGGCATTTCTAATGTTTCTTGTTTATAAATTGTATCTCTATAATAAACTTGACACAATAATTCTTCGTTATGTTTTTTACTCTCTATATGAATGTTATATTGATTTTGTTCATCAACAAATAATCTAACCTTTTCCTTTGAAAAAGATTTTAATTTTTTAACTAATTCTTTAATATTGATATAATTGATCATTTTAGTTTCTATCCAATCAGTATTACTAATTGGTAACACTGCTCTAATAAAACCATAAACGTTATTATGTCCGATGATAACCATATTTTCTTTATTCAGCTCAACGTAGGCTACATCATTATATTTACTAACAATATCCATAAATTTTATAAATGGATCTCCCGGAAATAAACAATAGTTAGTTTCTATAGAAGGTAAACCTTTAGTCTGTTCTCTAAATATTTCTGCTTGTAATTCGAATAAAATATTTACATCTATACATGGATTATTATTATTATTATCAAAACATTTATTTTCAAATCCCGTTGATCTCGTCGAATAAGAAGAACAGGATGATGCGGACGAATATAATTTTTTTAAGTTTGCTTTATCCATTTTTTTTATTTTTATTAGAAAACATTTTATTTTTTTATTGTTTTAAAAATGATGTTACCAAATGTTGGTGGAGGTGCATATATCCCGAATAATCGTGAATTAGAAATAGAGATAGAAAATTATATCATGAAAACTGGAGATGTTTTATCTGGTCCATTGCATCTTTCTATTCTTCCGCAACAAAATACAGAGTTAACAAATAAACAATATGTTGATACACAAATCAATGACTTAAAAGAAAAATATATAAACGATGTTTTGGTTCCACTGATGAATGAATTAAAGTTGCTAAAACTTAATGACAAATCATTAAACGAAAAATTATTAAAACTTGATAAAAAGGATAGAGAGCTAGAAGCAGATATAGCAAAACTTTTTAAAAAGATTTCTGAACAATCAAAAATTTTAATATTACTTTCTTTAAATTTAAAATCTGCAGTCATTAAAAATAAACATCAGATAAAAATGTTAAAAGAACAATTAGAAGATGAAATAGAAAAACTACCTGAAAGAATTAAAAAAAATTTAAAGCAGTTACAAACTACATTCCAGAAAAGTGTTGATGAATTAAGTTCTAAAATTACTCAACAAATGAAAAAGATGAATAGAATAATAAATGAAGTAAACTCACTTAATGAAAAAGTTGATAAAATGAAAACTCTTAAAATCAATTTAGAAAATGAATTAAAGAAAAATTTACAAGAAAACTCTAGAGAAAGTGAAGAACAGTTAGATTCTGTTAAAAGACAGTTAGATGTTCTTAAAGTTAAATTGAATGCTCTTAAAACGGCGTTGAAGATGAATCAGCAGAAAATGCAAGTTAATAGAAAAGAAATTAAAGTACATCACACGCTACTTGACGCAATAGATAAAGTGCAACGGAAAATTAATAAAGTTATCACGAAGTTGTTGGACATTCACACACGTAAATCTTAAACGGACCAAAGGTCCTCAGGTTACTAACCAATCGGACCAAAGCTCCTCGAGGCTTTAGCCGATCGGACCAAAGATCCTCAGGTTACTAACCAATAGAACTTTGTTCAGAGGCTTTAGCCGATCGGACCAACGGTCCTCAGGTTACTAACCAATCGTAAATATTTTTCCCAAAAGTCAAATTTAATCTTAAAAAATGCCTATAATTTATAAACACAATCTTAAACATTTTGCTTCAAATCAAAAAATTTCTTATGAACCATCTATGAAATCTGTTTACCATTATGACAGTGTAGAAACAGTCGGAACACAAAAGTTCCTAGGCACCGCAGGTGCCGTTCAAAAAGAAGGGGCTGGCATCTTTTCTGGTATTGGAAGTATCGTTAACTTAATTAAAAATTATAAAGATTTGATTACATCTGCTGCAAAAGGAGCAGCTGCTATAGGTAGTACAGCTAGTGCAATATCAAATGCTGTTAAGTCTCAAAACGAATTAAAACAACTAGAAGCTATTCGTAAACTTAGGAATGATTCTGAAGAACTAAAAAATTTAAAAAAACTTTCAGAGGAAACAAAAAACAGAATTGCTAACATAGCTGTGGGGGGTGAAACCTTGAGGAGCGGAGCTCCGTCTGATAGTAAACATAAGAAGAAATCAGGCGTAGCCATAAAACGTTCAATTGAAGAAATAAGAGGCAATGGTCTAGCAAAATTCTAAAATATATTTTTTAGTAAAATTTTTTTAGTAAAATTTTTTAGTAAAATTTTTTTAGCAAAAATTTTTTTAGTAAAATTTTTTTAGTAAAATTTTTTTAGCAAAAATTTTTTTAGTAAATTTTTTTAGTAAAATTTTTTAGTAAAATTTTTTAGTAAAATTTTTTCTGTGTGTGAGAAAAAACAAAAAGTCAAATTATTTTTTATAAAAATGTCTTCGCTTATCGAAAATAAATTTAGATTAGACGATCCTCCGTTCGTCAGTTATAATCAAAAAAGAATGACTATATAAGAATTGCTATGAATCCCGGATCTTCCAGTAGAGTGAATACTGGAGGAGATTTAGTTTTTGAAGTTGATAATCAGCAGAGTTATATATATTTACCTGATTCATTTTTACACTGTGAATATTCTTTATATAGTGATGCCAATTTTACAACACCATTACCAGATACCGATAATATTGCACTAGGAATAATTTTTTCCCAAGATTATTTACACAAATGCGTTTAGATGTTGCAACTCAAAATATAGAAACAATAAGTGATTCTCCAGGTGTAATTGATACAATGCTTATATTTGTAACAATTGGTGAAAATAATAAAAAGTATGAAATCGAAGGTTGGTTTCCTGATAGTAATGATGGTATAATTGTTGATTATTTAACTCACGCTTGAACAGATGCAGCAGGAATTGCGAAAGATGTAGAAAATATTGCAAAACATTTAAATAAAACAAACAATAGTGCATATATGGAAAGACGTGAATTTAACAAGAATAGTAAACAGACAGTAAATTGGTCATTGTCTCCATTATTCGGATATTTAGATTATGATAAAATATCATATCAATTAAAATTTCAGTTAATAATTCATCGTACAGCAAATAATGAATTAATCTTTTTTGGTGAGACTGGAAAAAAAGCATATTTAAAAATTGATAGACTTGAATGGTGGATTAAGCATATTACTCCTAGATTAGAGATTGAAACAGCTATTGCAAAAAGATTAAATACTAACAAACCAATTCCAGTTAATTTTCTAAAGCGTACTGCTAGTTCAGTAACTTTTTCCGAACAAAGATTTAACTGGCATTTTACTAGAACTGCGAATACACCAAGATATTTATTACTAACTTGTCAAAGAAATAATTCTCCAAGTTTTGATAAGAACAATAATCTCTTCCATATTAATACAATTCGAAGTTTACAAGTTTCATTAAATCAAACCCGATATCCAATTGATCCATTAAGATTCGATGATACCAATAATCAATTTATGGAAGGATATGATTCTTATCGAAATCTTTGTATAGAATTTGGAGTTGAACCACAATTAACTCCTGGAGATTGGAGACATTTATATCCTGTTTTCTGTTTCGATTTAAGTGCACAATCTGAAGATATTATCAAGACTGGTTGTGATGTAACAATTAATATTGAAAAAAAGATTCCACAACTTCATTGATGGCTTATGGTTTATTGCTAGAAGATGTAAAATATTCTATTGAAATTCTTAATGGAAAGATGGCTAGGATAGGCTAAAGCCTCGAGGAGCTTCGCTCCGATAAGTTAATTAAATTCTTAGATTAAAATTTTTTTAGTAATTAGTAATAAAATTTTTTTGTAACTAGAATAGATTAAAAATTCTTAACTTAAGAATTTTTCATAACTAGAATAGATTAAAATTTTTCGTAACTTAAAAATTTTTCGTAACTACAATAGATTTAAAATCACTAACTTAAATTTTTTTTATTAAAAATGTCGCAAGCGAAAAGTAATAATAATAAAACTGTTGAATTAAAATTACGTAATATTGTTGACAAAAATCCCCCTAAAACTATTACGGTTGACAAAAAGAAATATTACATAAGTAGACCAATGATCGAGAATATTAAATTACAAGAAGAAAAGAATGGCGGGATTCTCCCATTAATTCCACTAATAATAGGTGGCATAGCAGCAGCAGGAAGTGTTGCAGGTGGGACAGCTGGTATTGTCCAAGCAGTAAATAAAAATAAATCAGAGAAGGCAGCATTAGAAGAACAAAAACGTCATAATAGAGAGTTAGAGAAAGTTGCTAGGGGTGACGGAATAGTAGATAATTTTATTAGTAAATTAAAATTAGTTGATGAAGGAAAACGAGTTCTTAAAAATATTCTCCACAGTGTTGATGATTTAATTGAAATTAAAGAAACAAAAGATGGTTCTGGAATATATCTAAGTCCTAGTATGATAAGGTAATAACCTCAGAACCTTTGGTTCTTTTCGGTAAACATTTATTTTATCTTTTAAATTTTTTTATCTTTTAAAATGAATTCTAAAAATTCCGAAAATTTAATTAAATTAAAAATTGCTAATTTAGATTTATTAAATTATCTATTAAACAAAAGAAAAACTCAAATTGTCAGCATATTGGGGATGACATACAAAAAGCATTAGAAAACTTTCCTGGATTTATTTGGAGTAAATATTCAAAAGAAAAACATCTTCCTGGTCATTCATATACCGGTCCAGGAACTCGATTAGATATAAGACTAGATGAGAAAAATAATCCAAAAACAGGTGAAGAACCAATAAATAGAGTAGATGCCGCAGCTTACAAGCATGATTTAGCTTATCGAAATCATGATCTAAGTTCTCGTCATGCAGCTGATAAGAAGATGATTCAAGAATTAGATAGTATTCAAAATCCTACATTTAGAGAAAAAATTGAAAGAATGTTTGTTAAGAAAGCTTTACAAGCTAAAATATTATTCGGTCAGGGTTTAAATGAAACGACAGCAAAGCTGTCTGAGAGCAACGCTCGAACCTACGCGTCTGAAATGTCGAATGACCCAAGCCGCTACGCGTCTGAAATTGATAAAGAATACAGAAGGCCTAAATATTTATTGAAAGTAAAAGTATTTAATAAAGATGATATTTGGAGTGCTGATCTTATTCATATGCCGAATGATTCTGATTATAAATACGCATTGACCGTTATAGATTTATATACATGATACGCTTGGGTAAAGCCTTTAAAAAATAAAAGTGGTATATCATTTAAATATGCGTTTGAAGAAATCTTTCAAGAAACTAATAGAAAGCCAAAAAATTGTTTGTTGATAAAGGGTCGGAATTTTATAACCGAAACGTTCAGCCACTATTTGAAACTGTTTATTCAACTGAAAACGCTGGAAAAGCTGTAGTGATAGAAAGATTCAATCGGACGTTAAAAAAATAAATTATTCAAGAAATTTACCGAGCAAAGAAATCAGAAATGGTTGAAGATATTACCAGGAATTGTAGAAGAGTACAATAATAAAGTTCATTCTGGTATTGAAGAAACCCCAAAGAATGCTTCTGACGACCCTGATTTGATAAGAAAAAAAATATTCGAGAATAATTATTCAAATGAGAGTAATCCGAATTTGCAGAAACTTAAGCCGAAATTTAAAATTGGAGATAGAGTTAGAATATTTAAATATAAGAATAAATTTGAAAAAGGCTTCGTCGGATACTGGACGAAAGAGATATTTGAAGTTTGTAAAATAAATCAAACTTATCCGATTACTTACGAAATCAAAGATTTAGATGATGAAAATATCAGAGGCCGATTTTATCAAAATGAATTACAACGAACTGATTTTTAATTATCATTATTTTCATTAGGCGTAGCCATAGAACCTACGGTTCGTTCAATTCTAACACAATATCAAGAAATGGTACTCCTTTTTGTAATTTAAATAAAACATAAAGACATAATTGACCACAGTAAGTAGTTCCCGGTTTTTGAATTTGAAATGTATTATAAATTCCATTTCCAAGTATTTCTCTTACTTCATTCGTAGGTGGAAGTCCGTATGAGTCGAACCAATAGTTCTCAGCCTCCGGGCGGTCAAAATAATAATTATCTCCGTTTTTACTAAAGATACCTGCAGACTAATGTATTCCTTTTTCACCTGACGTATGAAGATTTGTTATGAAATTTATAGTTATTGTTGGAACTTTGTTCCGGGAACTGAAGGTTCCTGTTGGCCTATATTTTAGGAATTGGAATTCGTCTCTCATTAGAACATGAAAATTCTTTATTCCCAATTGATTTGCGATTTTCTTTAGGTCGAAATTTGTCGTGGTTTGCGTTCCATATAATTTAAAAAACTCGATCAGGTCAGTCATTTTATAATAAAAAAATTTCTTAAGGGACCACTAGAAGTCAGAAGGGAGGGGGTATTGATTTAAAACTGTTCCACAATGATGACTTTCCTTACTACTTAGTCAGAAGGGGGGTATTGATTTAAAACTGTTCTCTAATGATGACTTTCCTTACTACTTATTCGATTTTGAAATGATTTAATTTAATCTAAATTAAAACGTTACATTGTTACATTTTATTTTTATGAACTCTCATTAAGAGGATATTGTTTGTTTTATCTGTATTAAGACAATAGCAACATCTGTTACCACATTTCTCAAACCGCATGATTGTTTTAGGGGATCATACGGGTTGTGCATTCATAACATGGCGTTAATAGCATAAAAGCAATCTATTAATTCATTCTCTGCTTTGAGGGAATATTCTGTTGTTATAACAATCATTCAATACAATATCGCAGTATCGATAGTCGAGACCGACTGTCGAACCAAAGCCGCAACTTTTCTGGTTTTGGTCGGTAGTTTGGTTTTGGATCTGGCTCGCGTTATGGCCGATGAAATGATTTACAATGCGGTGCAATTTCCTCATTGTCATTCAAGTACATTTAATCATACCCGTATATTGTCAAGCAAACTTCATACACCTACAATGCCGCTTTGCTTAGATCACCATTCATAATTTTCACTTACTATTTAAACACACACACAATTCATAAAACTTGACACATTACAATCTTAGTTTAAATTTTATCATCACAATGGTTGGATCTACTGAAAGATCTGTTCGATTGGAGACAAAGCGGAGAAGAATTCAGAAGTTAACAAGGGAAATCATACATCTGCAAGCACGAAGTAAAATATTCTTACACTTGGATATGAGAAGAATTTTTGAATACATCGGAGACCCGCACATCAATTATAGGACATGATTTAAGAGAGAGAAAAAATTGTAATTCTCAAATTTGAAATTATCAACTTTTATGATTTTCGGTGTCCTGGAACGGTCATGATTTTGAGGGTGAAATGTCATAATCTCAAATTTGAGATTTTGAAAAATTTGAAAAATTGGGTATTTTTAAAAACGGTTTTTTTCTTCATAACCTGAAAAAGGGTTCAAATTCATAAATTTAGACCATTTAAAAAGTACCATTTTTTGAAAAAACGGTATCTTTAAAAACGACTAAATTCATGAATTTAGGTCTTAAAAACCTGAAAAAGGGTCTAAATTCATGAATTTATGTCGTTTTTAAAGATACTATTTTTTGAATTTTATGGTGTCCTGGAACGGTCTAAATTCATGAATTTAGGTCTTAAAAACCTGAAATAATGACATAAATTGATAAATTTAGTCGTTTTTAAAGATACTATTTTTTGAATTTTATGGTGTCCTGGAACGGTCTTTTACCCATTACTGATAGGCCCTATAATTTGAGCGCCTCAACTGCCGAGGCAGCTGCGTACCAATAAATTGGGTCTAAAAATCTTGATTTCATCATTATTTGGATTAAAGCGATCGTAGCAATAGGATTTCCGTCCGCGGATTTTTGAACATTCCTTTTCCAGCGCAGTAGCGTACTATAAATTATTAGCATTTTTAATTATCACACAGACACCGTTTGGGATAATGTGAATCTTGCTTTACAATAGGGGTATAATTCCATGCAATGTGAAAGATCTGGAGCAAAAATAATGTACTTGAATTTATTTTGGAGTTTGCTAATTGTTAGCTTCAAAGCTACAAGCCTCATTATGTAGCGTTGATCATAATGATGCAAATTCTCCATGTGTTGATGAACATGTGATGAAGTAAAAGCACACAGTCCACGCAGCATTCATGAGCGACCAGATTGGAAGATATAAAGACTGTAAACTCGTGAGATATTTGGAAACTAAAGATATCTTTGATGAGTATGGTACCTTCAAACTTCAGGCGCATTGTCCGATATCTTCGTTGAGGATACACATCCTCCATTTCTAGTTCAGATGGTTCAGATAGTTCCAAATCAATTTCAGATCTGCCCAAATGAATTTCAGATATGATCTAGATGAGTTGGAGATCTCCAGCTGAATTTAAATCTTTTCAAAGTTGAGCCTGTGACAGATATCTGAAATTCAGCTAGAGAAATCTGAATTCCATCTTCTGTGTGAAATTCATTTGGAAAGATTTGAAATGGACATGGTAAAAGTGCAGTTACCAAAAGTTAACATACAGGGATGATAGAGAAGTTTTCGGACTTTGAATATTACATAGTCCTTTCAAACGACTATAATAAGTCTCCAAAACAAAGGAAAAAACGTCAATCACCAAAAAATAAATTTCAAAATTTTCCAGAAAATTTTGAAAAAATTGGGAAATTTTCCATTTGCATCACTAGTGGTGGGCAACCAAGTTGGTATAGCGGGCCACAAGGAGTGGCCCGCAAAAAGGCTCGCGGGCCACCAATTTTAAAAGGCAGTAGTATAGGCTTAATATTTTTTCTCTCGTACTTTTAAGTGCAGATATGGGCTGCTGTACACATTACACAACAAAATTTTACATGTAAATGTATACAGCAGTGTTGTACGCAACTAATTTGTTTATTTTAAGGAATGATAATTTACTTTCTGCAATTCATGTGAATATTGAAGAACGAAACAAGTCATGGAAGCTTTTCTTTTTCTGGTGATATGACTGACATTACCTTATTTCATCGAAAAATAACGCTATGTAAGTGCAATACAACTATCCGCATCGAATGCTATGTGACTTAGCATAAGCTCGCGCAGGTGGTGACCAGTTTGCGCTTATACGAGAAGATATTCATTACGAAAGGAGCATGGTTGGATAATTCGAATGTGAAAGTTTGTTTTTTGTGCCATCATATTGCTAATTTAGTTGTTAAATCAATGGTTTTGCAAATTCTAAAGATGATTCTTCACCCGTAGATGCACCTCACAAGGGTCGAAGTCAGAGTGAGTCATTTTCACATAATCGATTCAAATAATGTCCGCGGTACACTTTAGATATCAAAAACGTTGGCGGGCCACCCAATATGTCCCGGTGGGCACGCGCTGCCCACCACTGGCATAGGGTGTACATCATTCTGTGAAAGTCTCATCTTCGGCCTCGTTCCCTGCAGAAACTCGCTCTGACTGCCGGACTATTACTGTTGTCTGAAATTTCAAGTTTATCTTTCAATTTTCACCGGCATGATTTTATGATTTACTAAATTTATGTCTCATTCCTTGAATCTGAATAGCAATGTGGTTACATCCTTACATCTTTTAAAGTTAATTATAATCCTTCTCTTAGATTATGATATTTTGCTGTTTCAGTGGCAGGTAGCCTAGTTAGTGATTTAATCAGGCTCAAGAAAATGCTGTTATTACAGAGGCTGAGTATTAAAACAATAGTCAGTTACATAGAAGCTAATTCAATAGACATATTTACCTCTGCAACGTTGTCATGACACAGAGGAATCGCAAAATACTATTTTTACTTCTGTATTGCTATCATGATCAGTCAAATCCGTGGTAATTTCTTCAAAACTGCAAAACTTTACATATCTCACATTTGGTATGAAAACCCAATTGTGTTCAACTGGAGTTCATTTAACAAAATCGAAACTCTGCCTCATATATACTTACTCTATGGACATGACTATAATCATGAATCCAGCAAAGTGCAGGTTGACTACAAAAACGTTACCTGATTACAATCAAAGACAACGAAAAATCTACTTTGTTTACATTTAGCAATAATGAGGAAGCGGCTTTTTGCTGTATTGTCTATCTACATTTGCTATATTATCTCTCAAAACGTCTAAACGATAATCAGCATCCCTCCAAACACTCGCTAACAATTCATCAGTGATAGAATCGAATGCATCTCTCATCACTCTGCTTCTTGATGCTGCTGAGTAATCTTTTCTGGAAGAGCATTCACATACTGAACCTACAGCTTAACCCAAAAGGAAAAGTCTAATGGAGTTATATCCGTGACCGCGGGCTTGTTGGCCTCCATTCGTCCATTCGAATCCAGCTACTTGGAAACGTTTTGTTGAGACGATTCCGAACTCCCCTAGCTCAATGAGGAGGTGCCACATCATGCTGGAACCTATGATCGCCAATGATATCATTTTATTTCTAAAAATTCCGAATTTTATAAAATGATATACCGGTAAGAGGATATCATTTTATATCATTTTATTTTTTATAATGAAAATCTACAATTTTTAGTGAAATATAAGTAGTCCTACACCGTAAATAGATCTAGTCATACGAATTTTTCGATTGTCACTGCTACCATGCTACTTTTGTTGCTCTTGGCAATGAAATTGAAATTAGATTGCATGCAGCATCGATAGATTCTAAATAATCGAAGACCGAAGAAAGCAGTTTGGTCATACAAAGCTTCTTGTATATCAAAAGTTAGGTAGGGCCTACGGCCTATACATTAGACATCGCAAGTTTTGATTCAAGCTTTATACACTCGAATTACAAATATACTTACAATATGCAGTTGGTTAGGCCAACAGTATCCAATGTACGAAGAAAGGCTAAAAATATTTAGATTACAGTCAAGACTTCAAAAACATCAAGACAGTGTTATTAACCCATTAAGCGCGGCTGGCATCATATGAGATCGCTATCACAAATGCTTCTCACATCTTCTAGTTGATACTTTTCTTGCATATTTTTGTAATGAGGTAATCAGAGAATGTTCAAATTTAGTTATCAATATCTAAAAAAACTGCGTTCACTTCTCATTATGCAATTATGATATCGAAATATGCTAATTTTACTAATGAGTAGTATGTTTTACAAAATTCTGTCTAGTTACTCATCTAATGAAAATTTTTAATTGGCATCGTAAATTCTATTATTTTACATTAATTCGTGCAGTCACCACCGATATAAGGTGCCGTAGTCACAAATGACGGCGTTATAAAGTTAGGTGATCTCATATGATGCCAGCCGCCGAAAGTATGTGCATTTTCAACATAAAATTGAAAATGTGAGCCATCAATAAAGTTCTATTCTATTCTAAAATTAGAATTCATCTCTTGCATTTCTGTCGATAAATTTGAATGCTCCTCCGCTGCGTCTGTCAATCACAGATTTAGAGAGGAACAGATGAACTATTTACACAACTGCTTGAAGCCGGTAAACACAGGACGAGAGAGACACTGGTTTGCGATAGACGGGCAAGAAACAAGTCGCGATATGATTACAGCCATGACTGCTGCAGGATAAACATACTTGAATAGCTTTCATTGTCATGTTGTCAAATGATTTATTTGTCAACAAAGTAAGCAAGCTCAATGAATTATGTCACACCTATTAATTAGTAAATAAAGTACCCAAGATATTGAACCACTTTTAGATTAAGTCATTCAGATTCAAGTTTAATTCCCATTCATCGCAGAATAAAAATTTTTAAAATGAGAATACCAAGTTAAAATCAATGATCAATAATAAATTGCTATTATCATAACTAATCGCTATTGAATTGAATTCTGTATCAAGCAAAACGTCTTTCCGTAGTGCATTCATGGGATATAGATAATTCAAACTTACCAACGTTTTCCTGTGATAATGTACATGATGATGTGCACCAAAAACAATAGGGGACTTACATTTCTATGTTTTATTTACCCCCGAAGAGCATCAACTTGGTAGCCTGCTGCCTCGACTGGACATCCGTTGAAAATATGTTTCTTTCAAAATATATTTTTCCACACTTCAACAATCGAAGTCGAATGAATCGGTAAGCAATTATTCTTTCAAGGGACGTTAGGTGATTGTTTCTTAAGGCATCATTATCAAAATAATGGTCTGTCAGCTCTGGGAATACAGTATCAACGTTGATCTTGTTCAGGACAAAATGCTCCACTTTAATGTCCAAATTGCATCCTGTAGGGAGAGTGGAGGCATTCCATACTCCAGGAAACAATGATCTGAACGCAACTTCAGCCACTTTAATTATAGTAAATACACCAAAACTAGGTGACATCAGACCACCTCGCTGCTTCCTACAAAAAACTTTGCGTATGGGAAATGTACTGTGTGATTTTAAAGCATATTAAATGAGAGATCAAATGATAGATCCAAAGGTGATCGGCGACGTAGCTTTGCGGGAGTGTTCAGGTAAGATGGGTAACCTTTAAAAACTGTGGGTACAGCGTCTTTTTTTAGTATTCTACGCTTTCTTGTGCGGCGATCTTTGTCTTCTTTTTTCTTTCGTGAAGTCAAATCAGCTTTAAAGTCGCTCTCCAAGAAATGCTCACTACACACGAATGAAACATGTCGAGCTGGCTTAAAATTCTTTCGCTTGATCCTCCGTAACCACTGCTCAAGCAATTGAGGGTTGCTGTGAGGAAACTCGTGAAAAGAAATATTCGAATATTTCGATACTCTGTAGGCCTACGTACACTGGGGAACACAACATGAAGTCACCATTGCTCCGGAATTATCATGAAAAAGTAACAGGTCAGTTTAAGAACAGCACACTTATTACGATATGAAGTATACACCTGTGACGACTTATCATTTAATTAAATCAAAATTCTTGTTAAGCAGTCCTACAGAATTGCTGTTGAATGATGTCGACATCAATTTATCCCAAAATGGACTTAGCACACATGAGCACACACTTAGTACACATGAGCATAATCATCAAATTGTCAAAAACGTGAGATGTTATCGCCTCAACGCGATAACCATCCCATCTGGTCAACACATTTCTTGCCTGTCTATCGCAAATTGTCATCAAAGTAAACACCGATCGGCGGGCTTCAACGCCGTCAGCGTAAATTGCGGAAAGCAGTTCATCTGTTCCTCTCTAAATCTGTGCTGTCAATGCAGCATCACGTGACAATTGTTTACGAGTGCTGCAAAGTTTTTTCGAGGCACGGCGTGTGTTGAGGTGCGTGTGTCAGCCTGCTTGAAAGCATAGAAATTAACAATACCATAGAAAGTTAACAATCTACTTACATGTATGTGCTTGAAAGGTTACATACTTGCCATGACTTACTGTGATGAGCGGTAGTATGAAGTCTGTGTGAACGGTTATTGTCACCTTGGTGACTCTGCACTGTGTTATTCGCCAGTCAGCATCCTCTTATGAAAAGCAGTAGCATAAGTTTTGCTTCTCATTTCCCTGTAAGTGTGCAAGCACTCAGTCTGTCGAAATGCCGCGTTATATAACTCTCAACAAATCGAAGCTTCCAACGACGAAGATATCGACGACGCCCTAGTTATCATTCCACCCTACCCCGACCATCTAAGTGATGATGATGAAATCAATGAAGAGCACCCTGCTCATCATTTACCTAACGATGTCCCTGGAACTATTGAAGTTATCAGCCATCAGGATGAAGACGCCGACGAAGTTCAGGAGCAACCATCTAGTGGTCGATAAGTTTCTGAGGAATCTCCAAACTATTCGAGATTTCGAGACCCACCATCCGGCTTGTCCGCTGCTCAACTGCAAGCAAGGATAGCGGCATTATCTCAACTAGACGAGGTTGGTGTATTTGAGAGAATTTTCAATGACGACTTCATTGACTTCATCGTGCTTGAAACAAACCGCTATGCTACAATTGATAAGAATGACCATACTTTCTCGGCGAACCGCGATGAAATCAGAACATTCTTTGCTATTCTTATCATCAGTGGATATCATACACTTCCTCAACAAGACTTGTACTGGACAGCGGCCCCGGATCTCTCTATCGATCTCGTCTGAAACGCCATGTCACGAGATCGCTTCCCACTCTTGAAAGCATATTTTCATGTATGTAACAACGAACTGGTTGAAGTTGGAGATAAGACTTTCAAAGTGAAAAAATTTCTCGAGCGACGACCGCTTCATGCAGTGGGGCATCTGTGATCAAGATATTTCCATCGACGAGACTATTGTCCCATATTTTGGGAGATCTCCACTCAAGCAATTTATACGGGGTAAGCCCATCCGCTTTGGGTTTAAGCACTGGTGTCTCGCTGACAAATTGGGATACTGTTACCGTCTGCAGCTGTATGTTGGTCGGGACCCTCTCCAACTCCGGAATAATGTTCCCCTTGGTACACATGTTGTGAACCAACTATTAGCTGCTTGCGTCAGTGATCCAGACTCTGTCGAACTGTACCTGGATAACTTCTTTACGTCCGTGAAGCTATTGGATGAGCTGGCTGATTAGGGCATGCGCACTACCAGCACACTGCGAAGGAACAGGACAGAGTGTGCGCCTCTCAAGAGTGATCATAAAATGAAACGACAAGACAGAGGATTCCATCATTCTCGCTTTCACACTTCGCGGGAAGTACTGCTTGTACGCTGGAATGACAATGCCATCGTTGCAGTTGGTACCAACTTCGATTCGGTGACACCACTGGGTGTGGTTCAGCGCCGCGGCAGGGGTGTTCGAACTACAGTCGCACAGCCCGCGATGATTGCAAAGTACAATAGCAGTATGGGAGGTGTAGACATCTTCGATCAACATGTCGCTACCTATCGCATTGCATTCCGGTCGAAAAAATGGTACTGGCCAGTGATCATTCACGGAATTGATGCTACTGTTTCCAACAGCTGGGTTATGTTCCGGTCATCAAGTGCACGAGCTGGAAGTCAGTTTGACTTTCGACGATGTCTGGTCACAACATACCTGATGCGAGCTGCGGCAAGCAACGTCGCGAAGGTACTTCCAGTGCGAGTCCCTGGAAACGTGAGATTCGACAATATGAATCATTTTGTTTCTTCTCGTCCAAATCAACGACGTTGTCAATTGGCAACATGCTCAGCGAGGCCTCGCACATTTTGCATCATATGCGATAAAACTCTCTGCGTGGACTGTTTTATTACTTATCATACGAAATAGCTTCAAGGACAAGCTCAAGTGTATTTTAGTTATTTCTTCAGTTATTTTTCATTTGTTGAATATCGAGTTGTGTTACACTTTTTTTTTATATTGTTTGGACCGTTTAGAAAATCAAGTTTTGCAGTGAGATAACAAATAGCCATTTTCCTCGAAATTCGTGTTCTTTTTGCTAATGTTAACCGCGGTTGGCATCATATGAGATCACAGTGAAAAATGACCTTCCTGTCCTTTCTCAACAGTAATATTTTACATGTATCTTAGTTGACATAAACCTAGTTTACTGACCAAAAATCACTTGTTTCCTGCAACCGCATCATGGTGGCGCTTCTAATGGGTTTTAATGAGTTGTTTGACAATTTGTGTGATAGACAGACTGACAGACAATAGCCTGTTGCTTTTCGCTACATAAATCAACCAGTGGGGAAGGACATGGGTAGACCAAAGGAAAGAGACTAAATTTGATTCAATACAAAATGCGAAGAATTTATGATTAGAAAATACAATGGAACAAAAATTTTGATAATATCACTTTATATCATTTTTCCTCAGAATAAAATGATATCATTTTATCATTGCCGATCTTTGGTTGGAACAATACTTGACACGGGACCTATTTAAATTACAGGAGGCTATTGTTTAAACATGTCAAGATGTTCCACTTGTCCTGATGTTACTATTTTCTCAGCGAGGAAAAATGGTCCAATAACACAGATTGACGTTTAAATCATTGTGAGATCAGGAAGACTGAAAAAGGAGGATGTACTTTATATAAAAGATGGGGAACTTGATGATAATTGAACCTCATTCATCCAATCCTCTTCGGTCTACCTGCTGCAACAATTATAGGAGATTCTTAGAGAAAATTACTTTGCATTATGCACAGGCTAGTTGGTTGCTTTTTGACAGAGATTTGGATGTCACGAGGTCAATCAATCCTTCAGGCGAACTTCGTGGTAACTTCCCATCTTAGCACTAGTGATCACTGGTTCCACTTTGTATGATGGGAAAAGACCCAATTGGCCAGTTCGAATGTTAATTCCTTTGGACATGCCGTCCCAATGGTTACCAGCAATGTGGATGAGATCTCCTCGTTTGAGTTCGATTTCTTCTGGTCGCAGAGGCTTGTGGTCCATCAGAGCGCGAACATGCTTAGGATCCTGCCCAGCGAAATAATAAATATCGTCCAACGATTCGAATGCAGCACTAGCATCCAAATTGATTGTTTGCATCCGTTCATATGCCACACGACACACCTGAAAGATGAACACATTCAATTATTCAAACAGTACCACTGCAAAATAAAGAACAATGCCTTGATCTGACATCGTCTGAGAAGATGGGACTTATTCCGCATTTCACGGCAATATATTCGAGATAATTTTTTAATTCGATTATAAAAATTATTAATTATATTTTATTATAAAAAATATCCGAATTTTTGCAGTTTCGAAGAAATTATCACGGAATTGACTGATCATGATTGTAATGCAGAAGGAATGATGGTATTTTACAGATTCTCAGTGTCATGACATCCTTGGAGATTTAATGTTTGTTAAATTAGCAATTCCACGGGTTCCAATTACTTTCATGCTCAACCTCAAGAGCATTTTCTTAAGCGTCATCATATCACAGGCAACCTGTCACTGGCAGAGCAAAGTCACATAATCAAAGATAATGATTTCAATTGACTTTGAAAGATGTGAATGGGTCCACATCAGTATTCAGATTCAAGAAATGAAGCATGAATTTAGTGATCGAATAATAAAATCATGTCACTGAAAATTGGATTAAAAACTTGAAATTTCAGCTAAGAAAGCAAGAATAATATCGCGACTTTTTCATGAAGACTTTCATTATAATACCGATCATGAAATTCCCTTGATAATCAGCTTATTCCGCTTAGTTAGGATGCATAATAGCAAATAGTCATTCCTTTTGATATACAACTTGTTTCATACTACCTATACAGGGGCGTCATCTCGGTAGTATATAAATTGGCAAAATTTTGACTTTTTTAAAATTGCTCAAATAATTTTTTGGACAACAGGAACGCAATCTTCGCAAGAAACTGAATCTTTTCATATTAAAATTTTCATTGTATGCAGATACTTATTTGAGTCGACACTGCACCTATTATCCCTACTCTATGGGCCACATCCTCACCCTTATAGTCTAAACCTCTTGTGACTTAAAGTGAAGCAACCACATTGACTACATTGTTAAAGTGAGCTCATCCCGTCTTCATCTTCTGCGTAAGCTGAAAAGACTTCTCAGTAAGAAAGACCTTAATTACCGTTAACAAGTCATTGGTGGTTTCAGTTTTTCTGTGGAAAGTTAGCTCTACATTTTTGCCGTTGATTTGAAAATGAAATTTCAATATTGACTTTTGCGTAATTCGCATGCTTTCTTAGTTAATGACAAAATAATCTTTTATAAAAAGTAATGGTATGACATGATAGCACATCTTAAATTAGTAAAGTTTAATGATTAAAATTTATAAATGATAGTCCTTACATTCTACAAGTTTCCGTAATTTATGAAGAGGGCACGCATGCAACAGCTGCAACACCTGTAACACCCTTGCTCGCGTCCATGGGTGCCACCCCTAAGATCTTGTTCATCTTCTGTTGATAATGAAACCTCATTTTCCACCAACACTTTCTTTGACTCTGAAGATGAAATTGATCTTTATCCACTTAACAACAAAGATTAGAATCTCTGCATAGGGGAGTCAGACGTTCGACAAAAGCTGATGTGCTTTAAAATTGATAAAGCAGTTGTCTCGGATTTGATTCCCACCCGGCTCTTGAAGATTTGTGGGCAATTGATCTGCAAACCATTCAATGTCATCCTCAATAGGTGATCGCAGGAGAAGAAGTCTCTAAAGTCTTTCGAATCTGATTTTTTATGTCTTCAAGGCCAAGTATTGAAGGCCTCAAACCAGTATCAATGTTGCCAGTTGTGGCCAAAGTGTTTGAGCGTCTGGTCTAGGATTCTGTAAGGTGCGATCTGATAAAATGTTATTGCAGCAGTCAGCATACAGACCAAGTGGGTGACCGACCACTGCGCTGGTTCAAATACATGACAGCATGACAAAGTAGCTCTGGCAGTTCGAGTAATTTGCATGCTTTTTGGAGAGGAAATTGACGGCTTGCATTTTCATCAACTGATCTGAACATATCTGAAGTCTCGAGGGTTGACCGATGGCTTCCTGACTTGGTTGACTCGTACCTTACTAATCGAGCCTTTCGTGTTAGAATGCGTAATTCATTTGGTAAAATGGTAAATACTCCTGGTGTGCCTCAGGGCTCCGCTTTGGGGCATTATCTCTTTGCCGCTTTCATGGGCCTTTCCCAATTTGGTGGAAATTATCTTGTATCGGTACAATATACTCACAGAATCCCCACACCTACGGCAACCCTGATAATATGCACATGATGTGACAATCATGCGACCACTGAAGCAATCAAAAAGTCTTACATGTCATTGTCAAGCATTCAGGATTTTCAAAATTCATGGCTGACCCTTAACACCGCGAACGAAATGATTATTCATCGTTCTTTTTCTTTTCAAACAAGTAGCTTCGATGCATCATTACGAACTGTTAACTCAGTGCGAATTATAGGAGCTACTTTTTACGACTCCTTATCATGGAAATTGCGATTTTCTGATCTTATGAAGCGTGCATCACATAGACTATATATCGGCCGAAAATTAAAAGCAGTCCTGCCTTCAAAAGATTTTATTGTTGTTTGCAATACGCTAATAACAACAATATTTTTGTACGCGTCCTCTGTCTATGGTCGCATTCTGCTACTTTGATAGAAAAGTTGGAGCGCTTTCACCGAAGATCTCACAGAATGATTTGCGGGAATTGATTGCGCACTGTAATTGTGCAAGTTTTCCTCTGTTGGCTGGTTTGAATTTTCTTACGGCTTGTGGGAACTCATAGTGTCACGCTCTGGATCATAAGCCTCTATGGTTCCATCCCGGTTACCAAGAAGTGGTCAATTTTGTCCACCAAGTTGTTCAAGTTCGCGGTGTTTTCATTCATTTTCCCATGGTTTTCCTGTACGGTACAAATCAATTTCAATAAAATTGACTATCTGAGGCTTGTAGCAGACTACCAGTAGATATCGTTAAACCGCCTGATACAACTGACATTACCAAAATGTTGTTGACTCATAAAAACACTGTATTTTCGTATATGTGTACCAAGGCTGAAAGATATTCAAAAGACTAGTTACATAGATCTGCTGTACATGCAGAAACATCATTGTTTTACTAAAAATCAACTTTCCCAATGTTTTGATATCGATTAAAGCAGATAAACCTAGAGTTTGCAAAGGGTGTCTGGTGTCCACTGGATTCCCCCTCAGGTCTGAGAAGGTGCGATAAAACTCAGGTATCGGGACAGGGGGTAGAAATAGCTATTTTCTTGAGAGAAGAAATATCAAATTTTCCTCCCGCAGATATGTTGTACAGCCCGAGCGCAGCGAGGGTTGAACAGATAGCTAAGGGAGGAAACGTTTATTTTTTCTCCAGAGAATGTAGCTTTTCATTTTGTGATTTATAGATGTCTATTGTTTATTACGGAATTGATGACTGCGTCGCGAAATCTATGAATGAGCAAATCAAGGGACTGTGTCGATGTCTTGGTAGTCAGTGGCTAATCATAGCTTGTTTATAGACTTCTATGACTTTTTTTACACAGGAACTTACAAAAGAAAAGTTAACTGCGGGAGGGAAAGTTCACTTTCTGACCTCGTGGGACTGAAAAGTTGATTTTTCCTTCCGGCAGTTTACATGGGAGAGATATCTTTTCATTCCCACACAAAATGAAAATACTGTACATTGTAAACTCTAGGGCACGAAATTTAAGCTTCAATTAGGCACGACATTTAAGCTTCAATTCTAACCAACACAAGGCATGAGCAGGCCTTGATTTTTCCTTCGATTTCATTGGATAAACAAATATTTGGTTTGGTGCCTATTTGTGCATAGTGGCGCCTACACTGTAAATCGCTCAATACCAATCACATACGAAGGACGCATACCAAAGTATTCTCTTCGCATATATTTGTATGCTTTTCGTATGTTATTTCAAATGTGTTGATTTAAGGCCTTTTGTCAATAAAGATCACACTAATGCTACTACTGTTTTGTAAGTAGTGAGATAATGACATTCGACAGTAAAACTTCCAATACTGAATTCGATTTTAATTCACGTAAATATAAGGCATTTCATGACTAATCAATAAGTATTCAGCCATCAACAATTATGCATTATGTAATTGTGAAATTAAGCATATTATCAATCCGAAATAAAAACACATTATAATTCATGAACGCAAAAGTAGTTATGTTTGAGATATATAAGTCAACATGGTTGCACAAAAGATATTGTTTGAATGAATTGATGTTTATCTGCTTGGTTCATAAAGTAGAGCAAACTAAACGTCGTGTTAATGTTGCTAGACAAATAGAAGCGACGTCAATCTCGAGGAGCATAAATTACACAATAAATCTAATCTACTTAAATAACACACTATCAAAAAAATATATTCACGAATGGTATTACTGAAAAATGTTATTTGACAGTAGTATGTAATATATGCTTATTTTTTGCTATGTCACTTAAAGCTGCTCATACGAAAGACATAACAATTTTGCATCGGATCTCGTATGCAAAACATACCAACAACTCGTATTTCAGTGTAAAACAGCCAATCACACATAGAATAGTTCGCATCGCTACATACCAATCACATACGAAAGTAAGTGAGGTGTGGTATGAAAAAGATACCAGATCTCTGTAAGCATACCAGAATCTCGTATCAGATGTTAGTTTCAAATTGTATGTAATTTTGGTATATGTTTGTATGTAATTTTCGTATTCAGCGATTTACAGTGTATTGGTGCCTCGAGGCACTATAAAGACACTGATTAGGCGCTAACTGGCACGAAATTGCGGCTTCGTGCCTATATTAGTGCCCTACAGTTACAGTGCAGAATTCGATGGCTGTACAGTCATTCTACCAAGAATTGATTAGCTTGATGAAATTAAAGCTTGACTAGATTTATTTTACTCGCTTAGTTTTGCAATTGCAGACCGTGGTTTAATATCAACAAATAATACATGTGTTCATTTCTTTAATGTTGCTTTGTAAAAAAATTTCCTCACATGTTTCATGAATTGAGTTAGTTGTCCATGACTCATGTCAGCCAAATAAACCTTACGTGAAAATAGCTCTCTATTCACAATTAATAACAGGAAATGACCATCCAATGAATTGATTGATTAGAAACTTCTCACCTGAGAGGAGAACGTGCAGATGAGATAATTTGTTTCGGAAAGGAGCACTATATCAATAATGATGCCTCGCAACGATCTGTCACTATATCGGGATGATATTTGTGCCGCCTTAGAGATTTCGTTATCATTCATGACAACATAATCAGGATATTTACTCTGTATTTCTGATAGAACTCGAGGATCATCAGTAGCCAGGAACACTCGCTTTCGCCATCCATCTGGACGTAAACTGTCTTTTCTTGGCGTTGGAGGTCCGTGAGAAATTTCGTATCTTCGGCACCAAGTTTCCACTTTCTTCATGTACTCCTCGACGGCGTGATAAGCGGCTTCAGTTCCAATTTTATCCGATCTAGAAGCACAGGCAATCATGCATGTAGAACGGAAGAAAACATTATGGAAAGAATCGCAATTATTTACCCTAAAGTGGTTAGAATGTCTCAAAAATAAGATATATTTCATGTCTTAACTCAATTAACTTAATTCTTTATTTTTATCAGGGATGCAGGGTCGCAGTCCTGTCACTTTGACTGCAGCCGGCGATTGGCAGTTTTTCATTGGAGTCTCAAATGAAAGGACTCCGACTCCATCTAATTTCATTTCGATGAACTTCAAGAAATGAAAGCTGCAATTCATGAGCTACAAATCTTCAAGACCATTTGCTCTTTACTCATAGCTGCCGCACCCAAGGCACAGAACCATGCTAGCAAGCCATGGTTGGGGTAGCCTTGACACACTCGCAAATCTCGACAAGTTTGGCTTAGTAACCTCACGTGGGAGCGGTGGTTCTTGTCGTAGCAGACAGACTCGAACCTTGGACCTTCTGCACTTCCGTAATGAAGCGCGACGCTGAACCAACTGAGCTATCCTACCCACAGAATTAAATATTTTGTTTATCTGTTCCGGTTTGCGAGAAGTGTGATTAATTCGAAATCGACGGCACATCGAGGAACCTATTAAGTGGGCAAGAAGGAATTCCTAATACCTTACAGAGATAGGAAAAAAGTCGTGCGTCGCTTGCGGATTGATGTGAGTTCCAGCAAAGTGCTTCGATTGGCAAAATTCCTTCAGATTCGAAGACTTCAGATCATTGCCCACACGTTTTTTCCATAATGTTGGTCCTTCCGATCATTATTAAAGAAAGTAGCAGGCGTACGAAAATTAGTTCACTTAATGTCTTCACATCCTCTCTTCGGCATTTCTCACTGTATAGTGCATACACTGCATCGAAACCAGGCATCGATGTGTGTTTTGGTGTGTGCGAAGTGATATTACAGCACGCACGCATCTCTCACTGGCTCTGGTGTCCTCTGCTGACAGCTTATTGTTTGCCATTTCCAATAGCAAGCGATACACGAATTGTCCATTCGAGAAGGAGCAAGTTGTCCAATTCTGTGATGTTCCATTTCGATATTAAGGTTACATACAATTCTTCCTTTCTAGGAAACCGAAGCGCGCGCAGATAATCTAATTCTGTGATCCTACCACCTCATGGTTCGTTCAGGTCAGCTGCAAAATTCCAGTTCACCTATTTTTATCGACGGTTCCTTCAGTGTGCATAAGAACAACAGGTTCTTCAGTTCATCGAAGAGAATATAAAATCATCTACGAAACAGCATGTTGGGTAGCCGATTGGATGAGTGAATGCTGATTGCTAATAAAAAAGACATTGCAGGTGAAGTTGATATGAGAAATGTGCTTCAAAATGGTCAATCTTCTAGAATCGTAGTGACAGGATTGAGTGACTTCCTGACCTATCTAAGAAGCTGCAGATTTTATCTAATTTTTCCTTATCCCTTATAAGCTCATCTATCATGAATGCATTTAATTCTTATTCTCTTTGTCAGACTAGTGCCACTATATTGCATCATCTTTATGCACATTTTCTAAGTTAATGGACTGCGTGCGCATCTGAACAGAGGTTCTTTTATTTGAAAATTTCACCACTTTCACTGACGGGGAATAGCATGCTCTGATTTCATGGATCAATGCATTGGATTTCCGATTACCGGTATTATTTGCAAAATACATGACAAATTGAATAGTATTTTGAATTTCGCTTGCTCATCGCTGATTTCGCCGCCTTCTGTTACAATTGTCGAAAAATGCCGCTCGCTCATCCCTTAAAGGCTCATCCCATGGTTTAGGTTACATTAATTCATTTTAGAGGCAAGAGAAAGCAATCCAATTGGAAAGCCATTCGCTTTCGTAAGTAGCTTTGGTATTGCACAGTTTACAGTGTATACAAAAACCAAAATCCACACAGTGAGCGCAAAACCTACATTATTTATTCCGCAATGAGCAAACTAAAATGAACTTAATGGTACATGAATTGTGACAAAGCAATATATATATATCTAATATACCGCCACCTGTAATAGATCGCAACCCTGAAGAAGTGGTTGAAAAACAGATCGTCACCTGTAATAGACTTATAGAAAAATCCAGTTAACTGAATATAATAAAATTATGATCGCCCCGTAAATCAGACAAAACTCAAGCCAACTTTGTTAAAATAAAATGTTTTTTATCTATTCATCAATTTGGATATTATCCTCACACATCCCCCAGTTTATATTAGGAATTCTGCTGATAGGAGCACAAACTGTCCTTTAAAAGAGTTCTTTTGGACCATGGACTTGCCATCTTTTGCAAACATCAGCTAAAAGGTCAGTATACGCGCGCGATCTCACAATAAGCCTGCCTCAGCTCCTGCATCCTCCTCTTATCAGATCTGTCTGCATCAGCAATTTCCCCGGCTCCAATATATAGAGGCTCCAAATCGCTAGCATGTGAACACAAGAATAATTTCCAAAAATTTAGCGCTTCTTACAGTATAGCTTCTAGATTTGCGCCGTACTGAGGAGACCAGCTGAAAACTACTTGTACAAAGCATACCAAGAAGATTTCTCAAATCGAAGGATGCGGGGGAGACCCAAGAAACGTTGGACCGACCAAATCCAGTTGGACACAGCTCTGCCTTTATTTACGGCAGAGCGTCGAGGAAGAGACCGAGAAGGTTGGCACAAAGAGTGCAGTAAGGTAGGACCAAGGGACGATCCTCGCCTATGTCCATAAGTCAAGTAAGTCACGCTAGGATTGGTGTCGCGTGCTTCCAGACCATAGACCTTCGCTGCACAATGGATTCCTATTTATACATTATGATTCTACTAATTAGACGCTGATCTTCATTTCAATGAAGTTTTTAAACTTACATATTTGATGCCATGGTATGTATAACTCCTTAATGAAATGAAAGTGCGTGTAATAAATAAAAGCTAAGATTTCTATGATCTAAATGAAAATACATTGAAGTTCAGACTACCTTGTACGCATCGACTTACAATGCAGCAATTACATGTGCATGCATTCCTCTTAAATGTCTTCCCAATTTGAGACTTCCCTCAACCAAAGTAAAAACACTTTGACCACAACAGCCTCATCGTGAGCTTGGGATGCTAAGCTAATTGTCAATTTGGCCTTTTTCAAGCATTTTTAACGTCAAATGACAGCGAAATTGCGATGTTTATTGCTCATGACGCTCAATTTTGTCTTAGTTAATGAGCTGAAATCACTATGCTGAGCACCTCTCTCGAAGATAGCACAACACAACAGGTTGTTACGTCTATTACCCCCAGTCATCACATGCTTCATATTTAGAGATGGAATATATAAGGTGTTCTGTACTTAATCCTTTTCC
Organism: Prostheceraeus crozeri; assembly: GCA_907163375.1. NCBI lineage: Eukaryota > Metazoa > Platyhelminthes > Polycladida > Euryleptidae > Prostheceraeus > Prostheceraeus crozeri. Next base: position 57,733 of record CAJQUW010016043.1, read on the forward strand.
TTTTCTTTGTGAGTATAGTTTCACTTCGTGTTGATCTATCGTGCATGATGTTAATTTCCAGTTTAGTCTATGCAAACACCAGCACACGGGCGACAAGTGTGATTAATTGGCAGTCAACACCACAGAACTCTTCTTCTGTTTGACTAGAAAAGAAGTATTGGAACATGCAATGTCTATGAAATGCCTGCTGACATAATACCATAGCAATCGAACAATAAGTAGCCAGTTCAACATTAAACACGCCAATTGTGCGAAGTTTCAGTGGCTGTTATCAACCGGACCAGCACACAGGAAAGAGGCACAGTCGATGTCAAGTTCTACAGAGAAGTTTGTAGATGTTTTTTCGTGCACCTGCTAACTTTTTTAATAATGATCGGAGGGCCCAATATTGTCGAGAAAACTTTGGAGCAATGATCTGAATTCTTCGAATCTGAAGGAATCATGGCAATCGAAGCATTTTGAAGGAATTCACGACAATCCGCAAGCGGCACACGACTATTTTTCCAATCTCTGCAAGGCATCAAAATTTCTTTTTGCCCACTTAGTAAGTTCCTGCATGTACCATCGTTTTGAAGCAGTTTGCACTTCTAGCAAAGTGATACGCTTAAACAATCTAATTCTGAAGTTAGCACTGACTATGAGATTGTTGACACTAAAATTATGTCACTGTTCAAAAGGATTAAATAGCGGGATCTTCATTTATGTATACATCGATAAGAATCTACAATCCTGCGTGTTATTCAGCTTTTATCGATGACTTTGCATAGCATTCTTTCATTGGCGGGAGCGGTCGTCATTGTACTCGTCATCAATGTGAAATGAGTCTACGCTATGTCGCTGACTATGCTATACTGTGTATGAACTGCGGTGAAGGCAACTCAAACTTCGCGCGTGTGTGTGGAAACAGCTGTTCCGCGCGCGTGCTAAAATTCATCTGAGCGCATGATCTGATATTCGAACTTAAAAGCTGGCAAAGTTGTGTAAAATAGACCCCGCAGGCACAGAGAAGACACCAGTGACTCCAAGCTGTCTCACCGTCGAATGTGTATCCCAACGACTGGTTGCCTGAAATCAAGATCCTTCTTCGCCAATTGTATTTGCTTTGCCATCTCGTCATTCGGTCTCATCACATAAGACAGCATTTGTCCTGCAAACCAGGTGAAGGGATCGCCATGAAGATGTCTCAAAGCCTTCTCCATGTCTGCAGGAATGGCTTGCGGCATGTAATTTGGTCGACTAAGTAAGGCACCGATTATCGGAATTGTCACAACCCCAGCTGATTGAAACTCGTGAGCTAAAAAGACGATAATACACGAAGTTTGCAACATCAGTCAATTATGCATTTATTACGAGTAGTTCACATGCATTTCGTTACCGTACTTACTCCTCACTCAATCGCTATATGAAATGGATAGGTTAACCAATCAAATGGTCAAGAAATGTTTCAATGTAGCCACATAAATAATTATATAAAGTCGACTTCCTTTTAATTTTTTCTTCTCAATTTCATCTCCATCAAAGTTTTATTCGTTATTCATTTCTGTTTTTTCCTCCAACTTGGTTAAACTTAGCAAGTACAACATGTTTCTCTACCGATAACCCATTCTCATTATCTTTCCAATCATGAGTGCTTCGGCAGACTCATCGCCCATCCGTTCCCCGTATATCCTTTTAATCACATTTAACAATATCAAGCAAGTGTAACATGTTAGGGCCTATCTTTCTTATCTGTACCGACCAATGTTTGAACGAAGGAGGTCTCGCGGACGAAGACGCTGGCACAAGAACGCGTATGCAGCATTATGTCAATCGTAACCCATCATTCTTAGTTTTCTGCAGGGTCTGTGTAATCATCCTTATCAATCAACAGAATTACATACACAGGCATATCAACGAGATCAACTGTTTCAATGACTTACATCCCCATTGAACAGTTCGTTTATTCTTCGTGTCTTCACTAGTGCAAGTCTCCGATAACGGTTTGAAGACGGAAGTCCATCCTCGACGACTGTAGGGCAAATGGACCGAATCTAGAATCAATGTTCGACCAGATGCATACGCCAGAAGTAAGCAGTAGACAACATGGTGAGTTTGGCATCCAAAACCACATGCTGCACTCAAATCGCAGCGCAGCTTTTTCGTTGTATAACAATTTGATGGATTCTACAATTAATGAAAAACAACATGGATTGAAGCACAGAATAAAATGATAAAGTAAAATTGCATTGTTGCAAAATGATGACTAAAGAAATTCAATATTGACCAATCAAATTCAAGGTGATCTGGCAACCACAAGTCGGATTTCATTCAGACGATCGCTACCAGATGAATGCGGTCTTGTAGACTTACAAGCAAGCCATGTATGTTAGCTGCTTTTGATCAGCAGGTTTGGCAGCGAACTTTATTTCATGTGGTAGCTGACGGTTTGCAGTTCAGGTGACATACCACGCGAAAAGCTCGCGCGATTCCATAAAATGCATCACTGCCATTACATAATCGCGAAATGAAAAGCAGAATGCAACCGATCATCACGTAGCATTTCTCAACGGAAATATTTTCGTATCTTCAGTTCCTGAATAAGTGGAAATCATTTCAAGTCTCATCGAAATTCGTGGCTATATTTCGAGTAACTAACGACACAGTGAATTAATCCGGCAGTGAACGAGTGTCTGCAGGGAACGAGGCCGAAAGTGAGACTTTCATAGAATGATGTGCACCCTATGCCTACTACGAATCTGCACGTCTGCCGAGTCCTAGTGAGTTCCTCTTCTTGTCAGACAAGATCAAAGAAAAAGACATGTAGATCCAATGGGACGCAGATTGCAGTTTTTGACAAATATGAAATTTTCCATGTTTTCTCTGATTTAACGAAAAGCACGAAGCCTAGAGCCATAGTTTTTGACATGGAATTTCTTCAGGTCATTTCCTATGATGTGCATAAGATATTATGAAGCCTCTGATCGGCGATGTATGCGAGAATGTGGTTGAATGTGCACAAAGTTGCTCAAAATGTTTGTGTTTGCCGACATTAAGAGGCTCGCCAAATCTAAATGTGTTTAGCCTTACAGACAAGGCTTCATGAACATGAAAGGCAATGACCTGTAGACATTCCATGCCAAAAATTGTGAATCTGGGCGTAGGACTTTTCGTTTAATCAGAGAAAACATACAAAATTTCATTTTTCCAAAAACTGCAATCTGCGTGCTATTACCATCTACAAATATATGTTTTCAATTCTAGAATCACTAACTTAAACAAAGCGGAAAGTCAGATCTCTACTTCATGGTTGAAACTACCGGCTGTTGTCACCGGCGAAACAACCGGCGGAAAGTCACCAAGTGCTGCTACAAATCTCAGTATAAGGCCTTAGCACAGAAATCATCAAAAATGGTTTGGAGTTTCATTGCTCTTTTGAATCAGTTAATTGAATTGGCATTCGTGAACAATCAGTTGACTGAAAATTGCAATTACAAAGCAATCAATTTAATACCATAGCATCAATCAATTTATGTAGTCCTATAAACAGGACACCTCGCAGATGGCCTCGGTATTTGTCGCAATAGTTGTTGAATAAGGAATTATATCCTGGATATTTGAAGCGTGTGCTTCCGGCTGCCAAAGACAGGCTTCGCTTTTAGTAGTGGACTATTGAGAAACAAAAACCTGATCAGATACTAGAATTCTCTGTGTCAGCGTCTTCATGATCCAATGCAACATGCCAGACCAGTCCTTCAGTCGATGTTAAGTAGGCATCTAAATTATCCACTGAGTATCTGAGTGATGTATGCCTAATTTTAGCATAATTGCGGACAAATGCCGTAAATAGATCAAACTGAAGTTTATTGCAAAAGGGACATGAGTCGTTAATTGACATACGTAATTAATGACATCAAGTAATTGATAATTGAAATATCATGCCAGCTATTAAATTAAAAGTCAATTAACTTTCGATAATTCCTACTATAAAATAGTCTTGCATATAACATGGCAATTACATCGGCATTAATACATTTTCAACGTCAATCATATACGTACCTTTTACGAACAATCAAACTGGTAAGTGATCGAGCAAATTTTGCCTCCGTTACAGTATCAAGGCCATAATTTTATATTTCTAAAATACCGAAAGCATCATATTCTTTGTCGAACATTATAACAGCAAAGTTGGGCCAATCACCTCATTTGATGTAAAAAGATCATTTTAATCATTAAAGCTGGCACGAAATAAAGGCGGGTGTTGTATTGGATTCAGACAGGGATATAGAATGCCCAAAGCTGGAATATCTTCTTAAATAAGTATGTCTTGGTCATTTGCAATGTAACCAACATAATGCGTTGAGCATGAGTCAACAGCATGAGTAACAAACTGATGCTTCATATTAGTATGCCATCATCTAATCACAACGAAAGGCCTAACAGCTGATTCCATATGAATTGCGTTTACTTTTATACAATTCCGCCAAAAGACTGAAGTCCATGGTTGGTTGACTATAGATCTGTACAACATGTATTGCAGCACACAAATATTCGTCTATAAATCGATGATTTACATGAAAACTTCTAACAAGCTAATCAAAGGAATTTAGAAAACAGATACAAATTATAGTTCAATGAAATTTAGCAGCGAGAGCAAATCACAGAAAGTCATCAGTGGTCACGCGGTCGCAGATTTTCAGAAAACTTGGACGGTGAACATAACCACTCTGCTCGAACATTCAGACTTCGTGCAAGACCTTCAAAAGTACTCTAATCTAACTAAAATAATTGTGTGTATCATGGTGATAATGTTTTAGAATAATTGAGGACGATTTAAGATGATTCGCTGCATAATTATGTGGACTCGTTCCATCACTATGAACTGATGGTCGAGGAACCCTTTTGTCATTATTTTTTATTAGAACGGAGGAAGTGCTATTGTTCTATTCACTGAAATGATTGTTCGTCATCACTTCTATTATGAAAATTTTGTAATGAAAATCTAAAAAGATTTAAAACTATAAACAGAAAATATTACATTAACACGTTATTCAGATTCAGGAGTGAAACAAATCTCTTCTCATTAAAACGGTTGAGCTTCAACTAAAAAATAATTTCTTTGCATTATATCTAGACAGTCAATTTGATTGATTTGGTCCCCGTGGCACAGAGGTTAGATGCTTGGCTTTGCAATTTTTTGCTTGTGTTGTCGAACCCCAAGTCTTGGCGGAGTCGGCTCGATGGGCCTCCTGGTTGAAAGTATCACATAATTCCGCACTTTTCGGGTTTCCCCCCACATTTTCTTGTAGAATAAAAACAGGATTGACATCCCCTTGTGTTACACCTCCATCTGTCTTCTCGGTCGCTCAATTTCAAAACCATTGGATGACCATTATCACAGGATCGGCTACTGTGAAGCAAACCACGACTTTGTAGGAATGCAATTGCAGACGGCTTGTCGTGAAGTTCGTGCTCTAAGCGGAAGAGATTCATCCCGACTGACCCGAGTTACTACTATGCATGCAGTCAGCAATGATGGCAATGATCGAGCACAATAGTAGGCCTACTAAGCGACAGCGAATAGCGAATAGGGAATAGCACGGTTGAGATCAGGAATGAATCAGTACAATAGTACTGAAGCCCATCTTGTCAGAAGCTTAACTGTTTTGATTACCGGCTTGTTTTCATTCAAGAAAAAATGTGGGGGGGGGAAACCCGAAAAGTGCCCATAATTCCAGCTTAAGTTTGACTGTGTCAGCAAGGTACAAGTTCAGGGGAGACTTCTAACTTGAAAGGCTCAATTGATGAGGAATTTTTCGTATTCATTAGCAGACAAATTGCACTTGATAACTCCAGCAGTCTATGAATAAGAAGCCCAAAACGTCGGCAACGATATGACATGGTAATAAATCTGAATGGTCAACAAAAGCGCATAAATCATTACCTCAGCTCCAACACTTCTCTGTCTAATTTAGTTTCGTCTTTTAGTCTTGAATGAGATGATCATGTAAATCAGGATTACCTGCAGTTTCCTAATTCGCTCTTGAAGAACAGAACTAAGGTAATCCAATTGCTTTTTCCTCCACTGTGCGGCACCATCAACTTTTGATAATTCTTCCACATCGTTGAGCAGCAAAAAGCGCTGGTCTTCAGTATCCCTCCGTAATCTTCGAAGAGTGGCAGCATCATTTGATCCTAACTTCGGTAAAATTGCATTCACTTGAGAATCGATTAGAAATCCCATCTCTCTCACACGCATTTCTGACCGTCTCCTTAGGTATTCGTGCATCGAACCAACAGCGACGTTCCCAACATTTTCTGAAAATAATGAAAGAGAAACATTCTCTTCAGACACTCCATTGAAGTATTTGTATCCTTTAGGATTCTTTCAAAACTTCGGTCAAAATTTAAGAGTTAATCCAAAACTTTCGTTTACTGCAAACGTCACATCTGTGGAGGTCTAACCGTAACTCTTCTTGCCAGAAAATATCAAAGCAAGCACATATAAATCCACTGAGAATGAGACTGACGTTTTCGGTTAATTAACAGTTATCTGCGTTTAGTGATTAGGTGAGAAGGGGTGCGGTAAGTGTTGAACCGTCCCATCCAAAGTCATTCATGTAGTGCGTGTACCTTTGTTTAAGAAAATCATATTTAGATTTATCAAATCGTCGTTATTTTTTTCGTCAAATGCAACATTCTAATGCACTAAACACATTTTCGTTTTCATCACCGATCGGAGTCATAAACATATGCAGGATAGAAAATGACCTGTAGATATTCCATGTCACATCACTTTTTTTCGCAAAGTGACTGAAATCAAATGCATATAGAAGTTCAAGCCAGAGGCATGGTATTTTCTGTTGGCTCCGACTTGCTACCACGGCTCTGGGCGGCTCCGGTTCCGAAACCGTAGGAGGTAGCGCAGTCCAATTAGCAATTCGACTGATACTGTCAGCTTCAGAAGAAACGATAGTGACAAATAGTAGCGCTGTAGTGCAGTTTATAACTAGCCTATAATGATGCACCAATCTTTCAAGTTCTACGCTTCAGAAAATGACCTGTGAAACGCCCTTGAAAGTTTTGCTTTTGAGAAGAAGAATAATCTGCTTTAAATTTAAATTTTCCATTTTAAAAGAACATACTTTTGTAACGTAATGAAATGCCTAATACGTACTTTGCTGCAGTTTAATTGCATCACTTTCCATAGCATTGAATTTGACTGTTGTAGCTTTTTGTCGATCCTCACATTTTGCCAGTGCAATTTGCAATTTCATAACCAAATTACTGAGAGTTTCTCGAATATCTCTGAAAAAAGGGAGAATTTGTTTGACTTGAAATGTAGAAATGTCATCCAGGACGTTTTGTGTCCATTCCAGAGAGCAATTATATTTCTAGATGCTTGTAATCTCTCCTTGCGACGGCTGTTATCAAACTTGCACATGAGTCTGAATTTTCTAGCCCGCTCAGAAGAGGATGTGGCCGCTACCGGGCCGATTTATCGGGGATTTCAGCCGCTGATTTCGCCCGTCCCGTTGTGAAAACAGTTGCGATATATGAGATACATTGATAATTCATTCGTGGTCGATTTTTACTGAATGGGCATATTATATCATCCTTAGTCCTTTATTCTGTTATACAATGAACGTTCTTTGTCGATATGTGCATCAATGTTGACTACAGCGTTCGTGATTAATGAAGTGACAATTTAATTAGATGGTGCATAGTGTGATAATGTCTGCACAGCCCGTTTGCTTTCATTATCAATCCCGTCCATCAGGCAATTAGTAGCCGAGATGAGACGCAAATGTGCCTTTCTAATAATTTGTAAGTGTTGAAAAATGCGCTTCGATATCTGTATACGACGATGACGCGAAGACAATGCGATCACGTAGCCTACGATTGGCACTGACATGGAGGAAACCGACAAAAGAGTGATGATCAAAAATGCAAAAGCGTCAAAAACCACAGACGGACAGCAGGAGCCAAAGGTGAACACAGCGAGGCGAACCAGACAACAACAATTAAAATGATATCAAAGACCAACCGAATAGGATGCTCAAGACGCCGATGTCACCGGATACACAAAAATGCAGAGGACACTGCGGAGCGCACGACGGACACACACAAAAGGCAGAGGACACTGCGGAGCGCACGACGGACACACACAAAAGGCAGAGGACACTGCGGAGCGCACGACGGACACACACAAAAATGCAGAAGAGACTGTATACATGGATCTACATAAACAAATGGGATTTTGCGATGTTTGACTCTCCGTAACACGACTGGATCATGAGTGTATGAAACTTGGAAGTGTACATACTTCCGAGTTTCATACACTCAATAACGTAATGATCCAGGTTTCATTTAAAAACTCAAAATGAGATTTGCTATTTCTATAATTATTATAACATTTTCAGGGGAGAAATATGCCCCGGCAGGCAGAATACGACATTCCTCGTAACCGTCAGCTTGCCCAAATTGCTGTTAGAGATGATGATAACGTCATGACAACCAATGTTATTGTTGCAGGTAAGCAAACAGTCTCTCATCATCACAAAATGAATTTCACACAATTTATATGAGGTAAGTGCAACACGTTTTGATTAGTATTCATAAGATCTAGCAACATTTACCTAAATCGGTATCCGACCACAGTTGAAATTCCCATCAACAAGCAGCTATTGTCTATTGTAATCCCACTAACTTGCGCAAAGCGTTAAGTCGGAATTACATCTGTCGGTTGAACTATACCATACTGTGAAAAAGTTTGGAAAAAACCGATTCATGGCAGGTCATGATTAGCGCTGATCTGACGAGCTGAAATAGCGTGCTAGAAAGTAAAGTAATAACCGTGAATTACATCCAACACGCGGATGCTCCGGAAGCCGTATTATTGGAATACAATAGAAGTAGGAAGTCGAAATGAAGTTGAAATAAGAATTGTCTAAGTCACATTCACCATCTGCTGCTTAATTCACAAATTCAATAAACAAAACGTGATGTACCTAAAAGAAATTCTGTGAATATCATTTTGTGATCAGGAGAGACTGTTTGTTTATCTACGACAATAATATCGGTTGTCATCGGTTGGCGTTTTCATCTTCTTTAACAGCAATTCGGTCAAGCTACCGGTTACGAAGAATGTTGTTTTTCTGCCTGCTGATGCAGATTTCTGCCATAAAAGTGAAATCATAATCATGAAAATGACAAATCTCATTTTGAGTTTTTAAATGAATGCTGGATCATTTCGTTATTGAATGTATGAAACTCGGAAGTACATGGATCTACATAAACAAATGGGATTTTGTGATGCTTGACGCTCCGTAACTCGCAAGACGACTGGAATCACAACTTAAGAATTGTTGTCATACTTCAAAAAATTGTAAGAAGCTTGTGTGCGAATTTAGGAGAAAATGTCGGTAGCTCTCACATTATTAATGCATTGTTCTAAAAGCAGGAGATTGATGACTTCCTGAAATGCGGGCGCTTACCTATGCAAAGGTTTCGTGACCACTGCATGGTACAAAATAGTGACAGTAGCTCCTATTGTGAGCTGCATGGCAATGACAATAGCACTCATTGTGCATTAATTGTGTTTCTGCTATGTGATTGCGGGCACGCGTGAATAAAGGAACTCGCTACTCCGTGAATGTAATATTTATAAATCTATGCTTTTAAGCCGCAATTTTCCTTGACTTGTTTATTAGAGAGCTTCTTTATCATAAATGGCTTGCTGATTTATTACAATACAAACAGTCAGTGCGGAAACGAATTATCGTTACCCACTATGTCATACTACACCCACTACGCACATCTTTTGCATGGCAATTTGATCTATCATTTATTTAATTTCATTGTTGTTAATTGCATTCACGACATGGCTTAAGATGCTTTGGTGGACAATCGATCCCCGCTACTTGCCTTAATGTCGGCGGTCACAATTGTGACGAGTTATTTATCCATTGATTATTATTGCCTTGACAACTGATGTGTGGTGGTGAGGGTTTGATCCTGCCAATTGACAGAGTCGCGTAAGTGGCTCGTAGCTCAGTTGGTTAGAGCACAGGTCTAGTTAACCTTGGTCGTAGGTTCGAATCCTACCAGCCGCACATCTTTTGCATGGCAATTTGATCTATCGTTTATTTAATTTCATTGTTGTTAAATACATTGACACCGTCATTTCCATAGAAAAATTGTCATAGGCTTAAGCTTATCAAATGGCAACTGATGCTAAAAACTGAATTCCGCTCCATGCAAACTGTCACACAAATGGGTTGTCATACATGGATTGAAGCAAAACTCAAACAACTGTGCTTTGCGCACCACATGTTTAGGGTTAGGGACTAATAAGTCTAACAATTGATAGAGATCTGTTTGACACAAACAACTCACTACTATCTTACACTGCTTCTGTGCCGTCGTCCTAGAAAGTCAGGTAGCACTTCATTGCTTTGCAAAGTTTTCATGATGATTAACCCTCGGGGGGTTTTCTGGGTCCACGTGGACCCATTTTTCCAGATCACTTGCTGTTATTTATTAAGTTTTCATTATTTATTATTGATATCACTGGACTTTATCTGTATCGATATGTCAATTATAACTGCCAAGTGAAAATGTATTAGCTGTTGTTTAAATAATTGCAATACATCGCAAACCTTTTAGTAAATCTATGGGTCCAGCTGGACCCAGTCACACTGATTCGTTTCATCGGTCGTCATAGCGCAGAAATTCAGTCACTGCTATTCCAAATAACAAAGGCCCGTATTCGTGAAACCAGATAAGGATTTCCCGTATCCTTAGCGACGCTATATCTTAGCCTTATCCTGACCGTCATATTCGTGAAGGCAGCTATCGTCACGCGCTCACGATGTGTAGCATTTTTTCTATTTTTAGCCTTAACGCCATGCACTTCAAAGGCTGACAACTGGTCAGACTTTGGAGACGTTGAAATCACAGGCGCACTTGCAAACGATTCCATCGATTAGTTTGTCGATCTGCCCAGGCCGATTGGGCCGCCTCAACTCGCCTGATACAATGCGAAAAGTAGATAATGAAGCATCGGAATAGCGGTAGTGCTTATTGGCTGCACACAGACACACGCACACTCCTTCCCTGCACACAAAGACACACGGGATAACGCAGCTGAAACTTCGCTTTGCTTCAAAGCTTTTGCTATCGTCGCTATTGTCGCACGCAGGTGCAACTGTGACGAACTAATGAAATCGATTTTGATGTGACGCGTGAACAATGCTCCCTGCCTGCGCTTGGCTATGAGACCGCGCAGGCAGGCCGTTCTGTCATTACACCGCACTGCTGTTTTATGCTACGAGCGAAGATGGCGGAACGCTCACAACGGAGCTCAAAAGTTGAAGCTTTGAAATTATTGAGGGGCGCGCAGGAAGACGTTCCCGAAGCTTCTTCATCTGCGAATGACACGGAGGACTCCAGTGAATCATCTGGTTCATCTGATATCGATGAAAGTTACAATATTTCACCTTCTGATGACGACGTATCCATTAACCAAGCAATCGGCAATCAAGTGAATATTTTATCCGCTGATGGAGAGCAATGGACTTCTCTCCTACCTCAAGAACAGAGACGTGGCAGGGAGCGAAGAGAATCTGCTTAGACCAGCACCAGGTCTTACAAGTTACTCTCTGCGGCATATTCGCGCGCCAAATACTATTATAAATAGCTGGGAAATTTTGTTTGATCACGATATGATGGAGACAATACTAAAACAGACAAATCGGCGAGGGAGATCTATCAAAGGTGCAGCATGGACGGACGCTTCGATGGAAGAAATGTTAGCCTTCATTGGCCTGTTATATCTACGCGGCGTGTATCGTTCTCACATGGAGAGTACTGAAGAGCTGTGGTCGAAAGAACACGGAAGGCCCATCTTCAAAATAACAATGAGCCATTCAAGATTCAAAGAGTTACGTATCATGCTTCGTTTTGACAATCCTGAAACAAGGGCTGCTCGACAACTGCGAGACAAATTAGCAGCGGTTCGTCTTCTTTTGGATGGTTTCACGAACAACTGTCAAAATTCGTATGTGCCTGGTGCATTTCTTACCGTTGATGAGGAACTATATCCTTTCAGAGGTCGCTGTGCATATAAGCAATATATGCCAAGCAAACCATCAAGGTATGGACTTAAGTTCTGGCTGTTGTGCGATGCCAACAATTATTTTTGTTACAATCTACAAATGTACACAGGCAAAGAAGACAATCCCAGTCATCACGGACTTGGAGAACGTGTTGTCATGGATTTGACCAGCTCTCTAGAAAATTCTGGAAGACACATAACAACTGACAATTTCTTTACTTCTTTGAAGCTCGCACGCTCTCTCCGCTCAAAAGGCATGACTTTGTTAGGAACTCTGAGGAAAAACAGACGAGAAGTTCCTCCGCAGATGAAGAATCTACAGGGCCGTGCTGTTTACTCTTCAGATTTCCGATTCAACCTCGAAGATCAAACATGCCTCCTCAGTTACAAATGCAAGAAAAATGATTGTATCCTTCTTTTGAGCACCTTCCATCAAGAGCCAGTTGTTGATCAACAGACTGACCGAAAGGTTCCAGAAATGATAAGACTACAATGCGACCAAAGGAGGTGTAGATAAAGCTGACCAAATGGTGGCGACATATACGGTGAAATACATCAGCCGAAGATGGCACACAATCGTGTTTTGCAACCTCTTGGATTTGTGTGGGATAAATGCATATGTGTTGAATTGCGAAATTGATCCTCATTGGGGAAGAGACAAGCCTCACAAAAGAAGACAATTTCTGCGATGCTTAGGAGAGGAGCTGGTCAAGCCATTTTTGGAGTCAAAAGACGTGCCACGGCCAATCATCGAAGCAAAGGTGGATGTTGAGAGAGCAACACGAAAAAAAGACAGATGTCAACTCTGCGGGTGGAAGAAAGATCGGAAAACGAGAAAAACCTGTGCTCGGTGTGGGAATCACTGTTGTGATGAACATTCGAACTCTGTGACTCGTACTTTCTGTACTAATTGTGCTTGATTGTGAAAATAAATCTTCTGGGTCCACGTGGACCCAGATTTTCACGAAATGGAATAGCGAATTTTAAACCTCCCGAGGGTTAAGCCTTCTATTAAGCTAACAGGTCTTATTTGGAAGAAGTCATTGATCATAACATAGCCCTAGGGCGACCGTGCAGAAACACTGTTAGGGTAACAAATCTCTAACAGTATAATTTACCCATTGAAATTTACCTGTCACTCAGCGATTGCCCTTCGCTTCTGCGATTAATGATTAGGCGAGAAGACAAATTAACAATATTTTTTAAAATTAAATCAATATTACACTACTTATAAAAATGACAGTGGTCTCTAAATTCCATTCATTGATAAGAGAAAGCAAAATCTACGAATGTGTAAGCCTTGAGGGCAAATCTTTTATTACACTCAGTATCTTCCATCTTATTTTATCCTCAATGCTGTATGACCTTCAGTCAGGTCATCCGTGAGTCAGGTGTTGGTGAAGATACGAAGTGGATGAGGTGTATGTTCCCTAATTCTGAAGTGAATTGTTCGTGTTATTTGACAAATGTATTTTTTGAGACACAAAGTACAAGTAAGTTCGTTGACACAGTTAACTTAGTGTAACATCGTGCTGCGTCCGCAGTTTCACATGTCCAATAGTCTACATGTAGTTTGCATCCTGGAGGTTCTCTTTTCTACCTCCACTGGGTGTGAAGAGGCCTTTCGGAAAATAATTCTCATCTTCTCTTTCACTTCACAATGATGTGCTGAACTTTCTCTTGTGTCGTTCATCGATAGATGGAACTTTGATAGTAAATGGCTTCTTACTGCTCTCTTCCTTTGTAAATGGTTGAGGATCACAGTCGAAATGGCTTTCAATCCATCTCTTTGGAAAATCATTTGCCCTGAAACTCGTTCACAGACGGGATATACGAGTACATGAAGCCAATTGTGATGCAGAGGAATTTCGGGTAGCTCTCCAGTCTTCACCGATGAGTAGGGTGTGTTTTTAGCTTGCAGCATCGGGAGCTGAGAATGACAAACTTCGTCGCAATGGAATGGTTTGACGTATAAAGAAAAGTATATTCTCTCTGGTTTTCAAACTATCGAACTGTAGAATCCAAGCATGAGAGGCATTACTTTGCTGATTCCTACAGGGATACAGTCATACTTGATTAGCTATATCAAGTACTTCTGCGAAATAGATGATGAAATCGTCATCAACATATCCAAGGAATATGTTGGTGTTTGCGGCAAGTTCAGTTTCCACATAATGCATGAAGATAGACGCCAGTGCTGAGGCTGCGCTGTCACCCATAGACAGGGGTATCAAAAATTAATTTTCATTGCTACAGGAAGCAATCAATTAATTGCAATCGAATTTGAATTGCAAATGCCATTTGAATAGACTTATGCTTGACTCTGATTCTTTACTTTGATATTTCACTTTGACGAATTTAGGCTCCATAGGTTTGCATGTTTTGCAAGTCGCATAATAACCTATTATCAATTTGGAAAATGACTTGAATAGATCCATTACAAGAAATACATAATTATATTCTTAAGTTTGATGTAAATTTTGATAAATTTTATCACATACTGAAGTTCATGCATTATAATTACAGTGATAACCAATTATTGAAGCACGTGAATGAATGATCAAGTGCGCCTAGATAGCTTAAAAAGTTGCCGAAAAGGTGCTGAAATATATGGATCGTAAATAGGCTATGCAGTATGCACCAAGTAGCTGTTGATTTGAATCCGGAAAGCTATTAGTTTGATATATTTAGCAAGCTTGGGATATACCGTAAATCAATCATCAGTGAAAGTGGAGTGTTTGTCATATACGATATGCGCAGTGACGTCATTGTAGGTAAAGCAGTAAATGAAATACCTTCCACATTACTAATCAATCAATTAATTAATTGCAATTCATCGATGAAGCTAATCAATTAATTGATATTAATGATTACTAAACTGCCGTCAGTCTCTCTAGCTATGGACTTCTATACCCCAACCCATCAATTTCATATTCACGAATTCATCCTAGATTTCTTGATTATTACATTGCGAACATAGAAAAATGCATTAGTACAATGTACTAATCCTCCCATGTAACGATTAGCAAAGCTATCTGATCGTAGTTTAGAAATGTTAAACCGTCATTTCTATGGGATTACGTAGATATGAAGTCCTCTGTAGTAAACCAATTTTACTCACTTAGCCGCTCGGATAATTAGCTAGCGACATCGGATTTCCCATTAACGAATCCCATAGAAATGGCGGGTAGCGTAATGCTAATTGAATTTAACCCTTGCCCATACTCCTTTCACTTGTCAGTACGATTTGGCTTCTGATGTAACCATCTTCCTTTTTTACTAATAACATGTTTAGGTAAGTCGAGAACACTGAGTTGCAGTGGATTTGCGCAAGTTTTTCTATGATAATTTCTAGCAAGAAGAGGATTGAACTCGGCAGACGAGCATATTCGTAACAGCCATGGGGTGCACATTATTCTGCAATAGTCTCATTTTTCACTCCCTTCAGAAACTCGCTCTGGCTGCCGAACTAATGCCTCTATCTATTTCTATCTTTTTCATTTTCACTGCAGCAACCGAAAACTACAGCCACATCCTGCACCATTATACTGAAATTATCTTCGATAAACTTATGGCAAGCAAATTAAGATAAAACACTAAAAGGTGCAGCACGGTAGACCTGTGTGATGCTACAAGTTTGTTGAAAATATATAATTTGCATGAAGATGAATTGCATTTATAAATGACATCAAAAAGTTATGACTAGAAATTTAGACCAAAAGTTTATCGGCTTGTGATCTCACCGGTTGGCACTAGCAATACTTTAACCAATTATGTATGGTAAAGAAAAGTGTCCTCAAAGTCATTGGATTAGCAGGACTATGCTCCTAAGTAGATATAGCTAGCATAGAGTAAGTGATATAGATGCTAAGTCTGTGCTAGTTATCGCTCTTTCTCAAACAAAGAAGAAGAAAGACGACATGAAACGAAAGTAAGGATAAGTTATAAGAAAATAATTTTCACATTCTTACAGGGATGATTCATTAGTTGAAAATTTACATTTAAAATATCTCTGCTTTCTATTTTGCGACAAACACACAGAGAATGAAACACTTACAGATCCGAGCTAATGTTATATAAATGTACATCTTGCAAAAAAATCTCACTTAATTATAGAAGCTTTCCCTCACGAAAATTCTTTATGAGAACTCATGAAATTTAATGTGGATTCATGAGATTTTTATGAGAGCTCATGAGATTATGATGAGTCTCATGATATTCTCATAAGAAAATATTTAATTCATGATGTTCTCATGATGTTTTGCTGAGAACATAATGATTGGTAATAAGAACATTCATGAGGATAATATCACAAAATGCTTTCATGCTAAATCATGAGCATTCATGAGGTTTTTGTGAAAATAAGTTTATAAGTAGTAGGGTATGCATGCTAGCCGTGAAAGGAGAGAGTCATTAGAATGGTTTTTCAATCAAAAAGAATATCCAAATTAATTCTATAAAGGATAAACAGCAAAAATGTAGAATATATAACGATCTGCGATAACCTTTTCGAAATGATGCATGTATAATTTGACTTTACAATTTACATTACTGTGTAAGATGTCGAAAATAGACATTTATACAATCACAGTTCAATATCTTGTCATGATAAATAATGGGTTTTTATTACGAATACTGAAATAGTATTGAGGACATTGCGTGGGAGTGCTCTGGGACAATGTGGCGAGCCTAAGAAAGTCTCAATAACTAAATGTCAGAAAAATAAATTCAGAAATATGAAAAAGCTACTGGGTCATTCCACGACGATTCAACCAATCGCATGGGACACTAAGTGTCAGATTTTACTAATTTTCGGATATATGTTTGCTATACCATAGAAAACACAAAATCCGAAATATTAGCTTCTAATTTTGAATATAGCGGGATCTAGAGCTATTTTTAGAAATTTATTTTTTTTCCAAATTTTTGAAATTCTCAAAATGTGAATTTCTACGCCGCTGTAACTTTTTTCTCTATGTTCGTTACTCAACCAAACTTGGCATGCAACATTAGTTTGGTATGAAGGAATTCCTGTATGAATTTCAACGGGTAACTGGCATGCACAACGGAGCTACATGGCTCCAGAGATGGTAAAAAAATTTGGGTCCGCGAAAAAACAAAAGATTTAAGCTTATCTCACAACTTTCTGTGTTCTTGTTGCCCGTAATAACCATGACAGTTGTGTTGCTGTATATCAGTGTGCTCACATTTGTGATCTTAAGCGGTAACCAGAATACAGAGATCTACACAAGGCATTCAAAAATCGTGTTTCTTTAATAAATGCCAAAAATGGCTGTTTTCAAGCTGGGCTAGCTCTTTTCTGCATGCCAGTTTTGACTCCAAATTGATGCTGAAACTCAGAAACATGCTCAATTACTTGTAGAAGAAATTTGATGAGGTAACCGAAAGTTAAGGTGACATAAATTGGCCAATTTTGATTTTGCACATTTTTTCAATATTTGATGTCAATATTATATGAGTAGTATCGAGAAGTAGCATTTATAGTACAACAGCACTTGAAAACGTGAAGTTGGTGTGCGGAAAGAAACTGTTCTCCTTGATAGATATTATGCATAAAACTTTGATATATTGCAGTAGAGCCAAGAATGACTTTCGAAGTTCAAGTTTTGTTGGACTAGATATGCTTTATCAATCGACATTGTACTGTTGAATAGCAAAGTTTGTGCGAAATGCTCAGGATCGATTTCTCTTACTGTTTTGTGAAGTAATCAATTACTTTTAGCAATTTCAGATATTCTAATGGTGAGAAATCATTCACAATAAACCGCAAAAACGGAAACTGCATTAATTTCATGCTGTGATAGTGCAGATAACCTTTGACTGACTCAGTATCCCGGAATGTTTTCTGAGCGGAAGCCACGAACCATTAATATTGATCTAGTAGACCCCAATAGATTACCAAATGCACTGTCGACAGAATTTCGATCTTCATTTTGTTGGTCTTTTCCAGGTAGCAGCAACATTTTCCCAGGTATCGCTGTTGTCTTACTACTGATTGGTAAGCATAATCAGTCAAGGATCTCATGTATAGGCTACCCTTCTGTATTTTTAAATAGCATTGAGAATCTCTCACCTGAGTTTCACTCATCATATTTGAGATCGTTATGCACTTAGCGAATCGCTATTATTAAATCACACCTGAATAAAATAGTTCAGACTTTTCATGTGAAAATGTAGGCTTTTTTAGGTAAGATACATAGATGTTGCACGACGACCACTGCCGACTGAATTTCATGCAATTGTACATTTGTAATTTAGCTTTTAATTATTTCAAGTATTCACCTACGTAAATTGAATTTAAAACGTGAAGAATACCCAATGAGTAGAAGCAGGCGTGTACAAATATTTTGGGCATCATAATCAATATCCCATGTGAATCATCGATTACGTTTGATCCTAACGATTCCTGTTGTTGATCCCTCTTTTTCATAAATCACTCATACGATTGAATGTAAGCAAATTATTCCTGTTCATAGAAAAATTGGACCAGATCTATTTTCAAGCCTTTCATAAAACTACACGCTATACAAAAGTAACTCAGGATTATAAAAAGGTTTCATGAAAAGAAAAGAAGCTAAATCGGGATTCTACCCAGCCTTTCAAAATTAATGCAAAATGTAATGCTTTTTCATATATTTGATAATAAAAAGGCATACGAGTGCATTTCATTCTTGTCAAGGTAACAATTTAATTATGTTCTTGTCCATTAAGACCATGTGTTTGGGTTACATATAATCACATTAATGTGATTTTTGCGTGATCAATTTAGAATGCTATTGAAAGACCTCAGAACGGAATGGAGTGGCTTCTCATAATCAATATTTTCACAAAATCATGATACTAAAATATCAATAGGCCTATTGTTTTCAAATTGAGGTCTCCCTATTGATTTGTGTAATCAAAAATGCATTTCCTGTATGAAGTATCTTTCGATGCTAACTGATGATCATGGTAATTCATAAGTATAAGTCAGTCATCTGTTATTGAAAGAGATTCTACATATTTCATATACCCAAATCACTTTCCATCACAATCGAATTGCATATCTTTTCTACATAATATTTTTCAATATCAATTTTGAAATAGTGTTTGTTACAAATGCATTAGGACGCTTCTTAGGTTCATTGTGAATGATATATCACCATTAGAATAGCTGAAATTGCAAAAAGTAATTGATTACTTCACAAAACAGTAAGAGAAATCGATCCTGAGCATTTCGCACAAACTTTGCTATTCAACAGTACAATGTCGATTGATAAAGCATATCTAGTCCAACAAAACTTGAACTTCGAAAGTCATTCTTGGCTCTACTGCAATATATCAAAGTTTTAAGTATAATATCTATCAAGGAGAACAGTTTCTTACCGCACACCAACTTCACGTTGCTATAAATGCTACTTCTCGATACTACTCATATAATATTGACATCATATTCAATTTTCCACGATGTAAACAAAAATATAGCTCTCCCTCAATTTAGACGATTTTTTATTTTTTAAGAATAAATAAAGTTCCCCGATGCGTTTCGTCACGGTGGACAGTATCAAGGGGTAAGTAAATACACAGGCAGTTGGCTTAAATATAAAAATGATAGGCAGTGACGACTCGTCAGATCAATTCATGTTTGCGGTTGATTTGTGGCTTGTTCAACGCTATGAAGCGTGCTTTGGCCATTTTAGTTTGCATCGAATTCTTTTGTTTATTTAGGACAGAAAGCTGGAAATTATCGATGTTCTGACAAAAATACAGTTCATTTGCCTCCTAAAATGGATGATCAATTAGAAAATAATTTAAAGCTTTTTGAGGCTGAAGCTAAAAATTTAATGCGCAAAGAAGTGCAATTTTTAAAGAAAGGGAATTTATACAAAAAAACTAATAGAATAAAATCTGATTCAAGGATTTTCCTTAAACAAAACAATTTACTTGTCATTCCGTCTGATAAGTCTAATCGGAACATAGTGGTAGATAAAAAAGTATTATTTCAAGGACAGAAGACATTTTGAATGACAATAGTACATACAAATATAGAGAAAAATCCAAAAATTCTAGTATAGAAAATCAAGCGAATTGCTTGATTCGTAATAAATGTCGGAACAATGCTTACATAGACTATCAAAAACTACTAACTTGTGGAAGTCATCCGGCTTACTTTCGTGTAAACATAAAAGATCATAAAGATAAGATTAATAATTTCTTTCCCTTAACCCTATCTTACCCGGGGGGGGGGCTAAAACAGCCCCCCCTTGTACATTTTCTAAAATATCTCATAAACCATATTAGCCAGGAGTCTGATTTTTTGTGACAATTAGTTTAGTCGTATGACACATCATCAGTGCAAATTTGATTACAATTGGCCCACTTGAAGGTCAAATTTGAGGGTCATTGTGAAAAGTACTTTTTCAAAAAATGAATTTTCCCGTTTTTCTAACTTCCGCATCTCTATCAATCAGAATATAATACACTGTATCTCGTGAAATATAACAGCTAGGAGTCTGATTTTTTGTGACAATTAGTTTAGTCGTATGACACATCATCAGTGCAAATTTGATTACAATTGGCCCACTTGAAGGTCAAATTTGAGGGTCATTGTGAAAAGTACTTTTTCAAAAAATGAATTTTCCCGTTTTTCTAACTTCTGCATCTCTATCAGAATATATTATCTCATGAAATGTGTCAGCTAGGAGTCTGAATTTTTGTGACAATTAGTTTAGTCGTATGACACATCATCAGTGCAAATTTGATTACAATTGGGCCAATTGAAGGTCAAATTTGAGGGTCATTGTGAAAAGTACTTTTTCAAAAAATGAATTTTCCCGTTTTTCTAACTTCTGCATCTCTATCAGAATATATTATCTCATGAAATGTGTCAGCTAGGAGTCTGAATTTTTTTGACAATTAGTTTAGTCGCATGAGACAGTATTGGTTGAAGTTTGTATCAAATTGACCCACTTGCCAGGTGTCACCAGTTTAGGAGGTCAGTCATCCTTTGTCCTTCCAGTCATATCACCGCTGCGTTGTCACCTACACGTGACAGTCTATTGTATTCGTCAACAACTATTGTGAATCGATCTTTCAGCTAAGCGTGTTTTCAGCTAAGCGAGTTCAGCTTACCTACAGTTCGTTAGAAATATAATTACCCTGTTCTTGAAATGATTTCTGGTTTTTCTTCTATCAGTCATTATTAGAATTTGAGAGGTATTATTAATTATCAAGAAGATGATTTAAATTTTGAGCTAGATAATTCTTCAATGTAGGTGAAAAAATGATTTATATTGATATTGAACCTTTCATAAAATCAGCAAAATCCAAATTTTGAATTGCCATTTTTAGAATGAAAACTAACAACTCAACCAAAATAAAATCCAACATTGAATTTTTCACGTCTAAATCAATTGTGTTTATAGGTTACTTTCAGAATGATGTGATCATTAGAACATCGATTTGTTGATATTGATTCCTATTATCTAAATTCAAATTTTGAATTGCTATTTTTAGAACGAAGACTGTCAATTCAACAAAAATGAATGGCACCATTGAGTTTCTCATGTCCTAATTGTGCAGATAGGTTGCTTTCAGAATGATTTGATCATTGGAACATCGATTTGTTGATATTGATTCCTATTATCTAAATTCAAATTTTGAATTGCTATTTTTAGAACAAAGACTGTCAATTCAACAAAAATGAATGGCACCATTGAGTTTCTCATGTCCTAATTGTGCAGATAGGTTGCTTTCAGAATGATTTGATCATTGGAACATTGATTTCTTAAGGGGGGGATGTTTTACCCCCCCCCCGGGTTTTCGACGCTCAAAATAGCCCGGGTAAGATAGGGTTAAGGCCCATCGCTTCAGTAATTGGCACCCCTACTCAGAAAGTTGATTGGCTTGTGAGTGTTCTCCTCAACCAATTAGTAAAATTTGTTCCAGCCCATTTGGATAGTTCTAAATCTTTGATCAAAATTCTTAATGAAAATGCTGACAAATTTGTAAATGAAGACTATGTGTTTATTTCACTGGACGTTCAAAACTTATATCCGAGTATACCAATTGCTGAGGCTATCGCAGAAATAGAGACGTTTGCTAAAATACATTGGAATAAAATTGATAATTATGGCTTTAGAGTTGAAGACCTAGTTGACTTTTTGAAATTCATATCCTATAATTATGAAATAACCTACAATAATAAGACATATTTACAAATTAAAGGATGCCCTATGGGGGCTCATTTTGCTCCGCCTTTTGCGATCATTTACATGAATGCAATTGAAACCATAGCTCTTGATAACTTAAATAAAAATTTAGGTACTGTACCCTTAATTTACAAGCGGTATATCGATGATATAATCTTGGGACCATATCCAAAAAGTGAATAGTTTTTTCAGGATATATTACATCTCTTTAATTCAGCAAACAATAACATCAATTTCACAATTGAAATTCCTGAAAACGATTATTTGAATTTTTTGGATATAAGTATTTCCGTAAGTCAAAGGTTGCGGTATAAATGGTTCAGTAAATCCTGTCATTCTGGAATTACGATGCGTAAAGATAGTTGGTTGCCAAATCACATAAAAAATAATTTTGTACTCAGTAGTATTAGATATGTGCAGGATCTTTGTTCGGATACTTCCTTAGAGTCAGTTAATGTAATGAAAAAACGTCTGTATGAAAATGGATTTAAGCCTAACTCAATTACACCAAAATCAAAATCCAATACTAAAAGTAATGAAAATCAAATTAACCTTTGTGTTGATTTCATTAGTGATAGCTACTTAAGAAAAATTAATAAACTGGTCAGTAAGTATGAACTTCCTGTTCGTGTTACCTGCAAACCCGGTCAAACTTTAGTTAATAGCATAAATACTATTGAAAACAAAAACAAATGTAATTGTAAACTGTGCAAGGATATTGGACCTAAATATATGTGTAGTGATAAATACATTGTGTATAATTTTGAATGTAAAATTTGTCATAAAAATTATATTGGTCAAACTTGCCGACCTTTAAAGTTACGGCATGATGAACACAGACGTAGTTTGAACTGTCAAGATCGAAAAAGTGCACTATCTGAACATAGTTTGACTGACCATGCCGATAGAATGATGAACATCGATAATTTCCAGCTTTCTCTCCTAAATAAACAAAAGAATTCGATGCAAACTAAAATGGCCGAAGCACGCTTCATAGCGTTGAACAAGCCACAAATCAACCGCAAACATGAATTGATCTAACGAGTCGTCACTGCCTATCATTTTTATATTTAAGCCAACTGCCTGTGTATTTACTTACCCCTTGATACTGTCCACCGTGACGAAACGCGTCGGGGAACTTTATTTATTCTTAAAAAATAAAAAATCGTCTAAATTGAGGGAGAGCTATATTTTTGTTTACATCGTGGAAAATTGAATAATGAACCTCCCGTATAAGACAACAAAAGATCTGATTGACATCATATATTGAAAAAATGTGCAAAATCAAAATTGGCCAATTTATGTCACCTTAACTATCGGTTACCTCATCAAATTTCTTCTACAAGTAATTGAACATGTTTCTGAGTTTCAGCATCAATTTGGAGTCAAAACTGGCATGCAGAAAAGAGCTAGCCCAGCTTGAAAACAGCCATTTTTGGCATTTATTGAAGAAACACGATTTTTGAATGCCTTGTGTAGATCTCTGTATTCTGGTTACCGCTTAAGATCACAGATGTGAGCACACTGATATACAGCAACACAACTGTCATGGTTATTACGGGCAACAAGAACACAGAAAGTTGTGAGATAAGCTTAAATCTTTTGTTTTTTCGCGGACCCAAATTTTTTTACCATCTCTGGAGCCATGTAGCTCCGTTGTGCATGCCAGTTACCCGTTGAAATTCATACAGGAATTCCTTCATACCAAACTAATGCTGCATGCAAAGTTTGGTTGAGCAACGAACATACAGAAAAAAAGTTACTGCGGCGTAAAAATTCAAATTTTGAGAATTTCAAAAAATTGGAAAAAATTAAATTTCTTAAAATAGCTCTAGATCCCGCTATATTCAAAATTGGAAGCTAATATTTCGGATTTGGTGTTTTCTATGGTATAGCAAACATACATGTATATCCGAAAATCAGCAAAATCTGAGACTTAGTGCCACATGCCATTGGTTGAATCGTCGTGGAATGACCCAGTAGCTTTTTCATATTTCTGAATTTATTTTTCTGGCATTTAGTTATTGAGACTTTCTTAGGCTCGCCACATTGTCCCAGAGCACTCCCACGCAATGTCCTCAATACTATTTCAGTATTCGTAATATAAACCCATTATTTATCATGACAAGATATTGAACTGTGATTCTATAAATGACTAATTTATTAATGAGGTTTTCATGAGAAGCTCATGAAATTAGATGAGATTCTTCATGCGAAGGCGTTCCAAATCCGCATGAAATTTCATGAGATACATGAGAAAAATTGTCATAAAAATCATGAGGAAGTTTCGTGAGGGTTGGGGAATTTGGAGCGTTTCCAAATGTTTACTGGAGGATTTTGCTCTCTTATCATGGGAGATCGCTGGTTTTACAGTCCTGAGCATGTGCTGGAACATTTTCCCAAGAAGGGTCTTACAATCTATTTGCGAATTTTTCGAGATAATTCCGGTATGAAAGATGGCGATACTCAATTACTCACCTGATTTCTTTTGTAATCGATATGACCTCATCACTTTGCATCCGCACAATCTTCATATCACTGGTCAGCTTCGTCAGTCGCACATCAATATGTCGCTGGATTTCATCTCGACTGCTCAGCGAATTATCAGGAGTGGTTATGTGTAGATACTGCTTATATGTGGTTATATGTAGAGATGTGTAGAGGTTACATATGTAGAGAAGTAAAATGAAACATCCAATAATTAGTACGAGCCGACGCCATTTCATTGTCCTGACGCCGACAATGCCACTGCCGGTGTGCATGAAACCGTTGGGCAAACTTGAATGAGAACGCTGACAAAAAAGAAAAAATGTAAGTGAATGCAATTAAAAAGAATCAGGGCGACAATGTATCAACTTCATACACATTATCTTATACTTTCTCATGCAGCAAACTTGTATACTTACTCAGAGATTCCCAAGGTCAGCTGGCGGATCTAAATAAATGAACCGTTCAGAATGAAAGAGCCTCAAATGTTGGAGCTCTATAGGAGAAAACAACACAGCTCCTACATATTCAAGCGCCCTTGTCCTCAGTACCAATATTCAATGTATAGAAAGGAACGGAAAACTTGTAGGCAAAATAGCTTTCTCTTGTGCTATTTTTGACGAATGTGATAAATGATGAAAGAAATGACCACCTTCAAATTCAAAGCTGAATCAATTTTCAGCCGCTTGTTCAACGATGTATGAATATGAGAACCATATCTGCATGAATACTAGTATGTCTAGTGTGTTTCTAAATAGACTCCACGACGTATATTCGAGACGAGAGAGAAATATCAGTACTGATACCTAAGAGCATTTTGAATTTTTGGTTAATGTTAAGTTAATAAAAACTGTGCGACACTATGGATCAGGATCAGGACAACACGCAACTTCCACGAAAGATTTCGCGTTGTCTTTACTACAGAATTATCCTATTGAATTTGTTACCTCCAACCGTGTCGTAATTTTCTTTATCAACATAGAGACAGCAAATAAATATTCCTCTTCGCTTCTAATACGCAACATGACTACATGTATATCGTGAGAAATGCGCTATTCACAGAAATACATTGACTCACTGTAATCAATATGAAATATTATATTTTCAATAATAAGCAGTTGACTAATTGTAAAACTTCTCAATTTGCTTGTGTAAAGCTTGTAATGTTTGACTGATAAGATTTTCTCGATGGCAACTTGTGATATATTCGCTAACATTTCACCCAAGCATTGATAAACTTTGCACCAATATTTGGTTGGAAATAAAATGTAGAAACTACTTTCACTGATATGTTCAATAACATAATCTCTGGAATGGAATATAATCGAATGGCTTTGAATACGAAAGCTGTTTCAGCTTTATCAAATAGGCAAAGTCAGCCAAGGAGAAAATTCATGCTAACGAGTTCATGGCGCCGATGGAATAGTCCTATTCATGATCATTACTTAGTTTGGATAAAGATATAATCAACTCGCAACTCCATAGATAACGACGTGAATGTCGAAAGGCATGATTTTCAATCAGTAGATAAAGAGTGGTAATGTTATGAGAAATTCTGGTGAAAGTTCAAGCGAATGCTGGACAAACTCCTCTTCACGAGCTACAGAGTCAATGATGATCGATTGTTGAAATTTCACACTTAAATGGAAAAAACGAAACATCAAGAAATTGATCATATTTCATTTAATAATGCTGATGTTTTACAAGACGATAAATTTTTCCCAAGGAAAAACTGCATCGGAAAACGATCATTTCATTTCAAACTGAAATTACTTTTATTAATTATTGTCATTTATTACTATTTACAAGACCACTGAAATAGCTCAGGTCTGAGGATATCTTTAAATTGGGCATCAGGCCTGGAGGATCAGGATGAGACAGTCATGAGTCGACACCCAGTACCACCTGTGAGATGCAATTTTTACACTTTTGGGGAAATGTAAACGAATTTGACTGATAATGATAGCAATACAGAATAAGGAATAACATGAGGAATAGTATTCCACAAATCGTTCATGTCACAACTGGGAGAGGTAATACAGGAGAGGTTAGCAATTCGATGGGTTACCATTAAAGCTCAGCATTATTGTAATAAGAATATTTTTTAGGCGTGATCATATCACAAACTGCCGGTGAAAGAGGAAAGCATCATAATCAAAGAAACTGATGATAATGAGCTTTAAAAGATGCAAATGGATACATCTGAATTATTGAGATTCAGGAAATTACGCCTTGTGAATCATTAAATCATACCGCTGAAAATTGAATTAAAAATATGACAAGAAGCTTTCAATAAAATCTCAACTTTTCCTTGAAGACTTGCAGGGATTGTGACTGATGGGTTTATGAAATTTCATTGATCATCAGCTCAATTTCCGCTTGCTTAAGATGCCTATTAGCAAATATTCATTCCTTTTGATAACCAACTTGT
Source organism: Prostheceraeus crozeri (assembly GCA_907163375.1). Classification (NCBI taxonomy): domain Eukaryota; kingdom Metazoa; phylum Platyhelminthes; order Polycladida; family Euryleptidae; genus Prostheceraeus; species Prostheceraeus crozeri. Next base: position 84,956 of record CAJQUW010016043.1, read on the forward strand.
TTCATGCTATTTATAAGGGGGCATCATGTCGGTGGTATACACATTTGCCAAAATTCAGCATTTTTAAAAACAGATCAAATAACTTTTTAGACCGCAGGAACGTAGTCTCCATAAAAAACTGAATCTTTTGATATAAAAATTTTTACTGTATACAGACACTTTTCTGAGTCGACACTTCTATAGGACATAGTTTTTCTATAGCATAAATGCATATGGTGAATGGGAAACCTCTCAGAGGTAGGGAGCCCTGAATAGCAAAAATATGCCGACTGTGGTTCCCAGTCGCAAACCTACCTTCTGCGGTATACGGGTGTACAAATGTAATGCAGCATTTGTGCATGTATTCATTTTCGAGCCAGTAGCGGTGGAAACTACCGGTGTATATGGGAAGACCACAAGCCGCTTCATAAAAGAGCTCGGACACCGTCTTTCTGCAGCTACGGGTAATACGCGAAAAAAACTATGGCTCCATCAGAGGACTGAGATAGAGGTCTTGCGTGGTAGCGCCTTCAGCATTCGCCTGGCTGGCAAAGCACTTTAGTGAACAACTTTTCCTCCCCGCCCTCGTTCTTTTGTAATGACCTACCATGAAAACTTGACTTGTGTTCTAACTTATCTTGTTGAATAAATCACTAATATTTTCACTATTCAGGGCTCCCTGCCTCTGAGAGGCTTCCCATCTGCCGTATGCATTTATGCTATAGAAAAACTGTGTCCTTTTCCATGCAATGATGTCTTCAGTTATCATTTTTCAAAATGTTTTCATAAACATTCGTTAAACTGATTTGTCTCCATTTCAATTTTGCTTCCCCCGAAGGTGCGCACCGAAAATTTGGAAATAAATTTGAAATAACGGTCTCAGAAAAGTCGCCTTCTTTATATACACTCAATCACCACAGACCGATGGCATCTCAAAAGCGCATCATTCATTCGAAAGTCAATTGCGATATATTCCTGGTTCTTGAGATCTTACTATAAAAAAGAGTAGAAGTAAAGTATGTGTGGATAACTGCAGCAGAGTTATTAATTTGTACATCAATCTCTCCATTATATTATGATCTTGCACACATGATTCAGCTATTTGTGATATAAGTAGACATGGAATGGGCTATTGAATCAGAACATACGAGTATTGTCATATATTATATGTACTTTATATTGCACATACATTAACGTGAACATCAGAATCATGTCATCATTATATCATCAGAATCATATCAAAGAAAATACTCCTGAAATCCTCAAAAAATCGCCATGAATGAAATTATTCACACCATGCCAGTATTTGCTGTGCCCCTGAATACGAACATCCAAACCTCATTATTTAGTCAATGTGATCACTACGCTACTTTTCGATTTTCGGAATTCAGTAAGAGAATACAGGATTCAATTTATGAAACACAGACTTCCTTTTGAAGTCCCCGGACGTGTGTGAATATGCCGGAAATTGCAAAAAATAAAGCCGCTGCTCATCAAAAATTGCAGAAACAACTTCCCTTGTTGAAAACATGACAGCAGATGTCCTTTGACTCTTCTAGATTTCAAGGAAATGTGTCACTTGAACTGTCATGGTCGGCACGCTTCAACCTACTCTAGATGAGTGGAATTCAAAATATTGGTCAGTAGGCTATTCTTCTATCCACTGAAACCTACTTGAAGCATTTCAAGTAGAGCTTGAATGGAAAACAACATTATGCAATAAAAAAATATGTGTAGAAGTTGCAAAAATCTTTTCGACCAATGTAAGAAGAGCATAAGAAACGTTAATAAATCTTTCTAAATTCCATATTACATGTCATTTTGCTTCTTCTCAATGTAATTCAGAAATTTAGGCTGCATCGAAGTAATGAATGTGCCTCTTTCAACAGTAAAAACGGAAGAAATTGACACCAGAAAAGAAATAGAGTCTAATAAGATTTTGACTCTTGCAATTGTCAATAACAACATTTTCAATTCTGAAATGAAAAACTCTAATTCCATTGACTAACAAGAAATTTTTTAGTCAACAAATTGACAATGCATTATATTGTCATCAAAGTCATGCCCTCTACAGGGCGCTTTTTATTAAGTATTAAGCTTTTTCTAATGATCCTCTTATGGATTGACGGAGTGAGAGCAGACTCAGTTGAGCAACATGAAACGTCACAGATCTCTGATGCACACAACACACGTTCTCATCCCTTACTAGAAAAAATCAAGGGTTGAAAGATATTGTTCATGTACTTTATCCAGTGTGATAGATCACTTACATGTATAAGTAAAAAGGAATGTGCATTTGGCCATGCGTTATTAAGGCGGAAGGTGTGCTGATAAGTTTTTATTGATTTTATATTATAAAGAGAAACTTAACATAATTGCGCGATAGTCTAGCAATTTGATATAACGCTTCTTTTCGTTTCATGCTGGAGTGATTCATGCCACGAATATCATGAAGCGATCTTCTCTGATCTCTCAATTGATCTAAGTAGTACAGGATGGTCGCCAACAGGAGGTTCTTCATACTTCAGTTGATGCTAAAAACAGCTTTCGTCTCTCCTTGAAATTTATTGACCAGATTAAAATAGTTAATTAAAAGGTATGTACAACCCCACGCGTTTCAAGCGTTCGCTCTTCCTCAGGGGGTAATTCGGTAAAACCAAGTTGGTTTTATATATGTTCTAAGATCCGATGAAACATTTCAAGATATCATAAGAGAAACAAAATCATTGAGAGATTGTTCGGATAATGTGCCAATTGATTCACCAGTCACTCCTAGTGTTTCCAGTCACGGGCACGCGCATCTGGGAGGGTGCAACCATCCGCAGTTAAGACTGATCCCAGGCACTTGATGCTGGTAGCACCGGTTTACTACAGATTGAAATACTTCTGCATCTCAACGACCGGTAGTTGATTGATAGGGGGCATTGAATACCTCTTCAATCTATCTACTGAAATCTTGTTGTTCATTGTTGGGCAAATCCATTCTATATAACAACATTTTGGGGAATTTTTGTCTTCACAACTTCACAACTTCGTTTTCTTTGAAAATTTGCAAATAGTCAATTTTTCACACTGAATTCGAAAATCATAGTGGCGACCACACTAAATGAGAATTTTTGCAAGTTTTGTATTTGCACTATATATAAACAGGTGTCTTCTGACCGATGATTTTGTGGTCTCGGTCAGATGGACATTTTGGCCGTTAATCATTGTCTTTTCAAAAAATATTCGCTTGCATGATTGTATTATTGTTCTTGACAGTTCCGTGAGTTTTCATGAGATCCGGATAGAAAATGTGGTTTCAGCATTAATTAAATTTAAAGTTTGAGAAAAATCAAAAAAGTCTGTTGGAAAGAATACAAGTCGCTGTTTTTAAAATCACAGTTACTCAATTGTGATTATCCATAGTTGATTTTTTCCTTTTGATGCAGCAACTAGACTCACAAATGATGTATTTCGTCGTAGAAAGAAAGTAAAAACATCATTTTTAAGTAGACAAATGTGTAAATGGAATATAGCCGAAAATAGTTGTTATCATCTAATAAAAATAAGACCAGCAAATACTTGATTTTCCACCAATAATGAGTATTTCAATCAATCAGGACATATTTCAGTTTTTTTGAGACTGTCACAATTATGACGTAAGTAGGTCTATAACCTGCGAAAATGACCTCATACAATTCGCAATGTGTACTTCGTAAATTGTCATGTGTATCATGACAAAACGCAACTAGATTTAACAAGTAATGTTTCAAAAAATGTTTCAAAAAATTTGCACGAATTTATAGCATGAAAGACTTTAAACTTTTATAGTCATTGGATCGTTGAATCGTCATGAAAGTAAATAATGAAACTTACTAGAAAGCAAAGTCAAAATTTGAGATGCACCATAAATCATTCCAATGCAAACCTCACAAATTACCATGTAAATCCTGACAAAGCATTGAAAATGGCCAAAATCAATGTATATGTATTTTGTGACAATTTCAAAAGTATACAGTCATTTTTTCTCGAACCGAGAGGAATCTACCACAGTCTGAACACAACCGCAACTATCAACCGCATGGCATCAACAAAGCTAAACTTGAAATGAGACTAACTTGAAATCGATCATTGAGAATTCAGATGACAATCGGATGAACACTTGAAAAGAATCGGCTTCCAATTGAAAAGATTGGGATAGCAATGATGTCATTGTTGACCGCCTTTTAAATATAGTCCTTAAACATTCATTTCAATCCATCCATTGAGTAAAATAATAGAAGCATTTTTTATGAACTCCACATGAATCATAGCAACAATGATGTTGTCCTACTTAAATCGGACCGGAATCATTCATTAGGTTCGTATATCTTTCAATGTTAAAATATTGAACCGCAACATACCTGCTTAGCATGTTGTGGTTCAATCATACATAACCTCAACACAATGATATTGCAATTCAGATATCTGAACCACAATATGCTGGACAGGTATATTGCGGTTCAATGATTCAACAATCAAATATACGAACCGAAACACACTGAATCCCGTAATGATGATATCTGTATCTATGCATGTGAAAGACATTTTTGAAATCTCAGTCAGAGTATATCTACATGTGTATTCATAGCATTGCTGCCAGTTCATTTCAATTACTCACAATAGTATCAGCATACATGTAGATTTTTTCGGGATGCAATGTAGGACATTTCCAGGCGCGTACGCGCCCTCAAATGTCCTACATTGTTGCCATTAAAAATCATGGACTCCTACTGTATATCTAAGAGTCCATGACAAAAATCCATGTTAATGCTATATTGAAAGGTAATACATGCAGTGTTACTAAGCCTAAAATCTATGACATCAGAAATATAAGATTTTGATCTGTGAAAAACCCAAATCTGTGAAAATTTTCTACATAGCCCATACAGCTCAGAACATTACAGTATGTCAAGCTTGAGATATCTACGAGTCCAAATTGCGAACCATAGTAATCACCTCAATCTCGATGTCATTTTCACTGGGAACGCGAAGATGGATGGTGATGTGCTCCTATCTCAATAATATTACATAGCAAACTAGACGGTCTATGCAATTGAGGCCCTCTAATTTGGAGTTGGAGATATATAAACGACTTTCATAGAAAAAAATAAAAATGACATGTGAAATATCGACTGACAAGCCTACTTACCCAGTGACAATGGACGTACTATACATTGCGTTTGTTTATGAAGAGAAATCCAATCTAACAATGACGAACATAGATATCATTGATATCATTGATGCTTTACTTTAACATTGTACTGCTATGTCTTTAGTATGTAAATCATGCCACAGTTGAAATAACAAACGAATATCATACAAATAGATAAAGAAATATACCAAAAATTATTTTGGTGGGCATCCTTCGTGTCATTGGTTCGAGCGATTTACAGTGTGCTAAAATCCTAATTGATGTTCTGTGATAGATTTTATTAATGCGATCATAGCTCCCAATGTTGTCCACACCTGTGTTGTAATTGCGTTGTCAACCACAAATAGGAATGCGTCATTGCAATCACTATTGCAACAATTGGTGATTTCTGAATATGCCTGAAGTTGCCAAAAATCTGATGCCTATTTGTACTTTCGAAATCTCGAGATTTGCAAATAGGTGTGAGATTGAATCCATTAGTTTGTGCTTACAGCACGCAGTTCAAGCGAATTCAAAATTGTGTATGCAGTTGCAGAGATATAAGATAACCTATAAGTAACCTATATGTAGAGATATAAGTCAACTTAGTGCAAATTATTGTCATATGAAGAAATAAGACATTGCGAGCTGAGACAAATAAGTCAGATAAATGAAATTCCAGCTGTGAGTTTGTATTGGCATAATGGCATATTGGAGTTGTGGAGCAATAATTTTTGGCATGGAATGTCTTCAGGTCATTTCCTATGATGTTCATGCACCCCTGTCTATAAAGCTAAACATATTTAGATTTGGCGAGCCTCTTAATGTCGGCAAACACCAACATGTTGGCCCACCTAATCCAAATTGAACCACATTCTCACATACATTGCCGATCAGATGCATGATAATAGTACTTGTACATCATAGTAAATGACCTGAAGACATTACATGCCAAAAATTATGTCTCTCAGTTCGCACTTTTCGTTTAATCAGAGAAAACATAGAAAAGTTCATTTAAACCGAAAACTGCAATCTTTGTGCCATTGGATCTACATGTGTTCTTCTTTGATCGTATCTCACAAGAAGAGGAACTCACTAGAACTCGGCAGATGTGCAGATTCGTAGTAGGCATATGGTGTGCATCATTCTGTGGAAGTCTCACTTTCGGCCTCGTTCTGGCTGCCGGACTATAAACAGGTCGTCTTTTCATCTGTTTGACTAGAAAGGAAGCATTGGAACATGCAACGCTAATGAAATGACAGAATCTGCTGCCATAGTACCATAGCAATCGAACAATAAGCAGCCAGTTCAACACTAAACACGGCAAATTGTGCGAAGCTGCAATGACTGTTATCACACGGATCACACAGCAAAGAGACACAGACGTTGTCTAGTTCTGCAGAGAAGTTTGTGAGCGTTTTTCGTGCTCCTACTCTCTTTTTTAATAGTTATCAGAGGGAGCAACATTATCAAGAAAATATTTGTGAAATGATCTTAATTCTTCGAATCTGAAGGAATCGTGGCAATCGAAGCATTTTGAAGGAATTCACAACGATCCGCAAGCGCGGACGACTATTTTTCCAATCTCTGTAAGGCATTAAAAATCTTCTTTTTGTCCACTTAGTAAGTTCCTTCATGTGCCATCGTTTTGAATCAGTTTGCAATTCTAGCAAAGTGATGCGCTTGAACAATCTCATTCTGTGGATACAATTTTCAAGAGCGGTGAAAGAAGAATCAGGCATAGAACAAAAGCCACTGCTAAAATGTGTCGCCACAGAAGTGTCAAATGAAACTCTAGTACATTTTTTACATTGAATCAGGCAAGCAACATTTACATCTGTACAGTTGAGACGATGCATAATTGGAAAAGAAGTATTAAAAGAATTTACAACAAATTTATAATAAAAACTATATGTACATACATACTACAGTTACATTTAATGAAATCAGTTTGCCAACTATCCGGTTTCCGCTTCGTTGTGCGTAAAACTTTTCTAACATTATTTCAGATCGAGAATAACCTTTGGCCCGCTATTTCGGTTGCACAATAGTTTTTGTCACTTTAAAATCATCCTACGTGTATGTGGTATTACATGTGATTGAATAAAAACCAAGCCAATTGCTACATACTGACTGTATTTGATTCCACCACAGCCTGCAATGGGATGGAGACAATTGTCACATACAAGCATACTGGTCATATAGACATT
>CAJQUW010016044.1:0-90655 GCA_907163375.1 Prostheceraeus crozeri
GGGAAGATACCGTTTTGCCCAAGTGGCCCGTGGGCTACCCGAATGGTAGCAGGTGCCGGCCACCATCAGGAAATGGCCGTTTTAGTTAGTTAATCCCACGTAAGCCCCATGCACCGGCGTGTAAACGACGTTGGCCAGCAAAAATATGCCCAATGTTGCCACAAAATACCCGTCGTCAGCGCGCCATCGCATTTACCGTGCACGAGCAGGCGGCTCCACACCGAAGCCGGACGCCGAAATGACAGGGTGCTACCCATGAAGTGCGCGACGCGCGGGTGCGTTCAATCTTGCGAATTTGCTTTTCTGCAATACCGCATTTTTTCCATTCCCGAATTATCTATCTGGGCACTCAGCAACAATGCCGTGACACTAGTTACAGGGCGATACATCCCCGTTTCTCTGGCTCAAAATATGGCGGGGATTGTACATCAATTAGCGTAGCGTATTATATGTATCGCCATAACTAGTGTTACGGCATTGCTTGCTGTGGCCAAGATGCATATCGGAACGGAACGAATGGCGGTACTGTCAGAAAAGGAAAATCGCAAGATTGACGCCCCGGTGTCGCACGTTCATGGGACTAATCATGCTGACTGCAATTCAAAACTCCCTTCTGATTTAATTGGTTAAACTTTACGTAGCGGATAGCTGTGCTGGTTTGTGAGATAAAATACAATTCTGAAGTTCAAATGTGTATGTTCTCATCATAAAAGGGGACTGAAACAATCGCTTAGTCACACAAGTATTAAAATCTGATACAGACATTACATGAATGAGACTTGTCAAATATGACACGCTGGATTTATTTAGACATTAAACACAGAGATTCTAGAATAATTATTTATGTGTATACAGTCCTTATTAGAAATACCTGATGACCTAGTTTCCTAACAACCAACATAATCACTTAAAAATGAAAGAAATAGCTAAATAGCTATGAGCATGACGTGCAGTTGGCCATCCTTTCTTGCATTAGCATAAATAAATTGACACTGCCATCAGTGCTGCATCGGAGAAACTCGGAGGCTTTTGCAGAAAAGGATCAATTAGCTCTTCAAAGGCAATCCTCCAACCTCTAGCAGACAGAAAATTTCAAAATGCTACTAAGAACTAACTAACTATACCCAAAAACAGCGATTCATTTCTATAGGATATGACGGACAACTTGTAAGTATTTTAATGCTTTAGCTACTACTGTCTTGCTAGCTACTGTTATTTTTATTTGTTATAAAGTAGTTAGAAGAGAGCTATTCAATATTTCCATTAAGTACTGCATCTAACTATATCGTATGATTCATAACAGAAAAGGATTGATTAGACTTGAATAAAAAACCTTTACAATAGCACAAATGTTGTGAAGAGTGTTCAATCTCCTCTCGACGTGGCGTCATCTACTAAAAGCCATCTATATAATAAATTTCATTTTAACAAGTCTTAGAATTACTGTCGGTAAAGAATACTGAAGCGTGGTAGGGAGTAAAAAATTACGGATGAACCGTTGAATTTTGAATGACTGAGACTTGTATATGAAATTGAAATTGAGTTCGAGCATATTATCAATGCCATTTAAGCAATGTCTTAGCAACAGTTCTTAAGTAAACATTTCCCACTTATTACAAGACAAAATGAAATTGACGTGACTTTTTTACAGAAGCTGCAGTTTAAGATTGCAAAAAATAACAGCTACCGGTAATGATAGTAAATTCACGATATGTTCTCAACTGCAATTACAGGAAAGATAATTAATCTGGATCGAATCATGATTATCAAGCAACTGGAAAAATCTGACAAGGCAGTTATAATTAATAATATTACTAATTCTTGGCAATTTTTATTGATCTGGTAAGCAAAGATTCTAGTATCATTTTCCTTTATAGTTGAAATCAATAAATATTATTATTCTTCAGTCTTTCTACGCACAAAATCAATAAATTATGACAAAATATATTTCGTCGATCTGGTCTCATCAATTGAGATAGAATGAAGTCCTAAGTAAAAATTTTGCAGTATTGCTAAAATCATTTGAAATCTCTGTACAAAATTACAATCCATTCAATGTCAATGTCGACATCTACCAAATATACCAATATTACTAAAGTTCATTGATTTTGTTGTACTGACAGAACTACGACAATCAATGAGCTGTGGGTATGTGTATATTTGTTGATATCGATATTGACAGTTGTAATTTTGTAGTAAGATTTCGATGATTTGGCATTTGACTTCCTGATTTTTTCATATGATTTCTTTCTATTTCAATTGACAAAGTCAGATCGGCGAAATATAACTTGACATAATTTATAATTTTTGTGCCCAAAAAGACTTAAAAATTCATTAATTTAACTAAAAAGAAAATTGATTAATGAAGATGAATTTCTTCATTTTCTGAGTCATGGGTACAATGGTGATGATAACTGCACGGAAATACAATCTAAACAGGAATGCATAAAGAACTAATCTCGATGAAATTTGTCATAAGCTTCATTAGCTCATATAAACATTTTCATAAAAATAAGTTGAATAAAACTTGAAATTCAACGGTCATCAGGCGATGTGATCAATGAAACTATAAAAAAAGTTCTGGCGAGCGTAGCGCATCTATGAACTGTGAAAGTCAGAGAAGACCACTCAATAGTCCAGTAGTCCACTTAGTCCGAGTCAATTAAATCACTGTGATTCTTAACTGGCTTGGCCCTCGCCTCCTTCATCTAAACTCTCAGTTGTCGCGCCCACCTTTGCGTCCCTTGTACCAAGCCATATACTGTGGAGATCTCTCAAAATTTTGGAAGTTATCGTTGGAGAACTGCGGTTTATCCTTCAAGAATCGGTAACGGAAATATGCCACCATTTTACACCCTCATATGCTGCTATGTCACTGAAATGGTGTGTTTTTATATTTCAAGATAACAAGTTTACAACATCCGGTGGATTGACGATCCCAGTTGATTAAAAATTCATCGGAGATAATGTATTCGCAGATATGTTTCAGTAGACAGTATGCCATCATCAGTGACGTGACAACGATCAATAACTATGATGCAAATATGAGGACTTAAAGGACAAGAAAAATCATGCAAGGAAGGATGGTTGTGATTTGTTACAATTATGTCATTAAATAATCGAATGAAAGAAATGACTTCATGTAGAATGGTTGAACATTTTTTGTGTATGGGACTGCGCTAACGACCCCCGTTCAGGTGGAAAGGACGAAAACAAAAACGGGGAAGTAAGTAAGGAGAGCGTACATTGAGCACCTTGAATAACTTTTGTATTGTGCGCTATATGAATAACCGTATTTTCATACAACTAAATTTTCAATTATATGAGTACTTTAAAATTTTGGCCTTTGTCGGGATATCAATATGACAACAGATTTTAGAAGGGGAAGTCAACCCTTTCAGCGTATTGGTTTATCCAAGCAGATAACTATAGACCTGCTTCTCAATATGAAAATCCCGCAAAAAGAAGAAATGAGGCATGGGACCTCATTGACGGGGGACCCTCCCTGTAGTGGAATTCTCATTAGTCCATTATTAGGAAGCAATGTCGGGTTTTTACATAAAGTACATGTGATGACATTTTAACTGTCTTGCTCGCGGCCGCGCTCTCGAACTTCCGCACTTTTTTAAAACGGTTTAATGCTGTTGATTCATCACTTCATCTACCATAAAAAAGAACCGATAAATAGTCATTAATTTTCTAGATATGATAATTTTCATGTACAATTGGCAAATTTTGAAACCAATGGTATAGAAGAAACAAATACATTATTGAATACTCACAAACCACTCTCCAAAAAGTCCTATTGTTATTAGAACAACGCGATTAAAAGCATTGTACATATATTCTCAAAAACTGTACCTCTCAATGGATCATAGCGGCCAACTTGCATTTTTTAGCGGGCAGTTCCCGAGTATGCCTTCTATCCAGGTAAATATTGTTTTTTTTTTCTATTTGTTTTTGTGCGCATATGTAAAGAAGGAAAGGCACTGTATAAATTGTTAGAATTTCAATGTGCATTACTGCTTCCACCGGGTAGTTGTTGGGTGTGGATCCCATGAGGCCTGATACGCTTTGCTGATGGCTCTTTTTCGCCCCCCCCTTCAGATACCTCCATATTCATGCCTCGTGGAAAAAGCGCCCGTCTAAATAACAAAGTGCTTTTTTTGGCTATATAGGTCTACCATCATGATAATGGGAGTAAAAAACAATTGTATTATTGAATAGACCACTCCCATTTTCAACGAAATTCCACGTTTAGACTGAGACGATTTATGTATCTTATGATGTGAGAGTTTTGCATCCATTTACTGGACCAGCTGGCATCATTTACTGGGGACAAATGAAAACCAAACATACTTGCGGGACAGCACCTCGTAAGGGCGGCTCAATTCCGGTGTGCAATCAAAACCTTTTTTTGTGGGAAGGGATTAATCTTTGCAAAATATGCTTTGACGGCTTCAATGAATTTGGCTGAAAAAATTTGTTACTTCAATTCATTGTTATATTACTTTCTTGGGGGGAACCGACGTGAAAATGCTTTGAGAGAAGCTGTTATAAATGTCGGTAGAAACAGTACAATAATCATGCTTGTTTACTATTTTATACACATACAATCATTGTCTACTCTGGCTTACTAACTTATTGAAATTACATGTATTAGGCAAGTAACTGGAGAAGCTTTATTTGCACCAATTAAAATTGCTTAATGATATTCAAACTAAATGACGGTAAATTTTCCAATCATGCTTCCACAGTCATTTTCAATTATCAAACAATAATGAAATATTAAAAATACACAAAACCGAATACAATAACGAAAACTGAATGAACTAGATAAACGAAAATTAAAATTCTGGGATGGAATATCACAAAACCATTATAACTGAAGACTTCAGAAATCAAATAACCACTAGTAATGTGCATTCTAATCATGTTACATGCAACAAAGCAGACATTAATTCAGGATTGTTTTTTTTTAGTCTTGACATCTTAACTTACCGAAAACTAGCTGTAAGAATGGGCCTTTCAACACCCAAACTTAAATCCTTTGGATCGCTCTCCCATCTATGTTGCACTGCAACTGTACGTTGTGCTGATAACATGCGTGTCGAATATTCTTTTCACCATTTCAGATTATTCCTTCCACCGATAACGGAGAGCGACGGACCTAGAATAAATTAGGCTTAATTAGATAGTTTCAGGCGACACGATATTTCCTTGCTACCGTTAATAAAATATTTACGTGTCTATTAAGTTCCGCAATGGTCATATTTATATGGAAACGGCAAAGCTCTTCAATCTAATAAGCATTATAGTTAAGAATCTTTATCATTGTGCAATTTTAGAGCCTACAAACCAATGTTCTCAGCAGATGTCATTGACACTGATTAGCACGAGCTTGTGTAAAGCAAATTGAAAAATGATTCTTATAGAAGAGCCCTTGGGCAGTTGAATGAAATAGAACACGGGTAGTCTACTTTTGCTACATCTCCCAGATGATGCCTAGGATCGCCTAGACCGCGATTTCGATTCAACGACATAGTATATAGTAGTTGCTTTATAATTCCATGCATTTTTAATGAATGGTCGAAAGAAAATTTCTATGTCTTATAGGCCGGCCCCTCCGCATTTACAGTTCTACTAATGAGAGATTTCATTGACAGAAATTCCATATCTGCGCTGAGGTCAATACAGGGAAAGTTGAATGTAAGATAACCAGAATAAGTAGGCCTACTTTTGATTTTCCAGCTGGCAAGTATGCAATTAGGCATATCTGTAGGAAGATTTTAAAATCAAGCAAGGAGTCATAACTGTGTATATCGTACATTTAATAGTAAATTTCACAAGAGTAAAAGAATTAATGAATGAGTAGATTGAATTAAAATCAATATGCGTCTGGAAAGCCGACAGTCAATATAATCTAAATAAAGAATGGAAATGCTTTTTATTTTGATGAATCTGGGCACTCTTGATTTTACCGCAATAATAGACACCATTACAAGTTACCAGCTTCAAATTCTCGACACTGCTCGAAGTCGATTTCATCAAATTCAAGCTATTATTTCATATCGACCTGATTTCATTTCAATTTATCATATACCAGTGCAACGAAATCTTAGTTACTACTTACTTATTTCATGCTCACCTCTCAAGGCCCGACAGGGTTTCAAGGTCGAAATGAGAGATTCAATAGTAATTCCATTTTCGCGGTAACAGTCAACAAAATTTTTGAACACTTGGCCAAATCAGTGATGAGTTGATGTTATGACCAACCGCGATGATTTATCCACTGTCGTCCTCGGAGTTTGAGAATTTGGATGAACCTGAAATAATTTTGTTTTGAGGCCGAGATTTACTGTGTTTAATGTCGGCAATATGGATCAATCCTTAAAAATATGCACAAGTAACTGCGATGAAGTAATAGTGCATGTTCATCACACAGTGGCAGAACATTGTGTCAGAAAAAAATGTATACGTAAATGGGATGTCTTTGAAGCAAGCCACGAAAATGAAAATATGCACAATGGAAATAGAATGATACAATATTCAGTTCCAAATTCAGTTGAAAATTAGAATAGAGCTGAATAGCTGGCATTTCATCCAATATCAGGAATCAATTAGAATCCCTAGTTCACATATGTCAACATCGACACAACTCCCTATTTAAAGTCGCAGTCATCACCGGGTAGTAAATTCGTGATTTGCAATTAAATAGTTAGTTAAAATTTCGACAAAATAACTATAACTTCGGACTAAACTATAATTTCGAGAATCAAGGTAGAGGCTAGTATCCATAAAATGGCTGTAACTTTTATACTAATATAGATTTTCGTCATTCGATCCCTAAATTATAGTGATTAGGAGAGACCGATTTCTTTTTTTCTTGGGGACGCTTCTATGTTGAAAAGAGACTTTTTTTCTATTTTTTTGGACCTAGAGAGAGGAATGGGAGAAAGATCCTTTTTTTCTTTTTTAGTATACATCTTCCACGTTATGAGACTCCTATTCTGTGAGGGGACCGAGTTAGACGGCTTTTCCCCTTTTTTTATCTTTGTTGACTCATCGATCTTCTTTCTGTTTTTGTCCCACTTTGGACATACTCTTATGACGACCTTACTATAACTTTTGTTGAGTATACACCTCAGCTTTTTCTCGAGCGCAATTCTTCCGTCAGCACAGTGGATGGCGAATTCTTAGACCTACTTTATAATGATATAATCAAAGAATAGCAACTCATTGAATTTCTAACAACAATTTTCCCCTAACTCCTAAACTCATTAAGAATGGAGGGCATTATGCTACGACCTTCCCTTTTAGAAGAGAGCATATTCGGCTCCACGCTTGAATATTTTACTAAGAAAAGCGGAATTCTACACTTTGAGTAGCCCTAACTTAGCGCTCTATAGGAATTATGACTTGCACCGTGTGCTTGTGGGCGAGCATTTTTCGGTTCCCTCGTTTCACCTCTCGCGTTGTCTATGGAACCCTCTGCTTTTCCTATCACCTATCCTAGAAGAGTTAGGCTGTCAGCCTCCGATCTCACTCATACTTGTCCACCACTGCTTGGTGACAAAATATGATGGGAATTGCAGCATTCATTCGCAAACAATTTCTTGCTTCACTCTTCTACTCGCGTTAGAAGTGGCACTCCCACTCAATGCCGATAAGACGAAAATCTCTTAGACCTAGTCCTCTGATAGAAGCGTAAGCCTAACACCCTGTTGGCCGCACTGAGAAATTTGGGAGACTATTTGCAGCCCCCCTCAACCAGTCTTAATTTCCATGAGTAATTGATGTCTTTCTAAACATTTCAATTAAATGGGATTTAGTGTTACATGCTAAAGGTATAGTCTGGTAATGTCAGTTGAATCGTCTTGTGAAGTTCGCACTATTGCACTATTCATGTGCTGCCATAACATACTAAGTCAAATGTTTAGTTCTGATCTACTTAACATTTATTAAATCAGATATACATGCCATTTGAGAAAAATGTTGTCATTCGTGGGCGAAGCAATGGTAAACTATCATCATCGCAGACTGGCTCTTAACATTTACTTCAAAGAATCTAATAGGCATATCCCGATCCCGACGGAAATTAAATTGCTTAACTCTAATAACCACGGCGGCATTAAGTTTGTTTATTGTTTTCACAACATTGCAACTGCGCAGGACGTCCGAAGTAAAATTCTTACGTACGATAACGGCATAACCTGTCGGCAAATTATGATGCGGAAAGCATGTGAATTGTTTTAAAATTTACTTGCCTAGCTATACAGCCGCGGTCTGACAGACTACGAATTATTAACTCAATGTCGAGCTGACTAAGACATTCATAACTTTTTTTCGGCTATATGTTATTTCGCTCTTCGTTCCGGGGGAGATCGGTACAGCATCTTTAGGAGTCGGTTTGGGATATCTTGACTTTGGTGGGGTGTGAGGTCCACGTGTGATTGAAAGGGTTTGTAGGGTGAGGGGGTGTCAATGTGAGGGAGAGGGAGGTTGAGAGCGTGGATGGACTCAAAGGTTGAGGGGATTGCAGGTAGGGGGGTGGTGAGGGTAGGTTGGTGGTGCTGGTGTGTTTCTGGTGTTTATGTGGTACTTTAGGATTGTTTTTTATATGGATGGTTGGAGGTGAGTTCTGCTTCGTTGGGGGAGGCGGAGTCTGTGTCTGGTGTGTGGGGTTCGGGATTGGGTTTTGTAGTAGCCAGATAGGTGTCCATTCACTAATGGTGAGGTGAGATACTCCTACCCCCCCCTCCCTGCCACTCCTACTCTTGTTACACTGTATTTTAGGAGTTTTGAGTGTATGTCTACTAAGCTTGCACTGTGAATGAATCATTACCCGGAAAGTACCCAACAGTGGATGATCTATACAGATACCCCCCCGACTTCACTGTGTAGTTGTAAATGGAACTGTACTTACTGTAGGACGTTGTCTCCTATGGTTATTTGACCTGTTAGGAACTGTGGTATTAACTGTGACGAGGGACCCTGTCCTGTGGGGTTACCCCCGAGGGTTCTTAACTTGGTTTTTTGCCCGAAACCAGAATGTGCACTCTCTGTTTATGAAGACTTGCGACTTACCTGTAAGTTACTGGATTAAAGACAGTATTTCTGGTTCTTTACGCTGACTATGTATTCTTTTTGTACATTCAACAAATCTTAACATCATTGATGAAGCTGAATGATAGCATCACACTTGTTTGACAGTTCTCATGGAAAATTCGGTCCTCCTTCATGCTAAAATCCTGCATCAAAGAAAACTCTCAATTATCTTTCGGAAAGCCTCACTGGCCACAAACTGACCACTTAAGAAATTAAATTCAACACGAAACTGCATATGGAAAAGGGTTCAACTTTTTTATGAAATTATTTATTAAACGGCTTGTGTGATCTGCACAGCAGTTAAACATAAACCACGAAAATTTAAACATGACGGAATGTGAACAAAAGTAAACATCATTCATGTTGCTTTAATATATACTTCAAAGAATCTGAATCAATTAACATCAGACAACGCGGAAATTTATATTGCAAGCCTAAAAATAGAACAACGCTATGAATAGGTTAGAATCACAATATCTAATTCTGTGGTTAGAATATTATTCCACGAGAAGGAGAGCAAATGACCACAGCGTACGACAACCACAGATCTAGATTAGGGAAAGACTTCCCGATTTCATTCATTCACCGTTATTTGCAACTTAAGCCATGATTTCTTGTTTACATCGACGGCCCGCTGAAAATACTTGGGCAAGAAATTGGAGTTAGCCAGCAGCAAAGCATGAAAGACCAGTAAATTACAATGTTTTGCTTGAATTACATCATGCAATATTGTGTTCAATTGCTAAATTAACAAATGTGCGGTACCTTAGGCATGCCACAAGGTTGTGAATCGATATTTGAAGAGATCAAAATTTGACGGCCACATTTTTCTTTTATCATTGAAGTACTAAATTCTTGATTGACCATGTGTTTGACAACTTGTAGGAGTCTTCGCAATTGATAGTAAATAATATAAGTAATATAACTTATAATTTTGTTTTTGACTGATATTATTCAGAGGATATATGTGTCATGTTGTGTTCCTCGCTGCTAAAAATCGAGCGATAAAATTTTCAAACATTATCATTTCATTTTGTTTCTGTGTTAGTAATTCCGATCTTCTCAAAACTTGACTGAGTAAAATATAGAGAAAAGAAATTCCATTTCCCGTTAAAAAACATCTCATTCGTATTTCTCTCACTCCACTTGTATTTTTCGTATTTGCTCACTTCGTTTACAGCGTTTTATGGAAGATAACTTGGTATCTCGGAGGAAGGGCAAGGGAGAAAGTCAGTTTCAGACGAAAACCTCTTTTGAAAAATAATGCAGTTCCCAGTGTTTTTTATGGTTATCCGTCCTAATTTTGAACACGACACTAAAAATACCTCGTCGTGCACCTCCAGATCGTTCCAAACATCTCATGTCCCAATTCTTTAACAGCTTGTCCTGCATTGCAAGGTTTTTCAGGACTTTTCAATATTCAATCAGCTGTAGAAGTGTAAATAGGCTAATGAATATAGCCTATCCCAAAGCTCTTCCGGTGACTTTTTCATGAACTAGACACAGTGAAGCCACATGTAATGTTTCAAACCGCCAATTATTATTTGTTTTAATGCTACGACCTAAAAGTGCTTCACCTGCCTGGACCCTGTGACGGGAATCTGTCCAAGTTCTCCTCTACAATCCGCGCTCCCTTAGAATATTTATTGATGGAGTGAGCTTTGCTAGCACTGCATGATGATCAGCTGTTGGTCTGATGAATGAACTGCACTATGTTGACGTTTCTTCTAGCGAAACTGTTCTCAGATGACGTCACTTGTGAGGAGTAGGCCAAAATGAGACAGCCGGCGTGACGAATTCCCGCTATATTGAAGCAGTTGATTTCGAAGATGACATGGCCAACAGTTAGACGAGGGAAAAACTGGCCGAATTGGTGTGCTTTTAGACAGACGATGCAATATGAAGATTCCATCCTGGTGTTAGGTCTACCTGCAGATGCTTGCATCATATGATGTAGGTGCTCATTCTGACACCTGCCTGTGAGAAAGAAGATCCGATCAGTGGAAAATGTTAAGTGGAGATGTCACCATCAGGAATTGTGAGTACGTTTCCGAAAGAAAAGGAATGCATATTGTGATCATATTATAGAAGCAGAGTACAGGTACGGTAGCATGATGAGGTGCACACGCTAAAACAAACATATGAACATATTTTGAATCTATGGATTTGTCATGTAATTATGCTTTCGGTACAAAAGTTTTGCTGCATTCATAGAATGCGATTTAATTGTCATCATCAAACTCAATTTTTCCCATTGAAGTGCTGATATGGATATGCTAAATTGTACATCATTCTTTCTAATAACTTGCAGATGCGGACCTAAACGGGAGTTTTTAAACTGCAGTTTGAATATGTGACGGATCATTTTCAGTTTTCAAATAATGTTACTAAGCAATGGTGTGCTTTGAAAGTTATGGACTTTATTAAATTGAGTCGATTAGTTTGCGTCAAAGTGACAATAATACATTAGAGTAATGATTGTCCGGGAGACCCTGCTGAGCCGGTGAAGCAAAATTTTTTCTAGGCAGGACAACCGTTAATAGGCCAACCGAAGTGAATTTTTGATGCGTCTCATTTGCTTAAGTTAATGAGAAATCTATTGCATGACTATCAAATTCTTACTTACAAAGATTCTGATGGTGCATTTCATAAAATTGAATGGATTTACATTGAAAATCTTCATGAATTGCAAACAAATGATTCATATATTCTCGCAAAAATTCTCGTATTCATTACAATCGGGCACTTATGAAGGTGTTCCTTTCATAGAAGGAACGTTCATCTATAACTGCAAAAGCGCTTAATCACATATTTGAGTTGATGAACTTCCACAGAAACTTCTTGGAATTTATCAAGCTGGCAATTACGATGACTGACTACACAGATGAATCAGAACCCGTACGAACTGCGTGATTACTTATATAAATGGAAATGGTGTAAATGTCTACTTTTTATCATATGAGCTTCTAATCACTTTTATCAATGAATAATTGCCGCGACTTTAATAGTATCCGCCAATTTCTTGCCGAAGTATTTTTTAGACACAAAATACACCCCAGTATATTTCTGACACGAGACAATGACTTGCTTACCGGCTTCACGTGTTGTTGATCAGAGCAGGCCGTCTTCGCTATGGCGACAACTGAAGTCTCGCTTACTCATTCAATTAGTTACTTTCACCAAGTAAAATCATCACGTGATAGCGTTGGATGAAAAGCTGCATGAATATTATGAAAATCCAGATTTCCCTTTTCACGTTGCGCAATGTCATATTTCAGACTCGTGGAGCGTTTCTGCCCAGGTTTCTCTTAGCCTAACTAATAAACTTTCTCGTCTGTATCAAACAGGTCGACCATCTGACAAGCTTCATTACGCAATGTCTACACAAAGTGACGTTATGAGTTTGTCAATGAAATTCTCTTTCAAGACAATAGCCTAAACTACCACAAGTTTGGAAGACAACACCCAGCGTACTCGACCTAGGTTACTGTACAATAACCATTACATGTACTTGTTGTATTATTCTTACTAGCAGCAGCACAAAGCTCAATCAATACTTGCCTCCGCAACAGTCAGTCGGTAATGATGTATAACAGCGGATTAGGAAGTAAGTCTGACAAACGTTTTCCAAGAATCCACAGGCTTGCAGAACCGAAATATATCTATTTGAAATATGAGCACTTAAACAAAATATACCCAAAGCTTCTAAATATGCCGAAAGTTAATAGAGTACCGTTGTGCTTCAAAAATGTCTTCATAAACAGAAAATGAGGGGAGATTTCAGCGTCAACAAGTAGCCTCACTCTGTATGATGTAAGGGTGAAACAAGTGTATTCCGTTAGTACTCACAAAATACGGGAATATAGAAGAATAAAATATCTGTTCCATGATAATGTTGCTGATTGATTGGGGACACTGATCGATATTCAAATACTGCATTACCATACATGCTGTGCAATCGCCACTTATAGCATTATTCATATGATGACAATTATGGCTTACTACATGTCATAACTTTCATCGTTATGGAAATTTCTGCATAAACGGCTGGCTAAATTTATAAGCATCGGCGCGCTACTGGCGAAATTGTGGCTTATGGGGCAAATATTTAGAGATGCCGTCAGTCGCCGGTACGGTGAGGGTTTTATTGGGCATGGGTCACCTCAAGTGGTGCCCTCACCTTGCCAATCCTCAAAAAAGTGGTGCCCACGACAGCCCATATGACCCATTCCTGAGCCAGCGTGGGGCCGTCAGAAGCGTGTTACTAGGGAACTGTATTGGTAAACAATGTTGGCTTTCAATCCATCAGAAATACTATCTTTATTTTGAAAAAAGTTTTGAAGTTTGAAAGTTTTGTACGCGGGTCTGATCTCTGTATCTGAGAGACTTTGGTTGATGTTGTGAATTCTGTTATTTAATTCTTTGACGCCCTCTCGAATGAACGGAACTTGCCAATAAATAATATTTTTGCTTCTGTCTTTGTCTGGGATCTCTTGTTGCACGACTGTCCTCTTTTTATCAATTTCTTTCTTTATCTGATTTATTTTTTCATCAGGGAAACCATTACTTATGAAAATATCAGAAATCTTTTTAGATGCAGACTGAAAAAGAGTCTCATCAGAACAGATTTTAGAAGCGCGAAACAATAAAGACCGAATGGCAGACAATTTGTATTTGTCTGGAGCATAGGCAAAGTATGGAGTATAAACTCCTGTATTGGTCGATTTTATGTGAAAATCTATCCTGAAATTCAAATTTTTCAAAGAATTAAATAACAGAATTCACAACATCAACCAAAGTCTCTCAAATACAGAGATCAGACCCGCGTACAAAACTTTCAAACTTCAAAACTTTTTTCAAAATAAAGATAGTATTTCTGATGGATTGAAAGCCAACATTGTTTACCAATACAGTTGTGACCGCTGTTCGATGCGGTATATTGGCGCATCCAAAAGACATTTAAATACCCGTATTAGCGAGCATCTTAGAGGCTACCCAACACCCACTGAAGTTTCGATGCATGAACATGCACCGAAATATGAAAACTTTAGAATTCTAGGTCGTTACAAAATTCAATTCATTCTTGAAACTATAATCATGAATCAAAACAAAGATTGCCTCTCGAATGAACGAAATGGTTCATATCAATTGTCTCTAGATTTATGAAATTACATGAAAGGTGACGAAATGACATGCATGACGTCAGTGGCATGTGACATGCAATTAATGACGTATTTTATCGTGTTTTAGTTGTGTTAATGTTGAAAATGAATTGTAGATAGCAAGTATGTAAATGATGTGTACAGATGTTTGTAACTCTTTTTACCGCTGAAGATGATGTGATAAAAAACATCGAAACTAGTCCGGAAAGCTGTGCTTTTTCTTTTACATGAAATATATATATATATATTAACTTTTTATTATTTATAGTAGTAATCTTTTAAATGTTTTTTCCTTGGAATAAATATCCAATTTGTCCTCTAAAAAGATATTCCAGGGATGCGGAGTCGGAGTCACCGACTCCTATCATTTTGGCTGGAGTCGGAGTTGGAGTCCTATCAAATGATGGGACTCCGGACTATGATTAGACCCGAAATATAATACAAGCAGATTATTTATCCTCACTCATAACTGTCATTGTCTTGATGTCAACTGTCTCTGTCAAACAAAAGTACAGAAACACTGCTGCATTCAAAGATTGCAATAGTTGAAGGAATGAAAAAAGGGATTGTCGCTTCACTCGGTTGATTTAGTAGAGAAGACGAGCCTTCCTAGCCTCGATCACGCCTACGCACCAAAGGTCACATGAGAGAGAAAAATGAAATACTAGTTTGTTTGAGCTAGTTTGTTCACGTTATTCGTGTGTGGTGGGTCCTCCAAAGTGCATATTAAAATCGAAATTGTACTTATACTTTTTTGGAGAAGGATGGGGGATTTTCCTGCCCGGTAGAGACTGAAGAAAAGCCGTGTGAAGCACACATCAAGAAGATGGGAGGAGCCGAGTCGCATGCATGCATCTAACTTAAAGCGACATAAAAAGCGACATGATAAAATTTCATCGAAAGTCATTGATAACTGATGCAGCAATGTTCACAAAAGATATGTTCAGGTAAGCCTATAATGATCTAATTCTATGATATACGCTGCCAGTTATTTTCAAAAAATTAGGCTATACTTGCCACCCAGAGTCGGAGTCGAACTCCTGTCAAAATGATAGGACTCAGCATCCCTGATAGTATAACATATACCAATATTATAATAATATACAGGTTGTCCATAAGGAAATAAGGATAAGTTCATAAGGATTTCATTTTATTCTCAATCTTCACAGTTTGAATATATATTGTATTAATATGACTTTCTAGATACTTTGGAACGTGAGATTCTGTTATCAAATAAAGAATTTCTTTATGATAAGCATTTGTTTCAAACAATCATGCTTTAAACAATGAAGTCAAATGAACTTATGTTCAACATTTTTTAGCTAATAGACCAACTTTGATCCATGTAATTTTATATTCCTTAAATTCAAAATTTAATTCAAAAAATTGAAGTTTCGTTTAAATTATCAAATTCTTGATTACTTTTATTCTTTACCAGACCGATGATGATTTTGGAGAAAATCAACTTGATTGATGTTTTTGTGTCCAGTAAGTCGTCTCTGAAGCAGCCGCCGACACTGTCAGCCGTTCTGGATGTAAGTATTTGGCACCGATTCATTAGGAGTTTCTATTTCCCAAGTACGATAGTTTTGGCTATTAACGTATCCGTTTAGCCAGTAATGTGCCTCGTCACTGTTTATAGCCAAAACTATCAAATTTTGGAAATAGAAACTCCTAATCAAGTCACATAGTTAAGCTGGTATACCTGATAGATCAGAAAGACCATTAAAAACCAAAGTGATATGAACAGTGTAACAATTTTATATATTGCTGATTCTAGAAAATGGGACAATTACTCGATCATTTTGCACGTGCGAAACAACAGAATAAAGAGGATGATCGACGTTTTGGCTCTTGTAATAAAGTGAAACATAAGCTTGAAAATGATCTTCATCAAATGAACATATACTGTTAGTACAAGGACAATCACTTTTACAGATGA
Organism: Prostheceraeus crozeri; assembly: GCA_907163375.1. NCBI lineage: Eukaryota > Metazoa > Platyhelminthes > Polycladida > Euryleptidae > Prostheceraeus > Prostheceraeus crozeri. The sequence continues at coordinate 16,213 of CAJQUW010016044.1, forward strand.
TGTTGTGAGCTGGTTCGAATGTTCGTTCTATCTGATTTCTAGTTTCACAACTGTAAACGCCAAATATTTGTATACAATGCATATTGTTACACAATGAAAAAACATTCTGGAAGTGCGAGTTCCACTTCAATGGACATAGCCTACTCGTAAGTTCATTTGACTTCATGGTCTAAAACATGATTGTTTGAAACAGATGATTATTGCATATAGAAATCCCATACTTGAAAACAAAATCGCACATTCCAAAGCATCTAAAAAGTCATATTAGTACAACATTTATTCAAACTGTGAAGATTGAGAATAAAATAAATTCGTCCGGTTTCTTTATGGAAGGAAATTTTTCTCCTGTACATTAAGCTCTGGTACCTAGGGATGAGAAATATTGTCTAGAAGTACACGGCGATGTATTTCTTTTGTACAAATGATCAATTAGAGTGCATCTTTAGACACGTATAAATGATCTTTGAAATGTTCATCTTATGCCATTTGTTTGAATGTGATCGTTTTCCCATTGATGGCAAATTCATCACACTTACAAAGAATTCATATTTGTCAAACCTCTCGATACCTGTCAGTCTTATAACTGTAGCTGTGCAAGTGAATCAGCACACGCTGGGCTATGACTTCTTAACATTGTCGATGTGTACAGACAGGACAAATTGCATTACGTAAAGTGAACTTGGAAGACTGCAAGAAGATCAGAGATCAAAAGCGATATTACTATTATTAAAGAAAATAGTAGCAATAACAAAATGCGATAATTTAGAAGAAGAGGTAAAAAAATGCTGCATAAAAGAGACAACATGAGCAACAGGTTGTTGCCTATCTCCACCGAAGAAGAGTGGAAGGGCACATGCAACAACGTCTCTTTCCTACCCTACTTTTCAAACAGTCAAAACAGATACATGTATACGAACTATGGTATATAATTCAGCTATGGTGCAATGTGGTAAAAACTAGGCAGCAGTGTATCTTGCAATGATGACATCTCTATGAAAATATGCATTCTACGCTTCGTTTTTACCTTATGTCCATTTGTTGAAATATATATTTATGGCATTCCATGAAGCCAGAAGGGCAAGAAAATGCAGAAATCAGAGGACGCGAAGCGGACGAGTTAGCGTAAGTAGAGTAGTGCATAATGTAGCTATGGTATAATTTGGACTAAGAAGAATGCTGCAATGTGTCTCGTTGTCATGATACATGCGTCGTCGATGCATGCGGAAGTTATTTTAGAAATCGCAATTAGTGTATATCTCAATGTATTTGCATAGCATTGTGGATCGCTTTTTTCCTGCATTGCTGCGCAGTCCATTTTAATTACCCACAATATTATTGACGTAGATAATAATAATAAAGACGTATATTTTGAAAAAAGATACAAAAATCCCAATAATGGAAATCGTAGGATTCCAAGAAAAATCATCACATTTAGCAAGTCATGTTCTTAACAAAAGTTATGAGAAAGTTTAATTCTGAAGCCACTATTATAAAGTTTTGACATGGTCACAAAGAAAGACTTTTTAAACAATGTTGACTTCAAGGATGGCAACCTAAATTGTCCAGAATGTTTCATTTTTGTAAACAAGAAATGATGAAGCACATGATTTTCATTCTTCATAATTGTTAGAAATAACTCGTAAGCAATGATAAGGCGGCGATAAGACAGAGGAACAAAATTGCTACAGTCACAGTGCCAAGATTCACAAATAATAAAATGACCACGGTTCTGAATTTTTTCTAGCTCTTCACACAGACCAACATTTAAGTCGGTGAAAAGGGGCGAACAATATTCTAAAATACTGCGGATACAACTTTGAAAAATTACAATCAGTTGTTCTTTTGTGACAAATTGTTTTAGCTGACGCAAGATGGACATTTTTGAGGAAGCTTTTTTACAAATTTCATGGATATGAGAATTCCACTTTAGAGAGTCATCAAAAATAATTCCTAAAATACGCATTCTTTATCAGCATCAGGTTTGAGTTGGCTCACAGCTGAATGTCAGTGAACGTGTGACATTTAGAGGCGAAACATAGTCATTGCGACGAATAGTAGATATAAGGTATATGTCATCGGCATATTTGAGTAGCTGGCATCTCCCGTCCTGAAAAATTAAGTCAGATACAAAATATGCGAAGACAAGAGGACCAATTGATGAGCCTTGTAGGATACCTCCACCTAACGTACCAATCGAACTGACTTCTTCTTTCCAGCGTAAGCGAATCGAGAAGAAAGTAGATTTTTCGAGAAACAATTTCAGACATTTTCAAGCACTTACTCAAATGTCCTACATTGTTGCCCTTTAACCATATCAGGACCGGCGGGGCACACAGTGCGCCCCTATCAACTTCTCTTCATATCTATTAAAATACGTCACATGGACGTTTAACTTTTTGTGACTTAATTTGTAAGCATTTCGAAGTTTCAATAAAAATCTGGGCAAAATTGACTTACTGTAAGGTCAGTTTTAAAGGTCATTTTTTAAAAGTACTTTCTAGAAAATTGATGGTATTTAGAATATAATTGATTAGTACTATACTGTATCATATTGATATAATATTTATGCACGTGCAATTCAAGATTGTTAATGAACACATTCATCTTATCTCCCAAAAGAAGTACATGTACATATGAATGTATGATTGTACATGCAATTTACAAGTATATGTAATGCACATGCAGAAAGAAATTTTGAAGTTAAATTTTAGATATGACACCGACAGAATTATACAAAATGCATATCACCATTCGAAAGATTGCATTCGGAATGTCTTTATAGCGAATAAGTCATTATAACGAGACATTTGTAAAGATAGAAAAATGCAATAATACATGCAAAGACATTGTTTGACGTTCAAATTTCTAATTGCCATTCATATTACTAAAATTAACGTAGAATATTATAAAACCATATAGATATGCTTCCGTAATACTTTAGTTGCAACGAACAATTTTTGAAAAGTATATACAAAACATATACATAGATCCATAAAAAATAGAAAAAATTGAAAATAAAAATTTTTGGTCTGCAAGTCTTCGAATCATGCAAAACAGGCAGTGCCATTCGAAAGAGGAAACTCAAAATATGTAATGCCTGTGTTTTCTATAAATTTTATCCATTGGAACATGGAAAATTTGAGGGGTCCTACGACGCTAAAAATCGCCCGCTGCTGATAGGTTTAAAAACTCCATGTTAATGTTGTATTGTAGTGAATGCTATGCGATAGTATGTGTATTTGCTTTATCCGTCCCAGAGCCGGCAACGATGCTATAACAACCATACCTAGCCTTTTCAAGAATCAATGATCTTATTGTTCTCGGCCGTACAGCCTTGAAAAACGTTCGAATGCATCCGACAATTTTGAGGGAAGTTTTTATCCTTATCTACTATCTACTTAACGTTTATATCTACTATCTACCATCTACTTAACGTTTATATCTACTATCTACTATCTACTTTACGTTTATATCTACTATCTACTATCTACTTATCGTTACCCTTATCTACCCGTGTGATTAAATCTCCGTCCATTTTTGATGCTCCTATAAATTGTTGACAAATTTACAGTACATCGGAGCATGCCCTTTTCTATGGTAGCATCAGCTATTTCCAACATTGTCATCTTGCTACTATGAATAATTCTGAATTAACCATTTTCAAAAATTGCAATTTTGTGATAGAAATTTATGGAGATGGTTCATTAGGGAATCTTCTTTGTTCAGTTAACACAAGATTGATCGCATTAAAGTGGTTACACTAAAAACAACTCAAATATAGATTTTTGAAAAAAAGACATACTAACACAAATAAATGAATGAAAGAAAAAAATATTTTGTGATATTGCTGTTATTCATGCGTGTAGCAATAAAATGGAAACATTTGTGGATGAATGAGCATGATCAACCCTCAGAGACCTGAGCTTTTTCACACCCTCTGAGACCTGATGGGGTCCAGTGGACCCCCTGGCCGATCTACCATACTTCTACTGAAATGAAATAACACATGCCGATTCATTGTCAAAAATGATGATTTTACATAGGCATGAGCGGTTGCAATATTCTCAGCACAAAGAGTAAAATAGAAAAATATGGCTCCGGGGTCCACTGGACCCCCCATCAGGTCTCTGAGGGTTGATTATCGCAACTTTAAATGTACATGTGCTTTGTCAATGGTCAATAAGTGATTTGAATTGATTAAAATGCTAAATTATGTTAGAAATTGGCAATAATTTTCGAGATTCAGAAGATTTAAAGTCAACTTATTGATGTTTCAGATGCAGTCATACTTTGAAGGCAAAATTGACAAAGCGGAGACGTAAGTGTTGGAGATTTCAACTAAGTGGAGACGCGCCTTGCGGAAAGCTAGTACATTATCAGCTAAATGATACCATGCTACAGTTCAGTAATATTTTTGGCATGTTCGCTGGCGAAAGTCGCCGACGATCGTTCGCAACTACATCAATGTTTCCTTTCAATGTCTTGTCGCTTTCTTTCTTCTAACCCTTGGTTTCCGCCTCTATTGCCGAGGCTCTAATTTCTACCGCATCTCCTACCTACGTCCCATATGGCCAATCTGTCTAAAACAAGAAGAAGGTGCATGCTATTCTACGAGAGTAATAATTAGGTAGGGAATCTTTATATATAGATTTGCATAACATCTCCCGATATTCAAGAATTTACCACAATAACAAATATTTGAATCATTTCATAGTATCTACTACAACATTTCATGGAAAATACGCATCTTTTAGTTTAAACTCTCGTGAACTTAGAAATGCAGCCTATTATCTGATCACATAAAGCTGGCAATGCGTTTCTTTTGAAGCTAACATACAAACATTACTACTTAGTGCTGATTAGTTACTAATATCCATTGTTTCGCCGGTTGGCGGAAAATCAGTACAGGTGATTGACTAAATATCTATCAATAACTGATCGACAATTATTGTCTATAACAGCTTAGGTAGGCTATTGGTCACCTGCCGCTTTGTATTTTAGACGAATTTATAAAGAAAATAAGGGCGACTTGCACATCTTGCGATGGCTTTATCACGAAAATGGGAAAAATAAATTTTGCCACAAAATCGCTGATTCACAAGATAATTTTTTGATATTAGCAAGCCCACAGGGAACAATGTGGAACAAAATTTCATGGTATCCAGGAGTAGACATGTATATAGATGAAGAATTCATGACCACTAGCAAACTTACATGATGTTGGTTTTGTACAGAATTGGAATATCTCTGGTTCTGCCTTTTTGCATGTATTATCTATACATGGTCTACTATTACTACGCAGATTGCAACCATGTGGCCCACTACATCCTCCAAAGCAGTGAGCCCCGCTGCAGGTGAGGTTCATACATTGACGACATATTGGTCCATTTGGAGAAGTATATGAACGAAAGCAATAGTATGCTTGATAATCCTTTTTTATTTCTGTAAAAACAGGGAAAATGCAGCTTAGTAAAAATAATAATAATTTATCAAATCTCAAAAGATATAACCGCCACGAGACATGTTTCGGCTTGTTGGGCCTCATCAGTCGTGGGTAGGTTTGAACCAGTGACGTTGGAGCTAGAGGACGTGCAAGCACACTCTCTAACCACAAGGGCCGGACCATCTGTTGAGAGCGTGAATTAGCCAGAAAGGCACTGCTTTAACGCAGGCACGTGGCGGGCGGACTGCTTTCTGCAATCACTTATTACGCTACTCACGCAGGCGCTACTCATAACATGTTTAGACAAGTAACCTGGCAATTGATGAATTTATCAAATCTCAACAGATGTAACCACCACGAGACATGTTTCGGCCTGGCAATTGGTCCGGTGGTCTTGTGGCTAGAGGGTATGCTTGCACGTCCTCTAGCTCCAACGTCAGGTGGTCCAAACCTACCTACGACTGATGAGGGCCTTCAGGCCGAAACGTGTCTCGCATAGAGGATGGACGGAATTCAGAACGTATGGTTTAGGGTTAGCTCTTTGTAATAAGTCTACTTGCTATTAATCTACCTGTTAAAACGATATCTGCTGCGCAACCATGTTGATTTTTATATCTCAAACATAACTATTTTTACGTTCATGAATTATAATGTGTTTTTATTTCGGATTGATAATATGCTTAATTCCAAAATTACTTAATGCACAATTGTTGATGGCTGAGTACTTATTGATTATTTTGAAGTGCCTTAGACTTACATGTGTTAAAATAGAATACTGTGTCGTAAGTTTGTCTCTTGAATGTCATTATCTTACTACTTGCAAAACAGTAGTAATATTAATGTGATCTTTATTGACAAAAGGCCCTAAATCAACATATATTCGACATCATTGATGCTTTCCTTTAACATTGTACTGGAATGGCTTTAGCATCCTTCGTATGTGATTGGTATTGAGCGATTTACAGTGTGCTTGTTTCCAGATTTCCCGCAATCTGGAGCGAGACTGAATTTTTCCTTTTGCCGGACTAGCCAACGCCTTCATTCCTACATTCCATCATGTATCAAGCTCTTCAACAAATCTGTCAGCTCACTGAGATAGTCCTTCTCGCCACGTGCTTTACATGTCTGATTTTCTCAATGAGTGCCTTGACTTCTTTGATTTCTACAAAAATGTAATATTTTGATTTCTGATTCTGATAACCAGAGCTAAAAAAAATTTGTACAAACGCCCTATTTTCTTGAATTTTGTACACAGCGCCCTCTTTATACAGAGAGCCCTGATTACGAAGCTCCAAAATTTCTGAAAATCGCGAGTACCAAGCACCCCAATCATAACAATAATAATAACCAACTGAATCGGGCTTTGATTGCGAAATCCTCTGGCAATGCTGTTCCCCTGGTTTATAATAATAAAAGCCCTCCGCAAATGGTTATTATTCGTATATTTTTGGTTGATTTTCTACAGGCCTACATTTCCCTTTGATTAGATTACTTTGATTAACCTTGCATAATGCTGTAGTCCATGATATGTAGTAGATGATCGCATGCATAGAGGTCGGATATCAAAGCTATCTAGATAGCTATATAGGCCTATAGATAGCAAAGGTAGCTAGTGATCCGATCTCTATGATCGTATGCATATTTCTACATTGTAATTATTTATATCTATGTTCTCATGTTACATCATTTTGAAATTTGATGTAAGAGTCATCCCCATCACTCGAAGGGATACTTGATAGGTCGATTTTGGTGGTTCAAGTGTATCGACAAGTTCAGATATGCATTCCTGATCAACAGAGTAAAAATATTCAGAGGACGACGTGTTTCTAAATACTTACTGCAAGTATCTTTGGCAATGCCCAGATATCTCCAATCTTTTTTACAGCTGACTTTATCGCAACGACATCCTTTCCTTCCTGGCTGGCAGTTGTCGCAACCCTTGGCTCGGCAGGGACGAGTCAAGCAAACCTCACAAGGCTTGGTTTCACCTTCAACTTCAACTTCTTTGCCGATACATTTCGTTTGCTTAAAGAATGTCCATCCTGAAAGAGGAAGCGCCTCTGATAAGGAATACTAAGATCACGATAATTCAATGAAGTCACGTGTAATTCAGGAATGAATTCGACATGTTTTTTAGTAATTTCTACAAATCATGTTAAGAAAGAGTTTCATATCATTTTTTGAAATTAATGAAATATTGTTATTTTTTAGTCTTTCTACACACAGAAATTAATTGATAAGTTGCATCAAAATATATTTTGCCGATCTGGCCTTATCAATTGAGACAGACAGAAATCCTAGGGAAATATTTTGGAAATCAAATGCTAAATCATCTGAAATCACCTCTACAAAATTACAAACTATCACTGTTATTATCGATATCTAGCAAATATCCACATATATCACAGTTCATTGATTGCCATAGTCACTTAGTTCACACTGCATTATCATTATTCTAAATCTCTCTAGTTCTTCTGTCTTCACACAGCCAGCTAATACTCAAGACGTATACAAGCTATCGATCAAAGACATCAGAATAATCAGAAACACAGAAAATAAAATACCAACTATTTAAAGAAGATAACATCCTAGCATATTACTCATAAAACCGAAAGTAATGTTTCACTAGAGCAACCATTTACCAGAGAACTGAAATTGTCACGGATATGAAGACTTTCCAATGACAATCTAGCGTGGAAGTTGTACCTCCTTCTACCAACTTGTGGCAAATGAGCATCACAGTTTTCCAGACCAGTGTTTTAAGTGGAAGATTCTGAACATAGACCGCAACTTTCACGCTAGATTGTCATTGTAAAGTCTTCATATCTGTGACAATTTCAGTTCTCTGGCAAATGGCTGTTCTGGTGAAACATTACTTTCGTTTTTATGAGTAATTTGCTAGGATGTTATCTTCTATAAATAGTTGGTATTTTATTTTCTGTGTTTCTGATTATTCTGACGTCTTTGATCGATAGCTTGTGTACGTCTTGAGTTGTATCAGCTGGCTGTGTGAATCTCTCACCTTGTTCCAGTTATCAGTTGTTATTTGGTCCTGAAGAAGAATACCGAAATATCGCCTTCAAGATTTTTTGATTCCTGATTTAGCCAGCGGCATATCTTATTCATCAAAAACTGTATAAGAAATCATAAATAATAAAGTGATAAATACAATGTAATGATTGGTATCATTTCTTTCTGTACAATCACAATAAGAGTTGATATTGGATATTGGCCAATCATATCTCAATTGTTTTGCACCTTTGAACATACCAGTATAATCGAAAATCATCAAGAATACAAATTAGTTCGCATTACAGTGTGATGAAATAAAAATTGATTGATTGATTGATATATGTATATATTTAGAATGAAAATCAATCATTACAAAGAAATTTCAAGTAGAATGAGTAAATAACAAGAAGTGAAAGCGATGACAAATTCATATAAATGTAAAAAAGTACGCAGGTCGTAAATTTTGAGGTCAGGCGTAGAGGCGATTGTACAGACTTATACATGATGGAACGAAAGAGGAATGACGATGTGTAGACCTGATACGAGGCATTACAATGTGCTTGGCATGTCGGTGAAAAAGGTGGAATAAGATGATTTAGAAGATGGTCGGAACGTAGCATTGACTGAAACACTTTCATAGACTGGTGGGACCTTCGTATCTTAATGGGAGTGAAATTACCACAAGGGCAATCACGACCACACATAAGGCGGTGACAATGACGTCTAATGGCTTCCAGTTTATTTGAATCGTCCTCATTAAGACCAATGAAGAGCGGACTGCATAACTCCATAGTACTCACCACTAACGAATGGTACAGAGTAACAAGATCACGTCTCGTGACGAAATTCTTCATTTTGCGCAAAATGAATAACTTTTGTTTTCCTTTTTTGCACACGTTCTCAATATGAAGTCTCCATGACACATTTTTGGTGTAAGTAATACCTAACATTTTGGCAGAAGAAGCCATTTCCAAAGTAGAGCGTAGAGTTAATGCATTTTTCTTGCCAAAGCATATCACTTGCGCTTTTTGCTTGTTCAGTTTCAAACCATTTCGAATACACCAAGAGTCAACGTGGCCAATTTCGGCACTAATAATCAGGTCGACGTTAGATTCAGTGGTGATAGGAATGAGTGTCATTGCATCATCAGCAAATTTAATCATGACTGCTGGTGACTGACAGGATGACGAAGTTCTCATGTAAGTGGCAAATATATATAGCGCCAATACTGACCCCTGAGGTATCCCGGAAACAACAGCGCGAGGCGAGTTTACAGTCGAGTCGTCAAGCCTGACAATTTGGATGCGATTTTGTAGGAAGTCTCTTCACCAGGCTACAAAATGCAAAGGAAGACCCGCGTTGATCAGAGAATCCAGAAGTCTATCATGATGCAAATAATCGAACGCCTTGCACATATGGAATGATATCATAAGAACGGAATGTACATTAGATTCGTCAAACATTGATGTAATGTAGTCATGTGTAAGGATATGAGAATGGAGAACGGAATAACCTGGCCTGAAACCAAACTGGGTCGGACCATAAAGGTTCACCAGATGTTCCTCCATGGTTGATATTATGCATCTTTCTAAAACTTTGGAAAATATTGGTAACACGGAGATGGGTCGCAAATCTTGTAGAGTACGGCAGTTCGATCTTTTCGGAACTGGAGAGATGTTTGCAATTTTCCATTTTAATGGGATCTTGAGGCTTCTTATCGAAATATCTATGATGTGAGCCAACGGCTCAGCAAGGGCAACACTGGCTTCTTTGAGAAGTTTTGGATGGAGGCCATCGCTACCAGTAGATTTACTAATCTTCAGCTTTGATAACTCAACAAAGACGTCCATCACTGATACAGAGGGAGACCAAGAGGAATCATCTGAAGAAAATTCAAGCGAGTCATCGATAGGAACATCATAGGAACTTGATAGTTTGGTAGTGATATGAGACTGCTTAAAACGTTATCTGATAACCATGTTTCACATATGACAACAATATTTGGGATGATTACGGATGTTACTGCAGTTAGTTCATCAAATTTAGGCAATGAAATCTGGGCATTAGCTAAAAATATTGATGGATAATGAACTTTTTCCGATAAAATAGTCAATGAAAACCCGAAATACTCGATCTTTCAACTACCTTGTTCCGATAAATGTCGACATCTTCACCGTTCTTCTTTCTGATATTTTTCTCGCTGAGCAGTGCCTTCTTTCTATCCTGTTGGTACAAGGTGAAGTCGTGATTGATATATACCGATATGAATCTATCGTCACCTCGCAATAGGACTGATTTGCTCATTACATTTAGTTTTGATTCCCAATCATTGAATTTTACCAAGAGTAGCCTAGTATACCTCGCGTGGAATTTGATTTTCCTATACGTCGCATATCTTTTATAACTGGGACATCAACACCTAGTGCAAGCAAAATATCGAAAAACTTTTCAGAACATTTACATGTAGCTGCCGATTTTAAGTTTTCTACTTCATTCTCTAACGTACTGTATTTGGTCTCAAGAGCACTTTGTTTCTCAGATATTTGATTATGACTTTGAAACAAAGGATGCAATTTCTGATCTAGTTTGGCATCTATTGTGAGAAATCTATCAATGGAGGAATCAGAGTGCGATTGTGTTTCCCGCTTACGTAATTGGATGAATGCATCAATAAGATCCTGCTTTCTGACACTGCCTTTTCGATTCAACAATTCATTATCGGTCATCAATATGATATCGGACGCAGAAGTCATTGTAGAACCAGATTGGACAATAACAATAGAAATCAAGAGACACAACCACCGGTAAATACAGTTCTCAGTGCTGAATCGAATGGATGCCAATTTTTCAATGAAAAAACATTAAAATTATGATCACGAGGAACTGGAAGACGGTGACAAAAAACGAGGACAACGATGATATGCACGACGCGGATAGGAATCCAACGATGTAATTCACTCACAACGACGCCCACTTAACCATATAATAATCACACTCGAAATAGGGATGATGACTCCGGAGACACAAATGTACGACCGCACACATCCGCTTAGGGTTTGTCAAATGATACTTGTCAAATTTGTTTGGTAATACTCGTCGCAAAATCAGCCAAAATACTGACTTGACTGGTAAATGGCCGGTTTACAGCGTAGGCATTTATTTCTTGTTGATATCATTTCCATTCGGATTCGGCAAATGAGCTCGGTATTATGATAGGGTCGTATCATAGAGTAAGCTCATTAGAATTAGGTAAAGTAACAATTCAGTATTAATTACATCTACAATGTGATCTTAATAAATGAACTATTAACCCTCAGAGACCTGAGGGGAGGTCCAGTGGACCCCTTTAACATATTCTTAGTTTACCTGCTTAAATCGATATCAAAACATTAGGAAAGTTGATTTTAAGTAAAACAATGATGTTTGCGTGTGGCAGGTCGGTATAACGAATCCCTTGAGTGACTTTCAGCCTTCTCAGTAAACACGTGCGAAAATATGATGTTTTTGTAAGTCAACCACATTTAGTACAGCATCATTTGTACTAGGAGGCGGCTTTACGATATTTTGTGTCACCATAAAGTCTCAGATAGTTGATTTTGATGAAATTGATTTAATTCATGCTGCTAATCCTTTCCATTTGTACATTCCTTCAAATTTATCCAAAGCTATCAGAAATAGACCTAAAATGAGTCAAAATTGCGGTACTTCTAGAACCAAAAACAGCTGTGGAGATCCCAAACTTATCATTACTGCTGTGAAAAGTTTGTCATCAATCAGTTTTTGGTGCTCAACTCTGAATATAATGATAGCTTTAATTTCGGACATCGATTTATGTCGAGTTGTTCATATAGGCCAACCAGTCACGCGAGATCATGTGCAAAAGCAAAATAATCACATTTTGCGATCTTCCAACACATTGCACATCTACGAGCATGATGCAAACAATGAATAAATGACTTTCACTCTTTATACACCATCGTGGACATGTTCGAAATCATTTTTCATCTAATTACAAAAATTTTGTGATGGAATTTCTACACCCTCTGAGACCTGAGGGGGGGGTCCAGTGGACCCCCTTGGCCTATCTGGCATACTTCTACTGATTCAATTGAAATGAAATATCACATGTAGATTCACTGTCAGAAATGATGATTTTGTATGGGCTTGAGTGGTTGATATATCGTCAGCGTAAAAAATGAAATAGAAAAATGTGGCTCCGGGGTCCACTGGACTCCCCTCAGGTCTCTGAGGGTTAAAGAAAAATCCTGAGAGAGGTAATATGCTTCTTTCATTAACTTTGAGGGGAGTGGCTGCTACCATTAAACTCAGCCATGTTAAAAGCATTTTCTTCCCCTGGATCATGCCACAAATTGCCTGAAACTGAAAGACGAAATCATCTTTATCAATCAAATATGAGCGATAACTTCACTGCAACCACATTCATTTATATATCTAAAACATGTTTGTATTTATCATTTCATGAATTAACATGCATTATCATTTCGTATTGATTATAGGCTTAATTTGAAATTACATAATGCATGTTGTTCATAGTTGGGAACTCTTTGAGTACATTGTCTTTGTCGACCTGTAGAGACTGGTTGAGCCGTTGTCCATTCGATGTTGTGATGATTATCCAACCTTGTCAAGACAACTGTCTATAGAGTTTACTTGCCGCTTGTAAGGTAGAATCTTTCTCTTACGTTGATTGGAGACCTCTTCTTCATCTGACTCTTGATCTTCCTCAGCTTGGTCATCGTTTTCCAGAAATTCCTCTGCTGCTACGACTTCATCTACGGTTCTCGTTTTCTTCTATCTGTCGGATTAGTTCGTCGTAGGCTTCTTCAGCCGTAAACGTGTTCTGCGACGCGAAGACATGTGGATAGAATGATGTTCAGTAAGGTGTTAGAAAGCTTTATTGTATTTCACATGACAGCTACTAGGTGAATCAGCAACTATGACGTCAACTTTTCCAGTCATTTGCAAGTCACATGTCTCTCGGTCGCAGAACGATCTCTCTAATTCACTGACTCGACACACAATTATTATGTCACACGGAGTCAGACCCCTCACATAATTTCTATCAAAATATGCAATAAGGAAAACAAAGTCCATCGTAAACCATCGTTTTCCATCGTAACCATCGTAAACCATCGTTTTCCATCGTAAACGATGGAAAGGCAATTTTAGAGTCCAGCAACTAGGAACTCTGACACGTTTACAAATAATTACTGAACGAAAGAAATCCATCCATATAAAGCAACAATTCGAATATTACTGTATAATGTAAATTGAACATGTGCATTTACGCAACAATTTGAACAGTGTTCTATGCATGTATCCGAACAATGTTAATTTCATAGCATATGAAGGAACCAATTTAAAAAAGAAGAAATATTCCATGTCTTTTTACCAAAAAATGATACATGCACATGTACATAGTCATTTTAAATCGTTATCTATGGCACCAAAAATATCTTATCATGCGAAACCAATATCACCATTCGAAATAGAATACCAAAATTGGGAAAACTGTATAATCTAAGGTTGATTTGCATGATTTATCAAAGGAAAAATTAAGAAAAAATAATGTTTGAATTTTTAAATGCTATTTATAGCATCAAGACAAAAACATCATGCAAAATGAATACCACCATTAGATTTAGAATATCCAAATTGCATAAAATCCATAATATCAGGACTCTTTGTTTGATAATTTAGGAATAATACTGGGGGGGAGGATTCTGGGGGGACGGAATCCGCCCCCTTGGTCTTAGCGTGCGTGAAATACCTTGGTATGAATAGGGTTAACACACTTGTTTAACTAGAAGAAAAACATCTGATATGCACCATGCAGCTGTGGTAACTTTCCTACCAGACAGTAACAACGCTACCAAATGAAAATTAATATAGCGTTTAGTACCAATCATTCCATCGATTTTAGTTGCACACGATTTAGAGTGTACACTGATATGCTGCCGGCAACAATTGGAATCCAACATCGTTTAGTTACCGTTAATAGTGATAGAAGCACAGAATTAGACTGGTCGTCTCTTCTTCTGTTTGACTTGAAAGAAAGCATTAGAACTTGTAACTTTAATGAAATGGCACAATCTGCTGACTAAATACCATAGCAATCGAACAATTAGCAGTCAGTTCAACATTAAACACGACAAATTGTGCAAAGTTTCAGTGATTGCTATCAACCGGATCACACAGCAAAGAGACACAGTCAATGTCAAGTTCTACAGAGAAATAAGTTTGTGAACGTTTTTCGTGCGCATGGTTAAATCTAGGTCAAATACCACACTATCAAAAAGAAATGTTCACAACAGGTATTGCTGAAAAAAGTTATTTGGCAGCTGTATGTAATATGTATACATAGTTTTGCTATGTGACCTGAAGTTCTTCATACGTACGAGATACGTATGAATGAGGACGAATTTGAATCGGGTCTCGTATATAAAACATACCAACAACTCGTATTTCAGTGTGCAGCAGCCAATCACAGATAGAAAACGTTTGCTCTATGATCTGAATTCTTCGAATCTGAAGGAATCGTGGCAATCGGAGCATTTTGAAGGAATTCACAGCAATCCGCAAGCGACGCACGACAATTTTTCCTCTTTCTGTATGGCATTGAAAATTTCTTTTTGCCCACCTAAGTACCTGCATGTGCCATCGTTTTGAATCAGTTCGATTATCTACCAAATGATGCGCTTATACAACATAATTTTGTGGTTGCATGCAACACTCACTCGTCGATCTCTGTCTTCGCCATTGAATAACATTTAATAATGATGTAACCTCAACAGTTGCAGTTACTGAAGAGGTGCCTCTGAATTCTCAGGGACTACCCATATTCATGAAATCATTTGACATAATAGAAACGAAACGTTGATTTTCATGTTTTCAAATGCTTACCACAACTGTTGCGGAAAAATATCAAATCTCTCAATCGCTTTCTACATTGGACGCGACTGCAGCGACATCCTCTTCTTCCTGGCGTGCAAGGTTGACCACGACGTCTACAATCGCTTGCACGGCAAAATCGTGCGACGCAAGTTCGACAAATTCTTCCTTCAATCCGTTCATTGTAACATTTATGTTGAAAATATGTTGTCCATGACGCTGAAGCTGTAGCAAAAGAAATAATTTTGTAGAAAACGATAATTCAGTGAAGATTGAACGGAGGTATGACGCAATAAAGTTCATTAGTTGATAACGTCAGTTCATGAGCTTCTGTATAATGGTACAATAGAATCCGATAAAACCACAACCGGCCTATGATAAATTGGTTTATTAACCGGAGCTTCCCTGATTACCTACTATACTCAGAAAACTCAGAGAGAATTCTACAACAAGTACTATCCACATAAATGCGTTAGAAATGACCATTAGAAAAGATAGTAAGTTGGAGAAGCTGTCCAATGTAATTTACTTTACGAGGAACTTCCTCGAATAAGATCCATAATGTTCTTTTGAAGGTTGATCGGAATCGGGGTAATCAGTCGCCTGGAGCTCTCGTTCAAGAGTTTTCGGTGCAGCTTTCATCTCATTGTTGACCTCATTGATTTTTGTATGGCTTGACATATTTTGTCATTTTTGGATGATTTTAATAAGTGGAGTTTGGTTTTATCATTCGGCAACTATCACAGAAGCAAATTCGGTAATGTGATCACCTGGTTGCAAAAACCGGCTGCCTTTATTAAGCGGATTCTACTGTATTATGTACGGAAACTCTATATCGCCTTCGAAGGCGCTGGACGCCGAGGGCCCTGTCATTTTTTTAATTATGACTTAAAGTGATATAGACCAATAAACGTTTTACCGGAGAGAGTTCTGATACTTTTGTTCTGTCTTGAACTCTTTGGAAAATGGCTAACTTCTCTCGCCGCTTGGTCAACTGGGCTTCTAATATATATTGCGGCATCAATTCTTGATGATTATGCATAAACGAATCTTCCTATTAGTATAGAAATATTCACAAATGCAAATCTTTGAATTTGAAATTATCTCCTTAGCTTGCATGATGCTTGAAATTTAAAATTCAAATTTGAAATAAGATATTTATTAATTTTGTACTTTTTTAGTTTCGCATCTGATCAGCGCAGGAATTATTGAAAATTTTCAGAAAAATGCTGCTATTAGCCTCAGTGTCTCGATAAAAGTACATCGAATTGGTCTGTTTTTTCACCTGCGGAAGCTAAATACTAAAATGTGCGATTTTAATGCTATCTGAGTTGAACTAAAAGTTTGAATTATTTGACCTTTGACCTCATCTAGTAAAATGACGGAATCTCAGAGCATTAAATAAATAATCGTCGTTATATTAACCACCATTACCACATCTTTCGATCAGTGTGTGGTTTATTAGTTTTATTGTCATTTTCCATTTTAAAATAGGGATCTGATGGAAATTTGCTGAAATTTGGCGGTTTTTCACCTTTGGCCTTCAACTCAGTCCATGGATGACCTTAGAAATAAAACTGATGCAGTTTTTCTGAATCCCCTTTCAATGCCTATTTGATTGATGTGTGGTTTGGCAAAATTGGTGCGATGTATCACACCGACCACAGTTTGGGAAATCATAAGGCCCACGGTTGGAATGTACCCGTTCGATGTACATATTGAATCCGCGACAAAACTCGGCAGTTGCGCTACTTATCAATAGGACGGGCAGTGCTCGTCTTCGACACTTGAGGCAGTTATCTAACTTGCCAACCATTCCTCAAGAGGCTATGTGATAACTAGGACTCGGGAAAATATGGTCTCAAATACATTAAGGCCTACTCAGATACTTTGCACTTCATTAAAAACCTCTTGATTTAGTCATATGATAGTTAAAAGCAAATTATTTAACATTGAGATGCATCACCAGTCACTATATTCAAAGAAGCATGATGTTAGTTGCTAAAAGCACGCACTTTTGTCACAAAAAAAAGAAAGGCTATAATATTGTATGAATGAAGTCAGCAATATCTAAATCCTGCGCTCTATAGAATTAGTGCTGTCAGGTGGCGATAACTCACTCCCGGACAACATGACTGACACTTGTTTCAGAGATTTAACCGCGCTGTGGCCTTGTGGTAGAGTGTTCGCTCTGCGTCCAGGAGACCTTGCGGCCACATGAAGAAAGTTTACGGCCACATTTTTTCGACATTTTGGATTTTCACCTTTATTAATATGAATTTTGAGTTTTAAGTTGATTTTCAACTTCTGCAGTTTGCCGTCTCAGGAAATATGGTCGAGTTATTATGTCAATTGATACTCAGATACTTTTAACTCTTCCGAATGACTAATTTTACGTATGTCCTATGTATACTACTTATAAATGCGATTTTTTTAAAAAAAATGATTGTTTGAAAGTAACAAGAACCGCTCAAAATGCAATTTAAATGCAAGTTTTCACCTTTATTGATAAGAATTTAGAATTTTAGATTGATTCGCAACTTCTGTAGCTTTCCCGCACAGGAAACACACAATATCAGGAGCATCACAAGAAAGTGCGAGTTGTAAATAAGTTCTACTGTAAGTTTCATTTAATTGTGTCGACTATTTTAAATGCAATTACAAAATTTAAAAAAGATTGTTTGAATTGAAAATGCTATTTATAGTAACAAGATAACTTGGAATGAAGAACTGATACCACCATTGGATAGCACATGCCCAAAGTAGGTATACACTATTATGTTGACATAAGTTACAGGCTTTGAAGATCTTGGGAGGGAGATAATGCTCCCCCTAACACTTCAACGACAAGAAAAGGCCTTATGCAAATAGGGTTAATACTGAATTGTCTGTTGATTTATTTCGAGGATTATGATAGTAGGTGAAGTTTGTTCTTCGAAAATTGTTGACTTGAAAACAGTAAGTGCACGTGGACACCGATTGTGCACTATTTGGACAAAGCAGACACCTGTGTTATTTTTCTTCGAAAGAGGATTTTTCCAATTTTGAATCTGATTCGATTTTCGAGCGAATCCGAATCGTGTGCTTCAGGGCATGATAAATTGAAAATCGTCTTGAAATTTCCTCAAGTTCAATAATAAGTGGTTTACAGTTACACAGGCTAGCTTACATTATTTTCATTCTATAGATTAGTACACGCTGAAGTTTGGGTTATTCTTACGAAAGAGTTACCTAAGATAGTTGGATTAATGATGATAAGCACATAATTAGACTGGTCGTCTCTTCTTCTGTTTGTCTTGAAAGGAAACATCGGAACATGTAACGTCCATGAAATGACACAATCTGCTGACATAATACAATAGCAATCGAACAATCAGCAGCCAGTTCAACATTAAACACGCCACATTGTGCGAAGTTTCAGTGACTGTTATCAACCGGATCACACAGCAAAGAGACCCATGTCAAGTTCTACAGAGAGGTTTGCGAACTTTTTTCGTGCGCCTGCTATCTTTCTTAATAATGACCGGAAAGACCAATATTGTCGAGAAAACTTTTCCCAATGATCTGAATTCTTCGAGTCTGAAGAAATAATGCCGATCAAAGCATTTTGAAGGAATTCAGAGCAATCCGCAAGCGACGCACGACTATTTTTCCTATCTTTAGGGTATTAGGAATTTCTCTTTGCCCACTTAGAGTTCCTGCATGTGCCATCGTTTTGAATCAGTTTGCACTTCTTGCAAATTGACACGTTGAAGCAATCTAATTATTTGGATAGAAGTGCAATCATTCATAGTTACACGTAGCACTAACATAAATCTTGTTGAAACGTACACGCTGCAATTAACCTAATCATTTCATCGTCGTTACATTTGTTAGATGTATTGTATCAAGATCACTTTCAAGCTACATGTATATGCGTCTTAATACGGGATCACAGGTGTTTCTCATTCATTGTTACTTGTAGATCGGAAATTGATAAAGATTCCGGTATTGCATAACTCGTCATAAAGCGTGTATTGACTACAATCACTATGTTATTCATATGCAATGTTTGTACATGTACGAATGCATTGCTAAAGTGAAGAAGCATATTTCTTGGCACTGATTCTGTGAAAGGAAATGTATTGTCAAAATGTCATTGAAGGAGGGAAAGGAGAATGCCAAGGAACTCACAATCAATAATTTGATGATTTATAGAAGTTCTTGAAATTGACTTAATTCTTTTTTGTTCAAACATTAAACCAATGAGTCATGAAGATTATTAAGTTTAGCAGAAGAGATCAAACTGTCAACCCTACAAGTAACTGCGCAGTTAATTCTGAGTTATGATAATGCAACACATGTTGTAGACATCTATGATTCGATTTCTTACACAGCTTTGTTATTGTCGTACCAGAACGGGACATGATTGCTCCCTTCGGTCTTAAGGAGAGAAAATGATGAAAGTTGGAAATTTCTATTGTAAACTTTATAAGCATAGAGTAGGGATATATAGGTAGAATGTCGACTCAAAAAAGTATCCGCATACAATGAACATTTTTATATGAGAAGATTACGCAGAGATTACGTTTTTGAGATTACTTTTTTGCAGAGATTACGTTCCCGTGGTCCAAATAATTATTTGAGCACTTTTAAAAAAGTGAAAATTTGTCAATTTACATACTACCGAGATGACTCTCCTATATACATGTAAGTAGTATGAAACAAGTTGGATATCAAAAAGAATGAATATTTGCTAATAAGCATCGAAAAAGAGCTAATTTGCAGTGGGATTTCATGAGCCGCATTATAATGGCAGTCTTCATGAAACAGTCGAGATCTGATTTTGCTTTCTTGGCTGAAGTCTCAAGTTTTTAATTCAATTTCCACCTGCATCATTTTATGATTCAGTAAATTCATGTTTCATTTCTTGAATCTGAATAGTGATTTGGACCCATTTACATCTTTCAAAGTTAATTGAAATCATTGTCTTTGATTGTGTGATTTTGCTCTGCCAGTGGCAGGTTGCCTGTGACATGATCACGCTTGAGAAAATGCTCCTGAGGTTGAGAATGAAAATAATAGGAACCCATCGAATTGCTACTTCAACATACATTACCTCTCCAAGGCTGTCATGACACGGAGAATATGTGAAATACCATCATTCCTTCTGCATTACTGTCATGATCAGTCAATCCCGTTGTAATTTCTTCAAAAAAATGCATAAATTTGCATATCTCACATTTGGAAACAATTCCAACTGTATCTCTTGAGTTCATTTGATAAAATCGAAAGTGTATGCACGTTGGGGATTTAGTGAATGCGGAGTTACCGCTCTACCTAATATACTTACTCCATGTTTAAAAGCAAATCTACTATGAATTATTTCCTGTTTCGTAATTTATAGATACTTCATTGAATCCGTCTATGAATGAAAATCAACTTCACTCTTTCATCCGGCATTGTTTTGGGCACTGTTCATCGGGCACATTGCTTGAAGAATACATAAATAAGGGACCATTCATAAAAGATGTCCGCAGTATGGGTGGGGGAACCTGGTAAATATATGAATATGTAGACGTTTATGGGGGAGGGTTAAGCTGCAATCTGCAGGCAATTTGTTGTTGGAATGAAGCAACTATGTCGATGGAGTGAACACGAAACTGTTTATTCGTGTACTATCCAATGCTTATTAGTGAGGACCTGCGAATCAGCACATTTTGGGTCCCATGGAATCTCGAATCGAATATTTGATTATTTGCATAGGCCTTTATGTAATCTCATTTTATTTCATCAAGAATTGATGCTGCAATATACATTACAAGATGAATAAATACCGAAATCAGTCAAAATATTCCAAACATTCAAATTTTAAAATAGATCTCACGCCAAAAGTATTGCGCCAAATTTATTTTTCCTCCGTCTTAAGTTGCATAATACGTAGAGAGAAAGCTATTATCTTTCTGGTGGCCATGGCTTGCTTGGCTTAAAAATATTTAAAAAGTTTGCCAGGGGGCAAGGGATAAATCAAAAGAAAGCAATGGGAATAACTTTCAGCCAACAAGAATCTGTATTATCATGGGGTCCACTTTGAAGGTCGAAAAGAGGTCCACATAATAGTGACTTCTATGATGAAATGATTTAAAGATTTATGGGCCTGTTAAAATGGTTCTACTATTTTCTACTTCCGATACCTGCCTTTTATGGGTAAACAAATTTCCGGAAAATTTTCCAATTTTTTCAAAATTTTCTGGAAAATTTTCCGTTGGAAAATTTTGAAATTTATTTTTCGTGGATTGAAGTTTTTTCCTCTGTTTTGGAGACTTATTATAGTCGTTTCAAAAGACTGTAGTATTCAAAGTCCGAAGACTTCTCTATCATCCTTGCATGTTAACTTTTGGTACCAACTGCACCTTTTCCATGTCTGTTTCAGATCTTTCCAAATGAATTTCAGACATTTAGATGGATTTCAGATTTCTCTAGCTGAATTTCAGATACCTGTCAGAAGCTCAACTTTGAAAAATCTTTAATTCAACTGGAGATCTCCAATTCATGTGGATCATATCTGAAATTGATTTGGGCAGATCTGAAATCGATTTGGAACTATCTGAACTAGAAATGGAGGATGTATATCATCAACGAGGATATCGGACAATGCGCCAGAAGTTTGAAGCTATAATAGATATTCTTTTACTCATCACAGGTATCTTTAGTTTCCAAATATTTCATGAGTTTGCAGTCTTTATACTTCCAATATGGTCGCTCATGAATGCTGCGTGGACTGTGTGCTTATACTTCATCACATGTTCATCAACACATGGAGAGTTTGCATCACTATGATCAACGCTGCATAATAAAGCTCAACTTTGAAGCTAACAATCAGCAAACTCCAAAATGAAGTACATTATTTTTGCTCCAGATCTTTCACATTGAATGAAGTTATACCCCTATTGTAAAACAAGATTCACGTGATCCCAAACGGTGTCTGCGTGATAATTAAAAATGCTAACAAATTATCACAATTAGCCTTTGCTTTGGTGGCAAAGAAATGTTCAAGAACCCGCTGACGGAAATCGTATTTCTACGATCAAATAATGATGAAATCATGAGTTTTAGACCCAATTTATTGGTGCACAGCTGCCTCGGCAGTTGAAGCGCTCAAATTGTAGGGCCTATCAAAAAATCAAAACTTTCAAAATTTTCCAAAATTTTCCAATTTTTTCCCTAATTTTCCACGGAAAATTTTGATTCAAAATTTTACGGAAAAGTTTCATCACTACCTGCCTATACCGCACTAACCCCATCTATCACTTCCCACCACTTTACCAAGAGGACAATTCGTCTCACAATTTTTCGGTTGATTTGTCAATTTATAAAAAAATACTTTGCATAATACTAACATGGGTTAAGAATGAAAATGACAGCTGTTTTTTCCTACAGATTTTTCCAATTCTTGATCACTTGATAATTATGTACTATATCCATGATAAAATGAGCCGTATGACTTTGTCTGTCATTTCAATTTTCAAAGGAAGTATTTTGGCACCTGTGAAATATTCTCATAAAACTACTCATAAGTTCATCGGACCCGTTTTCTCTTTTGTACCTCAAATACGTACCCATCCATAATGAGGACAGCATTTGTTATTTCCCACCTTTGTTTTTGACATTTAAATGCGGACCTTATCCAGATTTTATACAGAAGTGCATCTTTCCGGCAATGGCAATTGTTCTTTTCATTACTATGCATAATTAGTTATTTTCTTGTCACATCTGGGCAAATCATTCACAAAGGATTCAAAAGACTTGTCCAACAAATTTCGGGCCCATGTTATGCGGACCCTTTTACACCCTTAATACGGACCATTTTGTCTAGCGGTGTAGCAGTCATGATAGCTCAATCTCAAGTTCAGGTCAGCTGGTCATGTATTCTCCAGCAAAGCTCTAAGAAGAGATACTTCCAACTTAAATGACAAGAAGAATTGAGATTGAACTGAAATTGAAATTGAGGCTGCTGGCGGCTGCGGTGGGAGCGGCCTTTGCAGTGCTATGACCCCTCTGCCATAGACTCCTCCATAGAGTCAGTATATTAGGTAGAGCGGTAACTCCGCATTTATTAAATCCCCAATGTGTATACAGTTTCGATTTTATTAAATGAACTCAATAGATATACAGTCGGAATTGTTTCAAAATGTGAGATATACACATTTATGCAGTTTTGAAGAAATTACAAAGGAATTGACTGATCATGATAGCATAAAGCAGAAGGAAATGATAGCATTTTACAGATTGTCCGTGTCATGACAGCCTGGGATAGGTGATGTTTGTGAAATTAGCAGCTCGATTACCTGCTTTTGCTTTAATATGAAATTTCAGCCAAGGAAGCACAATAAGATGTCGACTTTTTCATGAAGACTTCCATCATAAAACGGATCATGAAATTCCCTTAATAATCAGCTTGATTGCCGCTTAGTTAGGATGCTTATTATCAAATATTCACTCCTTTTGATATCCAACTTGATGCATACTACTTACATAGAGGAGTCATCTCGGTAGTATACAAATTGACAAAATATTGACTTTTTAAAAACTGCTCAAATAATTTTTTAGACCACGGAAACGTACTCTCCGCAAAAAAACTAAATCTTTTCATATAAAAATGTTCACTGTTTACAGACACTTTTTTCAGTCGACACTCTACCTATATATCCCTACTCTATAGACTCTTCAGTACCTTTTAAAAATCATACGACTTAAGATTTTGTGAGCCTTTGCTCCCTTGAAGTTGGCTATGACCCCCGAAATATTCGGCAGATTAAAATGCTAGTGAATAGTATAAATAGCATCACTTGTTGCAGCTTTCACTCACTCATTTCACTATGCAAAAAGTAGAATTTGATGAATACCCGGAGAAGTGATCTCAATATGCTAATTTTAAGCAGGGCATCTTCACATACAGGTCTGTTTGTGGTATTGATTTTTATTTATCTCTTTTATCACATTCCCACATAGTTTCCGCATTTGACATGAAAAAATGATTGTGATGTAATACCTTTTTTATTCAAGCCACACTGTAAACCGTAGACCGACAATTATCCTACAAAATTATTGACAAAATCAACCGACGATTATCACCTCCAATATCCTGCGATATCCGACGAATTTGAAGGTCCTCCACCGACGGAATTCTGTAGGTTTTTGTCGGTTATCATTTTATTCATATTATAATTATCAAAAGCTGTATTAAATTTGATTTCAAATGTATTTTAGTTTTGGCAGTGGCAGAGTTGACGCTATAGTCAGAGGTCCAGACATGTTTGTCTAAAGGACCTAGCTACAGAACTTCACTGAACGTACATGTATCAAATAAAGAGTTTTTCATAAACGTTGAAAAACAGCTGTATAGACTAAAACATAATCTGCGATGGAATGATCAGATAAAAACTAGTACTATTGAGACTGAAGTTCAAGTAACCATTCTTTTCTCTAGGAATAGTGATTGCCTTCCACCTAAAATGGGTAGCGAAAAGGAAAATCGTTTACAGTTCTTTCAGGATAAAGTCTTAATAAAAAAGAATCACAACAACTCAGAAATAGAAGACAATTCAAACAAGATACCACTATAATTCATAAAGCTAAAACTTTACTGAAGGATAATGCTGCCGAAGCGTATTCGTCTGACAAAACAAGTAGGTTTGTGGTGTCTGACTCGACCTCTTTACGGCAACGTACTGAAAATATCCTGATGGATACTAATAATTATTGTAAGGTAAACTTAAATAATATAACAAAGATTGAAAATCAAGCCAATGCTATTATTCGCAATAGTTGTAGCCACATACTTCAAAAATCGAATTTTAAGAAACTGTTAGCCACCGGTAACCACCCAGCTAACTTCCACGTGAAAATAAACGATCATAAAGATAAAAACGAAGAAAACTATTATCCCTTAAGACCTATTGCCTCGAGCACTGACACCCCCACAAATAAAATTGATTGGCTAATTACAAAAATACTGAGCCAGTTGGTGCAATTTGTCTACGCTAACATAAAAACTCTACCACGTTAATTGATAAGCTAATAACATTAAAATGCAATAACCAAGTTACGAGAACCCCTACATTCATCTCTTTAGATGTCATTAACCTGTACCCGAGCATTCAGATAAAACATGGCATAGAAGTAGTATGAGATTTCCTAAGACTACATTGGAATAAAATCAATACTTTCTCCCTGAACTTTGATAACGACCATAACTGCTTAAAGTTCGTATGCTACAATTATTGCATGTAGTATAACGATATTATTTATCGTCAAACCAAAGGTTGTCCGATGGGGGCTCGATTCTCCCCTCTCTTTGCTATTATTTATATGTACGATATCGAACAAAAGGCCCTTGAGATCTTGAAATCGAACTTTAAAATAATCCCTCAACTTTATGCTCGGTACATTGATGATATCCCGTTTCACAAAAATGATACAGCCCTGTGAATTGAATTAGCAATTTTTTAATTTTGGTGACTCGAAATATGAATGACCTGATTTCGAGTCGATTGCGGAGAGCTACTGCTAATTACGGATATATGTTGCTAAAAATAGACTCGTGGGACTTCCCTCTAAAAAATTTGCTTGTGAACATCTTGTACCAATACAATTGAAGTTAGTCATTGAGTTTTTTCGAGAGGAAGCGAAACTGAGAAAATCTGAACACAATGGGCAGAAGAAAGGATCTTTGTTCATCCACCAAAGCCTGTATCAAACTTTTGCATGGCGAAAACTATACACAGAAGACCATTGCTGAAAGGCTGAAGATCTCAACATCTGCGGTTTGTCGTTTCATAGAATACAGCATGAACAGACCATCGAGGAGAAGCAATTGCAAAAGAGCGAAAAAAACTACAACTCGATCTGATAATGTCCTAAAACGATTGTGCTTGAAGACCAGAGAGCTTACATCGAATGAATTGAAGAGAGAACTTTTCGATTCTACTGGTATAGAAATCACAGCTTCCTCTATACGAAAGAAGCTCATCAAGCTCGGATTAAGATTTTTTGTAATGACGAGATGGTTGTCCAAGATGATTCCGCTCCAGCTCACCGAGCGAAGACAATAACCAACTTCGAGAATCAGGTGGGGTTGAGGTCTCTTCCTTGGCCTGGGAACAGCCCGGACCTCAACCCCATCGAAAATTTATGGGGCATTGTAAAGAAACGGGTGAATGAGAGAAAACCGAGGACCAAATCAGAATTACTGGCATCCATAATTCATGTCTGGCATCATTCCATTCAGACAAGTGTTTTGACCAAGTTGGTGGATAGCATGCCAAAGCAAATCATTGCGGTGTTGAAGTCAATAGGAGCAGCAACAAAATATTGAGTGAGCATCAAATTAATTGACTTTTTATTAGTCATTATGAATGACAAGACAATTTCAATATTTTCACTGTAAAAGATAAAGATATAGTAATTTCAATAACTACTTATGTCACTTTTTATCATAAAAGATTGCAAAATGAGAAAATTGCTAATTTAATTCACAGGGCTGTAGTTATAACATCAATACCACAACTGAAGTTTTTAACTCTGTCTCGGAAGACATTAAATTCACCGCAGAAGTTCCCAAAGAAGACTATCCAAACTTTTTAGATATTAGTATTCGAGTAAATGACAATGAGATAGAATATAAATGGTACACCAAAGAAATGCACTCTGGTATTTCTCTTAATAAGCACAGCTGGGTCCCACATCATGTAAAATCGAACTACATCAAGAATGTTCGGACCAAAATAAAAAACGTGAAGCTTGGACGAACCTTAACAAAGGATTTAGACAAAATGGCTTTACGAATCGTGACATAAATAAAAAAACCAAATATAAAAATAATAAAATAATTAGCGAAGCATTTGTTCATTGCATTATAAACTTGCTAGTGATAAATGTATTAGAAAATTAAATAAAGTAGCTAAACAATGTTATCTCCTTATCAAAATCATCAGCAAACCTGGTGTCACTTTAGAGACAGTTACTAATAAAAGAAATCGTAATAATAAGAAACACAATTCTTGTTATCTCTGGCTGAAATGAAATTTTGTATGTTTTCCCTGATTAAACGAAAAGTATTAAGCCTAGAGTCAAATGTTTTGAAATGTCTTCAGGTCATTTCCTATGATGTGCATGCGCTTTTATCATGCATATAATCGGCCATGCATGTGAGAATGTGGATAAAATTGCTCAAAATGTTTGCGTTTGATCTTGTCTGACAAGAGGAGGAACTCACTAGAACTCGGCAGACGTTCCGATTCGTAGTAGGCATGGTGTGTACATCATTCCGTGAAAGTCTCACTTTTGGCCTCGTTCCCTGCAGAAACTGGTTCTGGCTGCCGGACTATTCATAGCAAATTAAACGGCCTTAACTATGCATTTGAAGCCGTCTGATTTGGAATTGGAGATATATAAACTACTTTCATAGAAGGATGACAGTTGAAATATCGGCTGACAAACCTACTTACACAGTCATTGGTATGCCGTTGCACTGCTTTCACTGTCCGTGTCCTGTATTCTAATAGACTGTCGAATATCTATGGTCTCATGTCACCGCGCTCATCTATAAGTCTTTAGTAGTCTACTCAAAGTTGCTGGTTTTCCCCTTTTCTGACCATCTTCCCGCTTCCATTACTTCTTTTCATGTGTTCAAATTGTTTCTCCTTGAATACATCTATAACACGTCTGTCAATGCATTATTCACGTGGCTCATGTCAAATAAATAAATAAATACCAACACTGCAAATGCCAGTATTTCAAGTAAAAAATATCAGCACATCTTACCATATGATATAGCAATGACGGTTAGGATGATACAGGTGCTGAGGAGTGTCTTATTAGACATTGTGACTTGGAGATTGGCTACTCAATGGAACTTCGACGATATATATTGTAAAAGTTCAGAAAGTAAAGAAAGTGGCCATTTCGCTCATCCAATCATAATCCGTTATAATTCAGTTTTTCATCTTTATCCTGAAATAAGTACATACCACCTGATGCCACAACAAAACAGGTTCATTCATGCAATCAAGTTCTCTTTATACTCATTTGTTAAAGTCAAGTGGAGGCAATAAAATTTCTGCACATGTAACAGGACATCATATGTGGGAACATTGCACATCACAAGTTTTCAGACAATCATTGAAAAATGCAGGTCATCAAACCAAGCGGGTTGATTGACGTAACATTGTGTCATTTAAATTCTCCAAAGGCCTAAACAGCGTTAGCGAAGTGAGCTTAATGCGTGAACCGATAACTGACAGAAATACCGTAGTGACAGCTGCGGGGATATAACCTGTGAAAGGAAACATGAGGGATACTGACTCATATCCAGTCTGTTTGCGATGATTATATAATATATTATATTATATTATATCATCGCTGGTTGTGAGTCAGTTTCCTCACCTTTGATATCAACTACGGCATCTCAAATGCATCGGCGGCGTCGACATCGGTCACTGTGACTCATAACTATCGGCGCCGTCGTGAATCTATTCAGTTCTAAACGTCGGCATTTTTCACGGAATTGTATTGCATATTATTTCGCAAGCGGTATTTTCAAACAGAATTGAATTTTTATAGGAAATTCAAAATTTGCAACTTTCAGTGTAGTCCGGTAGCCAGAGCAAGCTTCTGCCGGGAACGAGGCCGAAAATGAGACTTTTACAGAATGTTGCACACACACAGAATTAGATTCTTTAAGAGTGTCACTTTGCTGGAAGAGTGAACTGATTCAAAACGTTGACGTATCTTTATATATATATATTCTGACGTATCAAATCATTTCGGTAAGAATTCTGCTAATAATAATGTTGCTACTTAGCTCTAATTTCGTTTTTTCGAAAATATGCCTGAATTTTTGCTTTTATCGAGTGGCATTCGTTTTTTTTGGTAGAGCAAAAAAGTGTTAAGTAGTACATGCCTTTTTTGCATGTTGACAACGCAACTTGACTTTATGTCATGTTGCACTTTTATTTTAGTCATGTTATCATCCATGTCTTGACAATTGAATACAGATCTTGACGATTGCATAATCTTATGTAGTAGCGATATTATATAGGAATTGGAAAATGTGCCCTTATTCGCAAAAAAGTCATGTTGTGTCAATTCTTGAAGGCAAAGCCTTGTCGTAGTGCGTTCCTGTACATGCACAATTTTTTTACAGTAACTTAGAAGCCTTGGTGCAATATAGCTTTTACACGAGTTTGAATTGATGCATGTTGAAGGTACAAACGAGTTACATGCTACAAATCCGGGATGAGGAGTCCTATCATTTTGATAGGACTCCGATTCCGATTCCGGCTTTTGATAGGACTCCGACTCCGCATCCCTGCTACAAATGAATGTCATCGAATTTGTCAGTCAAGGAATTCGAGACATCAATCCATGCTGCCTTGCCTGAAACACACGGGTGGCCTACTACCGAGTTTTGTTGGATGATTGGTTTTGGATTAGTGACACAAGCGGTTCAGTTGATGCGAATGAGTGAGGTGTATTGAATGATGTTGATAAATAGGCCTATGAAAATTGGGATAATAATATACACAATTGAATATTTCATTATACTGTCACCTTCACTGTGATTTTCGTGAAGTACGTGTAACTAGGTAAAAAGTTGACGTGTGTAATAATCATTCTGGATCTACTAATAGACGCATTAATATGGCATTGACATGATGGCACATGTGAAGCCTATTTTCATATAACCACTTGAAACTTCCTGATTTATAAATTGAAGAATAGTGCACATTTTCCATGTCTACTTCAGATATTTCCAAATGGATTTCAGATTTCTCTAATTGAATTTCAGATATCTTCAAAGTTGAGTTTCTGATAGATATCTGAACTTCAATTGCAAATGTCAGAAATTCATTTGGAAAGATCTGAGATCGATTTGGAAAGATGTGGAATAGACATGGAAAAGGTGTAGATCAGTGCCAGGAAAGGCGGTTTCATTTTAAAAATTTCCCATTATATTTCTCGACGGATTCTGATCTATGTTTGTATGCAGATTTCGAAAATCAAAGTTTAAAAATCATACGATTAGCCCTTTTCGAGAAAATGACGAAAATTCAAAATGGCGGACAGAGAAACCGAAACTGCATTCTATTAGTCGATTAAAAAAATTCCCAACTATTTCGGCAACGGTTTCCTAAGTAATTTGACCCGCTCTTTTCAAAAACAATTGTCAGAAAATCATACGATTAGTCCTTCTCGAGAAAATGACGAAAATTCAAAATGGCGGACAGAGAAACCGAAACTGCATTCTGGGAGTCGATTAAAAAAATTCCCAACTATTTCGGCAACGGTTTCCTAAGTAATTTGACCCGCTCTTTTCAAAAACAATTGTCAGAAAATCATACGATTAGTCCTTCTCGAGAAAATGACGAAAATTCAAAATGGCGGACAGAGAAACCGAAACTGCATTCTGGGAGTCGATTAAAAAAATTCCCAACTATTTCGGCAACGGTTTCCTAAGTAATTTGACCCGGTCTTTTCAAAAATAATTGTTAGAAAATCATACGAAAAGACCTTTTCGAGAAAATGACGAAATTTCAAAATGGCGGACAAAGAAACCGAAACTGCATTCTGGGGTTAGAATAAAAATGTTGCCAAGTATTTCGTCAACTGTTTCCAATCTAATCAGGTACACTTTCCAATCATCACCGTTAGAACATGATGCCGCTAGAACCCATCATATACTTAAAGCAATCACTAACGAAAAGTAATTTTTATTTGTAAAAGCTCAAATATTTACGTGGCGACTGTTGATCCGCAGCCAACAGATGATCGGCATAACAGTTATTTTTGAACTTTTTGATCTTATAGTTCGACCAAAATGAGTCAAAGTCTGCATGGAGTGATTCACTGGTTTGCTCGCTGAACTTCCCCATGCCTTCAGACGTCATCTTGCAAAACTCTGGCACATGATGAAGAACGCAATGAAGTTTTGGAGAAGCACGAATGTTCAATGCATCAAAATCATTGCGAAAATTCACGATATGCTGAGAAAAGTCTTGGTCCAGAAAATTTCCAAAACAGCTTGTGACGATTCGCTCTAGATTTCTGAATGCAGAAACGATAGGCAATGTCTCAAGCGTTGCGATTGCTTGCAATTTGTCGACGCTCTTTAAAAGTTGACGAGCACTATTACCGGTAAATGTACCGCCATGATATTGATCTTTGTGCACTTGCGACGAAGTTAACCATTGTGTTGGAATTCTATGTGAAGTTTCCTCCAGAACATTGAACAACTTAGAGACTGATCCTATAAGGAGATGCAACTCTGGAGGCGGCATTGTTTTCAAAACAAGTTCACTACCATCTCCATGGGTAATGGAGGGATGTATTGCATTACCATAGTTTTTTGCCTTTGATTTCGCCTCCGATGAATCATAGTAGCTCCAAAATAAACCTGATAGACTGTCCCATGTGCGGCTAACTCCGCTGTTTATGAGATCGGTCTTGTGCACGTCACACCATGGACATAGATGTGAGCTGCCACTACTCATCAGACCAAGTAACAAGTTACAGATCTTCATTTCGGCTGAAATTATGAATTTTGAAGTTAATGCGTCTAGCCCGACAGCGTGCCACAGATATTTCAGGTTCGGATAATTTTCTGGTGTGTCGGGTGCAATGGCGATGATGAAGATACGTTTGACTCCATAGCTTCTATTTGCATGTGATGTAGTTGCAAATGATGCCACTGTTTCAGCTCGAAAAATTTGCAGATTTATTTTCATAAATCCTTTACCTCCGTCGATTCCAATTTTGATGGTGTGACCATAATCTAATTCATTCCTCAATAGCACATCATCAACAAATTCTTGCACACTTTTACAGTGAACAACTGGTCGTTTTATCCTTTCACCCCGAGAATCAACAAAATCTATTTCGACAGCTTGGAAATATTTGTCGAAAATATGATCCTTTTGCCGTAGATTTTCGCGTACGTATGGTTCTATAGATTTCCTTTTCGTAGATTCCCGAATGGTATTTGACAGGCTTGAGGTTTATCGACAACTGAGATTCAGGTCTCGCTGTACAGTATATCAGAAAAAGTTTGTGTGGTGAGCTGATATCTAGGAGAGTTCATGCTGATATAAACAGAACTATGTTTCACTGTCTGAAGATCAAGACTCCCGGATTTTAAATGAAGTCTAGAACTAATTGTAGATGCGGCAAATTTTTGAGGATCATCTGGAGATTGAATTGAAATAAAATCGGCAATATTTGAAAATCTCTTGTTTTTTGAACAATTATGAGACTTTCCTCTGCCTATCTGAGACAGACAACGTGCGCAAACTTTCATTGTAGAAGGAGATTCATCCTCATGGTCTCTACTTGGAGAAGATATCGGTCTGCCTGGTGATGACTTACGACATTGTAACTTAGACTCATACACTTAGCACAATTGAAAACGCACCACCTGTCAAATCCGTCAAATTGATCGCCATACACGATTGATAAAGAATGGAGGACGCATTCTAACCGTATCTAGTCTAACAGAGGTTATCTAACAGAGGTATCTAACAAATAACCTAATATCTGTGCTACGGCCCGACGGCGGTCAGGGGTCTAATGACATGATTGACAGCTAATGTAAATGAATAGGACAAACTTTTAGTGATTAAGAAAAGAAATTATTAAACATAACATCCATACTTGTACAAGTTAATAGCGGTTATAACCTCCGCGAGCAGTCAATAAGGCACTGATTCGTCGCGGCATTCTGAGGACGAGCCGTCTCAGAAAATTTTGAGGAATTTGTTGCCAAACTGCAACCACTGCCTCTTGTAATTCACGCAGTGTTTGCGGAGGCGGGTCCCGCTGCTGAACTTGGCGCTTCAGATAATCCCACACGTGCTCGATCGGGTTCATGTCCGGCGACCTTGATGGCCAGCGAAGTGTCCGTATCCCTAAGTTTTCCTTCAGCTGCGTCACATTGTATGCACGATGCGAAGGTGCGTTACCATCTTGCAGGATCCAGTCGGCCACGTCTCCGAATGTTCGAGTCGCAAATGGCAGAAGATGCGTTTGCAGCAGTTCAGCATAACGCTCACCAGTCACGTTCGTGTTGAGCACTACCAGCTCGGTCTTGCCCGTCAGGGTGATGCCTGCCCACACGTGAACGGATGGCCCTGTTGCTGATGAGTAGGCTGGACGTGTTGCTGCAGCATCTCTTGGCGTGGCACACGCCAAACACGAATGCGGCCATCATTGCGGAACAGACGAAACCGACTTTCGTCAGTGAAGATGATACGTCTCCATTGTGGTAGTCTCCAGTGAACTCGTTGCATCGCCCACCGCTCTCTTCGTGCCACATGCGCAGGTGTTAATCTGGGACATTTGCGCATCTTCCTTGAGCGAAGTCCTTGCTCTCGAAGCCGATTTCTTATGGTGCCCGAGCTCAGGATGTTGCCTCTGCGACTTCTTTCGCCCCACATCAGTCGTAGCAGAGTTGCGGGGAGTGTGGGATTGCCTTGCACCATTCTGAGCAATCGCCGGTCAGCTCTGGCAGTTGTGTGACGAACTGCACCAACGTCAGCATGTGCCACGGTACCATTTGCTCTCGCTTTCTTGAGAAGTCGGGCAATCGTCGTATGCGACCGACCGAAATGTCGTCCGACTGCCCGAAGGGACATTCCAGCGTCAAGCATGCCAATAGCACGCCATCTTTCGGCATCAGACATTTGACGCACCATCTTAAGATTTTTCACAAAACCGTCATTTCCCATAATAAGTCGTTAATTTTATACTTCATGTTCGAAGTTCAATTTGAAAACATGCTTGCTAAGTAATTCGGTAATAATAATGCTTGCTTCAGTAATTCAGTCTGAACAATTACGCAATCCCACCACCAGACCGCCGTCGTGCAGATATCTATGTCAATTAGCGTGCGTCCTTCATTCCATATTCAATCGAAGCGATTTACTTCGAATTAGCTGGATTTGACAGGTGGTGCGTTTTCAATTGTGCTAAGTGTATGATTTTTTTTCTTACCGTTTGACAAATAGTGCTTTCAAGAGCTGTATTTTGACGAGTGCGAGTTTGGAATGGAAAGTGAATATTATCGCGATCATATAAAGGCAAGTTTTCAAATTCACCAGCCGAAACTTTCTTTCGACACGACGAACATATAACACACGGGAATGTTCCATCAACAGTGTTGTAATCTGGAAAATATGCGATTTGATAAGTTCTTCCATGTTAATGGAGATGTTACGAAGGTCATTCTTACCAAAGCAGATAACACAAATAGCTTTTAGCGATTCTGAATGAGTTCTTGCTGTTTTTGGCATTGTCAAAGTCAAGTCAATCCGATAAACAATCGCAGATATAAATGGACCGAGGTCAGTGGCACTTGAATAAAGAAATGTTGTTTAAACGATCAATAATCATGCGCGCATGCGCATGTGATCGTCATTATGACAAGTTTTACATGCATGTGTGTGTGTGATGAAGGACAATCACCGTATTAGACATGATTGAATTGAAACAAGC
This sequence comes from Prostheceraeus crozeri, assembly GCA_907163375.1. Lineage (NCBI taxonomy): Eukaryota > Metazoa > Platyhelminthes > Polycladida > Euryleptidae > Prostheceraeus > Prostheceraeus crozeri. The sequence continues at coordinate 51,107 of CAJQUW010016044.1, forward strand.
TGCACATGTATGAGGATAAGTTGTTTACGATAACTATGCGCGTGTACGCGTGTGATCGTCATTCACAGAATTAGACCGGTCGTCTCTTCTTCTGTTTGACTAGAAAGGAAACATTGGAACATGCAACGTAGATGAAATGGCACAATCTGCTGACATAATACCATAGCAATCGAACAATGAGCAGTCAGTTCAACAGTAAACACGCCAAATTGAGCGACATTTCAGTGACTGTTATCAACCGGATCACGCAGCAAAGAGACAGAGACGATATCAAGTTCTACAGAGAAGTTTGTGAACGTTTTTTCGTGCTCTTGCTAACTTTTTAAATAATGATCGGAGGGCTCAACATTATCGAGAAAACTTTTGCGCAATGATCTGAATTCTCCGAATCTGAAGGAATCGTTGCGATCGGTGCATTTTCAAGCAATTCACATCAATCCGCAAGCGGCGCACGACTATTTTTCCTATCTCTGTAAGGTATCAAAAATTTCTTTTTGCCCACTTAATAAGTTCCTGCATGTGCCATTGTTTTGAATCAGTTTGCACTTCTAGCAAAGTGATGTGGTTAAACAATCTAATTCTGTGTCGTCATTGATGTGCTGTGATCGTAGTGCATGTGTGCAATGTAATAAGCTATTATTCTCTCTCAAATCAATCTGATGCAGACCACTGATTCATGCATTTTGCTTTTCACACAAATAGGACGATTTAGAACATAACCTTTCCAATGCCTCTTATGATCCTGCCAAGATCTCCAAGACTTGTTATTAATACATTATGAACACCAACGAAGTCCCCGAATGCAGTTTCGGTTTCCCTGTCCGCCATTTTGAATTTTCGTCATTTTCTCAAAACGGGATAATCGTATGATTTTCTAACAATTATTTTTGAAAAGACCGGGTCAAATTATTTAGGAAACCGTTGCCGAAATAGTTGGGAATTTTTTAATCGACTCCCAGAATGCAGTTTCGGTTTCTCTGTCCGCCATTTTGAAATTTCGTCATTTTCTCGAAAAGGTCTTTTCGTATGATTTTTAAACTTTGATTTTCGAAATCTACATACAAAAATACATCAGAATCCGTCGAGAAATATAGTGGGAAATTTTTAAAATGAAACCGCCTCTCCTGGCACACCGTGACCAGTAATGCTCTATTTTCTAAATAATTTGACTACCGTTTACATTGCTGCAGTCATACCTATTACGTCAAACTTAACCCTCTGTATAGGCCTACATGTATTTTTATAGCTTCTGTGTGCTGAGCTATGTGGCATCGACTTATCTCGTGTGCTTCAATAATTCATGACGTCTGGCAAATTCGTCAGTAAAAAGGAATGTCCACATAAAATTCAACGAGAGAAAGTGGTGTTAGCAATACAAGACTACGAGAACCTTGCATCATAAAGCTGAGACTTGATTTTGGATAAATTGTCTTGGCTATTTGTCATGTCTTGAATTGAATTGAAAAAGCCAATGTTGAAAGATACTGACTGTTTCCAATTCAATTCAAAGCTTGGACTTGGTTTGCATATTTTAGTGGGCGTGCCTGGAGCATGATCTTGATAGTTTGTCTTTGAAGTAGGCTGCATATGATAATAGTTTTATCGAATATTTTCATAGATTTATCCAATATTGTCTGTCATTTATCGTCGCTTTTCATCAATTCAGATTTAGAATATTGTTGGGATGATTTAGATATTATTGATTTAGATATTTATAGTGGAAAGTTTTGATTGAAAAAGTACATGCTTCATAAGAGGCAGTTTTGATCTCTGGAATAGGCCAACGTATAGCTGGGCGTTTGACGGAAAGGGTCTGTGAACAACCCACCCGAAAGTAAATCACTGACTACATAATTTTCTCTCTTTGGCAGTCGTCCATTGTCGGAAAATTCCATTTTAGAAGTATTTATCATCTAATCACGTTAGGGCTACATAATTGAGCAATATCAATTTTATTTGATCGTAAATATGCAAGTTGACACTTTTACATCTAAATTAACGTTTGCAACAATGTCCATTTAATAACAAATCAATTTTGCTTCAATATTATAGCTTAATAATGAGCATTATCTTCCTTTACAAAAATGTATCCTATTAAGCAATATCATTAGCATAATGTATTAAGCTTACGAGTAATGAAGAAAACTACAGTGATTATCAGATGAAGCCTTTTGCGTACATTCCATCACTGTATGTATAAAATAATTGCAATGTTCATGTAAAACCCAATTAAGGATTCTACATTCGTGACATGATCCACTTCGCATGACTTCAGTTGACAGACTCCTATCTAATAAATACTTGAAAATATCAATATGCTTTGGAATATTCAGACAAAGGAGATGACGGAGGTCAAACCTTTAGGCTTAGTTGGAAGCATGGCTGTTAGAGAAATTATATAATCATCTTCATTCTGCATGCAGAATTTTCTTACAGTATTTTTGTCGCATTTTTGTCGTATTTTGTCGTATTTAACATCGCACCAAGCAGGCACAAGGCCGAAGATCCGTGCATATTTCTTTTATAATCTGTTTTTTAAACGTGATCAATAAAGACGTACGGAGCCACCAAGAAATTTGGTTCTTCTTATCAACAGTATTTTTGTCGATTTTTTCAGCAGTATGTTTCATCTTTCCTATGAAACTATCTTGGAATCTGCATTATTTGTCTGAAAATTGAAGCAATCTAGATCGATTGATGGCTATATGTCTGATCATTAATAGAATACAAAAGCTAGTTCATCTATGAATGTGGTCTGGTGCACTTGCGAATCGTTTAACAAGAAGCAAGAAAATACCTCCTATGAGGTATCATTTTATCATGATTTTCATTGTTATCATAATAATATTTCAAGTTATCATTTTTGTACAACCAGGTAGTATTCCCAATCTTCACAGGGTCAGAGTATTCGTGGTAGTATGTGGTTTGATCGTCATTATACTCGTGATGACGTTGTACTGGTCAGTATGTCGTTAAAACGCTATCATCATAACGCTATTATATATTGCCTGATGTAAATATTATGGATTCGCTATTTTCGCTTTTCTAAGCTACGGATTCGATAATGTTTGCTTTTTTAAATTCGAATCGGATGGGTGGCTTTAGATATAACTACGAAATTTCAAAAATGGCTGTTTGAATCCTAAAATGCAAATTTGCCTATGGGAAAGGAAAAATCTGCGTGCATTTTTATCACCAAAACATCTATCTTATAGTTACTTCAATACGAAAACGCATAGCATAAAATGATCGTCTTTTGAGTCAAAGTGCGGCTTCTGCAACAGTAGGCTGAAGCAAACGTACAGGATTATGGCAAGTGTAGACTAACTTTTAATCTATAGACTTGAAATTCTATGCGTTTTCATGAAAGACTATATAGTTGCCAAATAGGATGTCTTGGTGATAGGAATACACGCAGAATTCTCCTTTGCCATAGGCAAGTTTGCATCGATTTACGTCTCTATGTGTACTCTAGAATGTGCTTTAGATGACAAGTGTGCGTAAATGCGTTTTTGATAGAGATTCTTGAATTTTCAAGCATATTCACGAGAGTTTTTGCAAAAAGCTTCGCTTATTGATGGAATAATCGAAAATTTGTGTCTCTGATGCAAATCTCTATCAGTTTGCAGCCCTCAGGTACATTGTACCTAAGAAGGCTATCTACAAGACAAGGGTTGCACAAACGCGCTTTCGACCGAGCGGCTTGAACAGCTATGCGTTTTCACAAGAATGTCACAGCTATGCGTAGTTGCAAAAAGTAATCATCTATTTGATGCTAAAATTCGCAGATTTTCTGGCTTAACTTGTGCGAATCTGCATCAGCTTGCATCTGCAGATTGTACAAGCATTGGTGAACTAGTGACTAAGAAATCTGGCCACTTGGAAAGGAAATAATTCAGAAAACATAGCTGATATTGTTGAGAGCCATGTGAGTGGTCACTGCAGCTAGTGAGAGAAATTTTGAAAGGCTATTGCTATCTAACTGTGCGATTTCATTGGAGTAAGCGTGTTTTTATGATGCTTCCAAAAGGCACGGGATTTTAAGTGAAAAGTTAAGGGTGTTCCACTAACTAGATTTTCCTAGACTTTTGATATGTTGATAAGGGATTTTTTCTCTACAAGATGAGCCCACTCTTGAAACCATTGTATTTTGTGGCGTGTTAAAATACATATTGCCTAAACTATGATGTCATAGCCACCTGTTTATTGAAACTTCATCGAATCTAATCGCTAAAAAATGCTGTATCTTACACACAGGTGCAATCGGTCCGAACATAAGATCAGCCGCGAATTGGCACGCAGAAGGGAGCCCATGGATCAATTACGCTAACATCGCGGACTCGGTCAGCAACAAGAAGATCAATCCTAGCATCAGGAGAAACCTGTACAACAGCTGTGTGATACCGTTTCTACTCTACGGGTCAGAAACATGATCGATGACTTCAGCCAACCGGCAGAAGCTGGCAGTCACTCGGCGCGCGATCGAACGCGGCATTGCTGGAGTCAGAAGAAGCGACCGCATCAGCAATGAGCGGCTGCGGACGATGATGTAGTCGACTTGGCCGACTAAGCAAAGAGAAGATATCCTGAACATCTTCTTTGACGAAAGGACGATCGGTGGACGCAGTTTCATTGATGAAAACCAAATCAAAGCACCAAAAACCGACAAAATTATAAAAAATAGAAAATATTCAGAATCTTTAAAATGTACTTTTTAATAGAGACCATATATTTGACTATCCACTGAGTCAAAACTGTATTTGCTGTCAGAGGCACATAATAAATGCTCTCAGACAAGGTTTAGACCATGACACCGACCTCTGGAATTTGGAAAACAGTTGCGTAATTCATTTCTGAATAAAAGTTCAACATATTTCTGTTTTCTTTTCAGTTCTGACTCTTCTTCGTGTATTGATCAGGCATGTACTTTAAAGTGTTCGTGTCTGCTAACTAAAAATGACTTTTTATGCCGGATTAAAGCAAAATAATTCCTGCAATATGTTGACGTCAGTCATCTCTTTAGACTGCCGATTCTCTGATCGCAATGCTGTTATTAGAACATATATTTCACCATCTGTTCCCAAAGCGTCTCCAATTTTGAAAAACCTGCAATAATTTCCGACACGTGTCGTAATATTATGTCATTTTCTGCATGTCTGAATCCTGTCAGACGATGTGGATTTATTCCTCTTCCTTGAGAAGTCGGCTAACTTCAATGGCGTCATTCAAAAATGAACGCAGTGCGCTCAACTTTTTGTAGGTGATATTTATTATTGGCGTCTATCAACTTTTTCTAAGGAGTGGGTGAATAGTTGAAAGATGACATGAGAACGTTTTGTCATTTTTGATCATGAATTTGCACTCATTGGACTCAAGGAAGAATTTGTCATTGGATCATCATTGGAGGAAGGAGGCAGAAGTCAATCTGAGTTGAATCAAGTGGCTGAGTGGTCTCGTTCTATCGAACTGCAATTTACTTCATGATGACTAATATTATTTATGTTCTATACATACACTACATACAAATACGAAACAAGAAAATGCTATTTATAGTATCAAGAGCCGCTCAAAATGCAAAATTGACGGCATCACCAGGCAGAGCATGATTTAAATAGGTTCTGCTGTAATTTCTATGAAATTCTGTCGACTAATTTAGTTATGTACAATTGCGAGATGAAAATATAAATGATTGTTTGGTTTAGAAAATCTTAGGGGGCAGCATTTTTAAAATGTAGGCATTTTTCCAGTGGCTCCTGTGGCTAGGATGTATGATAACCGCATTTTTATAAGAAAATATTTAAATCATGATGTTCTAATGATGCTTTATGAGAATATACATGTAATGAGTGGTTATGAGAAAATTCATGAGGATAATGGCTCATGATGCGTTAATGGGAAATCATGAGCATTCATGAGGTTTTTGTGAAAATATGTTTATAAGTAGTACGGTATGCATGCTAGCCGCGAAAGGAAAGAGACATACGAAACTTTACTCAATCGATAAGAATCTCCAAGTTTAGTCTATAAAGCATGAAAAGCAACAGTATAAAATATATCACAGCGATCTGCAGCAGCCGTCACGGGATAATGCATATATAATTTGATTTTGCAATTATATGCTGAATGCAAGATGTTGAAATAGAGATATATAGAATCATAGTTCCGTATTTTATGATACGTCTTATCTGTCATAATGGTAAATTATTGTGAATACTGAGTAGTATTATGGACATTGCATAGAAACCCTCTTTGGCAATGTGGTGAGGATAAGAAACCCTTAATAACCAAAAACTGCCAGAAAAGTAAATTCAGAACTATGAAAGAGCAACTGTTAATTTACTAATGAGTGTTTCACGAGAACGAAAACATTCCAAATACGCATAAAATTTCATGAGACATATTTGAGAAAGAATCTCATGAAAAATCATCAGGAATTTTTGTGATGGTAGAATCAGTCACATGTGTCATTCCAGGCTTTTCCTTGGTGGTTCATGCCCCGACGTAGTTCCTCCGGATGTGTAGCGACCTTGAGTCAATTTCCATCCTAGTCAACTTCAGATAAACTATCTATTTCTGTGATGAAATCTAGCAAGTTGAGAAATGACCTCCAAGCAAAGACTTTGAATAAACTCACCCCTTAAATAAATAAGTCCACAAAGCAAAAAAAGATAACTGCAATGATAATTTACAAAATAACTGCGCGTCTTGGTGGATTGGATCCACCGACCTCTGGCATTCTAGGGTAGAGGATGCCGTCTTCAAAATGTGCAGCTCTTTGCTGTCAACCATAAAAGTAATTAAGTACTTTTGTATTTTGGGGAAGTCAAAAAAATTCATAGAGTTGTCTTGTATAACAAGGTCATCTTATAATCAGATAGTTTCGTCGCATCCAGTACATTGATAATTTATGCTGAAACTCAACTTGTGGTGTCAAAAAAAGAATTGATTTGACTTTTCATATTTCATGAAGACATTTTATCCGTATTTTTGAGGAAAAAGTCCACAAATATACGGGTTGGAGTGTGGGTAGGACCTTTGAATATATTTCAAATCATTTTAGTGATAAATGCCCATAGATAAACCGCCACAAGTGGCATGTTTAAGCCTACAGCTAATACATAGATATTTCGTAATTTTGACACCTTTCTATTTCACTTTCACTACATATTTATCTCTAAAAAACAATACAGAAATAATTAGAACCATATAGTAAGTATATTAGGTGGAGTGGTAACTCCGCATTTATTAAAGCCACAATGTGTATTTTGATTTTATTAAATGAACTCAAGGGAGATACAGGTGGTAATTGTTATCAAATGTGAGATAAACAAATTTTTGGAGTTTTGAAGAAATTGCCACGGAATTTAGTGATCATATGATTGCAACCCGGAAGAATGGTGGTATTTTATAGATTCTCAGTGTCATGACAGCCTTGGAGATCAAATATTAGTTAAATTAGAAATTCGATAGGTTCCTGTCACTTTCATGCTCAACCTCAACACTGTAAACCAAACTGTGCTGAATATGTGACCGAATATGTGCCCGACGCATTTTCGTCACATTGGTCACATTTGGTCACATATGTGACTTCCATGTGACCGATGATGAATCATCATAAATCATGCACATACGGCGAGTACTTGATGAGAATAATTCAAATTGATTTTACGAATACTTTTCGGTATGTTTTGTTCAAGAATATCATTGGTAAGAAGATAATATCACATTGAACTTGGTTTGATTAAAAAATGTTTTAATGAGGATAAGGATTGTGTACCGTAGTTTAAAAATGTGACACATTCTATGTCACATTTGGTCACATATGTGACCGATGATGAGTCACCATAGATCATGCATATGCGGCGAGTGCTCGATGAGAATAATTCAAATTGATTTTCGAATACTTTGCGATGTGTTTTGTTCAAGGACATCACTGGCAAGAAGATGTTATCATATTCAAAACTGTTTTAATCAGGATAATGATTGTGTGATTGAAAAATGTGACACATGTCTTCGTTTATCTGCTTGTGAAGTGTAGTGAAGTTGTATCATCGTGTTGCAAGTGAAGTTGTATTATCTTGCCTAGACAGCGTGAAACAAATGAACTTCATGTCAATGGTCTGCTTATTTATTGCATTGAGAATGACAAACTGGGAGAAATTACATACGAGTCATAATGACGTCCTTTTCCCAAATAGAATCTTCAATCGCAATGTCCTGAGAAGTGAGTCTATGCAAAATTGAATCAATGTATAGATGGTTCAATCAAACAATTTCATCGGTAAAAACAGCAATAGATCCTGCCACAGCCATCGATTGTTTCATTGTTCAAATAAGGTGTTTACTACATCAGCTTATCTATTTGTTTTTGAAAATCATGTGGCGGTTACGTTGAGCAACACACTGATTCAGACATTCTGAATTGAGCATTGATGGTTAATTCAAAAGTAAATGGAAAGTATAATTTGTATCAAATGATTTGCAAATATTTGTTGTTCTTTCCATAAGTTCCTCAATTGAAAGTATGGTCTTTTCTTCCCACCAGGAAGTGGAATCATTTAAACCATAATTCATAGCTCAATTTAATTTAGAGGCAGTACTTCTACTCTCCAAAACCTAAACAAGTAGTGGGTTTTAATTATCACAATAATTGGAAGAAGCGATAATCATGAGCGGTCGGGCAGATGTTATTCACATATTAGTCACATTAAGTCACGTATCAGCCGTGTTGCATGTGACCGATTTGGTCACGTAAAGTCACATATCTGCCGAGCTGAATGTGACAGATTGGGGCACATTTGGTCACATAAAGGCAGTGGCAAACGTCACATGTGTTGGGCACATAATCGATCACACATCCGGCACATTTTGGTTTACAGTGAAGAGTAGGCCTATTTTCTTAAACGTGATCATTTCACAGCGCACCTGCCACTGGTAGAGAAAAATCATGGCGGTGAAAATTCAATTAAAAATATGATTAAATTCGATTAAAAAAAGCAAAGTTAGATCTCAACTTTTTCATGAAGTCATCCATTATGATACGGTTCATGAAATCTTAATAATCAGCTTTATTTCCGCTTAGTTAGGATGCTTGTTAGCAAATATTCATTCCTTTTGATATCCACTTTGTTTCATACTACTTACAACCGGGAGTCATTTCGGTGGTATTTAAATTGGCAAAAATTTGACTTTTCAGAACTGCTGAAATAGTTTTTTGGACCACGGTAACGTAATCTCCGCAAAAAACTGAGGCTTTTGATATATAATTTTTACTCTATACAGATACATTTTTTTATACATTTTTTATAGATACAGATACAGAGTTTTTGAGTCGACACTCCAGCTATCCTACTCCATGATTAGAACCTCATGATCTACACGAAACATTCTTATATCATGGTTAGGTGGCACTGTTGAAATCAATCAACTGCTATCAATACTCAACAAGATTTACAGGAAATTCTAGGTGTAAAAGTGCTTAATATTAAGCACTCTGTCAAATTATCCTCTGGACAATCTACTCTCTTCTGAGCTTCCGGTGCCGTCCACACGTGATCACTGTACCCTGTAACCCCAAAAATACCATCCACAAAGTAGGCACTCTAGTTAAGTTCAACCCTTAAATGCATGAAATATTTAACTGACGTTTTGGCATGAGATAATGTTTTTTTATGTCGCTAAAGCCAATATAAATCCGTTGAATGTACGAAACTACGTGATATTGTTAGTATATCATTAACATGAACGTATCATATCATGAAACATAATTTATCAATACAATTTAGCCTTCTTCCAATAAAAATTAGACACATATTTCTATAATTTTAATCAGACTATTTTTTCTATTTTTCTTGGAATTTTTTATATTTTATGATCCTTTTGTAGATATATTTTGCCATCTAAAGGCCAGACTCAGTTATAGTATGAGATTTATAGTACGTTATAGTATGAGATACGTTATAGTATGAGATTTATAGTACGTTATAGTATGAGATACGTTATAGTATGAGATTTATACTACGCTATAGTATGAGATTTATACCAAAGCTGATTAATTTTAATTCGTTGCCACGAGAAAGCTACATTGAGTTCTTTTAAGAACTGATTAATCCAATGGTTACAGTAGCATTACCTTTGTACACTTGCGGATTAGAGAACGCCATCAGTCCTCATTAGGACTACTTTAACTAATAATTTAAATTAGTAAGCATTATATTCTATTATAAATGGCTACTGGGATGACTTTCATCGTCGTATGAGAAATATTATAATGCATAACAAAATCAATTACAATACAATCTTCACAAAAGCGAAATCTATAGGCTAGGCCTACATGCAACATAGCGTTCAGAAAAACTATCTAACATCTCGGTTCTCATTGAAACATTTCGATTTTTGAAGAATGCTCAGCGCGCACAGTTTTGTCACAACTCGTGCATACACCGGGAAGATTTTCGGTCAGCAATACAGCGATGGCATCTCTTCCTCTTTGATCTTGAAACGACTGAATTTGCGTCATCACTTCCCGATGGCAAGTCAATGCCACATGCTGAAAGCGCATTCAGTATCGGACGCTTCACGCCGACAAAGGAGGAATCAGTTCTTCTTCTCAACAAAGGCTGGAATAATTCTATTCCCAACTGTTCAATGAACAGCCTCCTTTTGAAGCACTTGCCACCATTCCATTCCGGAAAACGTGGAAACATGGTCCTCAGTTGGTGTAGCAATAACTTCAGAATTATCTAGCTCATCACCGTACGACGCAACAGAATTAGTATCACAATCATCGTCATGTTCTTGATCAAGTAAGTTCTGTATTTTGAGAGCAGCATAAGTCGGTGATAGTCTGCTTCGTTTCATCTCGCAGTCGATGAATATGTGTCATAGAATAGACTATAACATATGGAAGATATTTCATCAGCTCGACTGTGATTGGTTAGCCCCCGCCAAAGGAAATCGAAGAGAAGTTATTTCTGACTTGTTTAGTTGGATGTAAAGTAATATAAAAGAAATGTAAAATAATGCCCACATAAGATATTGCTCACTATTTTCATGTTTTAGTTGACCTCAGTAGACAACAGATGGCATTTGCATGAGATGGGTTCTCGAAGATCCAATACTTTTCTGTAGTAAAATAACGATAATAGTGATAGTCAGTAAAATTATCAATTTTAATACTTGAATTGTGTTTAATAATCAATTGTTGAGGAATACATGAAGTATCAGTCATATATAAATCATATAACCAATAAAAAACTAAAGAAACAGACCGCTTGGGTCCTCGAGGACCCATCTTTTGCATTTGAGGGTTAATGAGCTATTTTTTACGAATACATGAACATTTACACGTAATTCATAGAACCAACCTAACAGCTAAGTTAGGAGCGCTCGCGTCCACGAACAGCCATTCCTTTCATTTGAGCTTAAATGAAAATGGTTCTTGACCATGATTAATTTTGCTTGATTGCGACATAAGTACCTCAGTCTTGGTTTACAATTTCAAATAATATTTCTTCTATGTTTTACTTAATGGGTGGAAGAAGCAGAAACGAAAATGAAATGCGTTGAAAATAGGGCTATTTTCATATGCCATAAATTAGTGCGTTCTAATTGCCAATGATCAAAGTTGAACTCCAGCCTGAGTGTGAGACACACTTTAGATCACAGAATTAAATATTTTGTTTATCTGCTTCGTTTTGCTAGAAGTGTGATCAATCGGCACATCGAGGAACCTATTAAGTGTGCAAAAAGGAATTCCTAATACCTTACATAGATAGGAAAAAAAGTCGAGCGTCGCTTGCGGATTAATGTGAGTTCAAGCAAAGTGCTTCGATTGCCAAAATTCCTTCAGATTCGAAGAATTCTGATCATTCCGCACAAGTTTTCTCCATGATACTGGCCCTTCCGATTATTATTAAAAAAAGTAGCAGGGGTACGAAAATTAGTTCACTTGATGTTTTCACATCCTCTCCTCGGCATTTCTGACTGCACAGTGCATGCATTGAATCAAATGTTAGGCAAGGCCATAGAAATTGATAACAATAAAACCTCTAAGATGGAAGTAAAGCTTCATGCAATACACAATAGTGGCACATAGATCGCACGCATTTCCACTTAGATACACTTGTCAACGGCTTTATCATTGGTCTAGAAACAGTTACATGTGCAATTCTAGGCTTTCCATTGGTGGTTCATGCCCCAACTTAGTTTCCTCGGATGTGCCGCGACCTTGAGTCAATTTCCATTCTAGTCAACTTCAGATAAACAATTTATTTCTATGGCCAATGCATCGATGTGTGTTTTGGTGTGTGCGAAGTGATATCACAGCACGCACGCATCTCTCACTGGCTCTACCAAAGACTATGGATTATATAAAGACCGGAAACTATCCTATCTCTCAATGTATAAGATGTGGAAACAACACTTCACTCCTCAACGAAGATATCGGAGAATTGTTAAACATTGTAAGATAGGGAAATATCTATGTTGATTAGTCCTCATCATAGATATCAAATGTTTCCAATTTTCAGTCGAGTTTTCAGTCTTTACATAATCCATAGTCTTTGGCCTCTACTGTCCTCTGCTGACAGCTTATTGTTTGCCATTTCCAATAGCAAGCGATACACGAATTATCCATTCGAGAAGGAGCAAGTTGCTCATTTCGGTGATGTGCCATTTCGATATTAAGGTTACACACAATTCTTCCTTTCTAGGAAACTGAAGCGCGCGCAGATGAATCTAATTTTGTGCTTGAGATAAACCATAAACATCCTACGCATAAGCTAGATTTCAATACATCATGTATTTTGAATTAATGGCCCAGATATGTTATTAATTAACACTCACCACATTGGGGTGTTTTGACAAACGCACCCTGCTAGAGGACGGCGGCCAGCGCCCCCTCTACTTATTTCAGAAAAAGTAAAGGTCCAAATTCAAAACAAAATACAGTAAATTAAAGCTATCATAATGACGAGTCAGAATATCAGAATTGTTTTGATATTCAAGGTCGTTGAGATTAGAAATGCCAATAAGTATCAGTAAGTTTGTATATTATAATCCGGTCCAATTACAAAAATTTCACAATTTTGAATTTAAAGCGTCGAAAAAATTTCTGTTCAAATTGACACGAGAACACTTTCTTTTATACATGTAAATTCGAATAGTTTTAAAATTTTATAATGACAAACAGCGGAAATAGTGCAAAATTCGACAAATCTGTCGCACATTCAAATTTTTGAAATCTCATTGTGACGAAAGTATTGAGCTGATGTTATTCAAAATTGGTCGAAAGCTGTGGAATGCGTAGAAAATGAGCCATCTAAAATCTGGAGTTCGCATCTTCTTGCGTTCAGGACCTCGATAATCTTTTCGGTAGGCGAGGGTTACCGGTAGGTTCATGACCAACGCATTTTGAAGAGTCAAATCTATCAATCTTCAGCGCATCTATTTTTGAACATCCGCCTGTTATGATCCTTTCATCTTCAACAAAGAAAAATCTGTAAATTTGAAACATTGCATTTTTGGTGACACAAGCTGTTAGGTTGCTTTCTGAGTTTGTTGCTGATTGATGGTCGTCCTCTGCACCCACAGTAGGGCGAAGATTGAGCTACAGCACGGTGAATAAAAGTCAGTCTACATGCACTCTATAGATAGCGATCTCCCTCACAAAAATTTCTCATGAATTTTTATGAGATTTTTCTTATATGGATTTCATGAAATGTCATGCGGATTTGGAACGTTTTCGCATGAAATATCTCATCACATTTCATGAGTTTCTGATAGAAATCTCATTAATAAATTTGCAGTTGCCTTTCATACTTATGAATTTATTTTTCTGGCATTTAGTTATTGAGACTTTCTTGGCCTCGCCACTTTGCCCCAGTGCATTCCTACGCCATGTCCACAATGCTATTTCTGTATTCGTAACAATAAGTCAATACTTTCATGATAAGATATTGAACTGTGACTGTATATGCATATTGTCAACATCTTGCATAGTAATGATAATTTTGAAGTAAAATTATGCATGCATCATTTCGAAAAGACTTTTACAGATCGCTATGATGTATTCTATATTTTTACTTTATATCATTTATGAACTAAACTTGGACATTTATATCGATTGAATAAGGTTTCGCATGTCTCTTTTCCTTCGCGCCTATCATGCATACTTTACTACTTATAAACTTACTTTCACAAAACCCCCATGAATGCTTATGATTTTCCAAAGAATGCATCATGAGATTTCATCCTGATGAATGTTCCCATTAACCGTGATTGTATTCTCATCAGCGGCGGCCCGTCCATATGGGCGCCTGGGGCGCAGCCCTCCATTAGATAATACACCAAAATTAAAATAAATCATCATCAAGTTAAAAATGAACGCTAACTGAACGGTCAATGGCTCAACCTGTCCAATAACCAAGAATGCCCAAACACATCAATCAAAGCGCGTTTCAAGTGACTCAGACGTCACCGTCCCTATGTCTCGTAGATGGGGCGCACAGCAAATGCGCCTCGCTTCATACAGGTTTTGCTGATCATACATTTGCGTACATCAAATATTTCTGGCTGCATCACACGCGTAAATTGTGTTGAGATGGGGCGCTCTCATGATGTCCCTCTGGTACAGTTTCGCGCATTCTTATTAGTTGTAACGCTACAGCATGTGTTGTGAAGTCAAGCTTTCGTCAATTTTATTATACATGTGCAAACATTGCAGACTGCAGTCGAAACGCATTCGGTCACTATTCATTGATGTCTCTCGTATAGATTCGATTGAAATTCAATCAGATTATTTTTCTCAAGAAAGACTTTATTTTAGCATTTCATACATAGAAAAAATCGTATTAAGAAGTATTGACTCACCAAGGTTACGAATAATCAGGAATCACGTTAACGTTTCACAACAGATTGTCTGTAGCCTTCCGAATTTCAAATGAAAATGTTGCTAAATAGTTTTGACATATTTTTGCCTTGAAGGCTGATTCAGCTTTAAAAAAATTCTGAATAATTTGAAATTAAATTGAATGAAAGAACTTTATAATGTTTTTTTTAATTTCAATTACCTGTTGCGAATTCAAACACATTTTCTATTTTTGCTTGAATGAGAGTCCTTATTATAAAAATAATTCTTTAGTATTAAGGGATTGCAGTTAACAAATGGAGCAATTCAATTTTGCCATGTCATAATTAAACAGTTTCATATAAGTCTAGGCTTATATGTATAACTAATAGTAATTGTAGTTTGTATAGTTAGCTGCAACTGAGACCATATTAGCTTATGAGCTGAACTGCATGAGCCGCCAATGACTCTCATCAAAGCATCATGAGAACATCATGAGTTAAGTATTTTCTTATGAGAATGTCATGAGACTCATCATAATCTCATGAGATCTTATTAAATCTTCATGAATTCTCATGAAAAAATTTCGTGAGGACTTACCTTTCTTGGATGGTTAAAGAAGTGAAAAAAATAAAGCGATTGAGACGATTTCTGGCATCTACTTAAAAATCTGACACTATTCTTTTGATTTCTTTTGTCTAGATTAGAGCAAAATTTAAAAAAGAGACTTTCTGCTGAATCATATCTGTCTGGGAGTCGAATGCAAAATAATGCCACAAATGTTATATTGGCATTGTTTTTACAGACTGCATCAGCTACATTGCTAACGTCTCACCAAGTTCATATTTGAAGCAGATCTTTCATGCACCTGTTTCACACCATTTCGCTAAACATGCATGCCTTAAGTCCATTTTCGGAACATAAAAAGCACTTAATCATTTGTCTTTTTCAACATTTCAGGTCATGGAAGAGTGAACAAACTGTTTCTCTCAACAACCTAGCGAAATGTAATTATTCCATGTAATAATAACTCATCACATCACCTCATCAATTCAGGTCGCATTTTCACACAGTCTCTAGTTACAAAATAATGCAGTTTCTGAAGTCAAATGCCATTCATCAACTTATTCCACTTTCCATTTTGAAGAAGGACTACCAATTATGATCACCGACATAATTGTATGTATATATTCTGAGGCGCATTCTTCTGTGCAATTATTTCTTTTCTAATTACCATGTTCACTTCCACATAGCTATCTTAAAGGCGTGGTTTCCAATATATATATTTCAAAAATCATCTCTCCTATCAAGTCAGTTATACCACATTCCAACTACTACGTTATTATCCTCAAAATGCGCTCATTGGTTATTCTGTTGGTCTTTACGATCGTTGCAGCTGCTTCACTCGACTTTGTCGCAGGAAGGAGATTATATCTGGACACGGAGGAGGAGTTGGGAGATGTCTTGAGAAGATACAATGAAAGAGACTGTAAGTATATAGTCGACTATAACACGTTTTCACTGAGGTGATCGTAACTGGGTTTCCCTTTCCTTAATAGCAAAGCTATACCATTCTTGTCGCACAGCAACGGTGGAAAAGTCACAGCCTGGCGACTTCCAATTCACTTGCATCCACTGTTGTGAGACTGACAAGTATGACAAGTGCGACTTCTTTGCAAGTGTGATGCAGGACATTGAACCGATTTCTATGGAATTGCAGAAACTTTACCTTAACAATTCAACAATTAAGTCCAAAATGAATGAGTTTCAAACATACAGAAATTGAGGGCTATGAGTTTATGAGAAAACCGACAAACCAATATTACTCTATGGTGGTGTGCTTTACATATTGAAGCCATGCCAGCACAATTTTAAAGGAAGGCATCAATGATATATAAAATATGTTGATTTAAGGCCTATTGTCAATAAAGATCACACTAGTGTTGCATGGTACTTGCGACTGTTTTGCAAGTAGTGAGATAATGACACTTGAGAGTGAAACTTACAATACTGAATTTGATTTAATGCATGTAAGTCTAAGACATTTCATAAATAATCAATAAGTATTCAACCATTAACAATTATGCATAACATGTATCTAATTTTGGAAGTAAGCGTATTATCAATCCGAAAAAAAACCCTTATAATTCATGAACGCAGAAATGTTTGAGACAAATAAGTCAACATGGTTGCACCGAAGATATCGTTTGAATGAATTTATGTTAATCAACTTGGTTCATTAATGTTACTAGGCAAGTAGCAACGACGACATACATAACAATAATTCACAATAAATCTAATCTAGCTAGATACCACACTATCAAAAAGAAATATTCACGACTGGAATTACTGAAAAAAGTTATTTGACAGTAGTATGTAATATGTAGGCTATACATAGTTTGCTATGTGACCCAAACCTCTCCGTACGAGGTACGTATGAATGAGCACGAATTTGCATCGGGTCTCGTATATGCGTGTAAAACATGCTAACAACATGTCACTGTAAAACAGCCAATCACAGATAGAATAGTTCGTATCGCTACATACCAATCACATACAAAAAGTGATTTTTTTTATTATGAATAGCATGCCAGATCTCTGCAAACATACGAGAATCTCGTATTAAATGTTAGTTTCAAATTTACATGAATTTGGTGTATGTTTGTATGTAACTTTCGTTTCCAGAGATTTACAGCGTAGGAAACTGCAATATACACTTCAAAACAAGTTATTATCCAGAGTAGGTTTATATCATAATGTCTAAAAAAGCTGAGTATTACTTAAGGATAATAAAAATTCATTTGAAACTGTCAATATGACACCATTTTTATTTATAACCTGTTCAATGCGCCTAGGCATGGAACGAATTTATTTCTGACTTATTTGAGTAAGTTGGTCATCGATATTCGAACTCAGTTGTTGTTTTGATGAACATTTCTGAATTCCCAAACGTTCTGATTTCCCGCTTCTCCCGATCTAGGCCCTATGGAAAACCAATGAGCCATATTGAAACAACGTCTGAGAATTCTTTTATGGAAGCTTGGAAAAACGATGGCGAACTTACTCAGGTATCCCAGAATTAAATTTTTGTCATGCCTAGGAGGCGTATTGAAATGAAAATGGTGGCCAAACTTAATACTGACAGTTTCAAATGATTTTTTTGATCCAGAAGTAATACTGAGCTTTTTGAAGATCGTAACCTACCATGATTAAGAGCTTTTTCTTAATTAACATGTAAAAGTAAATGAAATTCCATTAGGGGCCTCCATTTTTTTGTCGCGTACTGAAGGTCATTTACTCAACATTATTAGTTCATTTCCCCCAAGTCTGATAGATCATAGGTTTTCATGCTCTCAATTTTGTTCATAGATTTATTACTGTGGAAGTGTATGATTTCAACAGCAGCATGAATATCAAAAACTTGCATTAGGCAAAGGATATATTGAATATAGCGCACATTATACACAGCCACAATTGCCCATCATTATCGTGTAATGATCAAATGTGAAAAAAGTTAACCTCTAATTAACCTCTCATCTACAGGGTTGCTGTCATGTTCAGACTTTAGATCGAGCGTTATGATGCTTTAAGTCTGCATGTCCCCTCTGCCGACTTTCAATGACAATAGTTTAGACGAAGTCGAACCTAGGAGCCTCGGCTTCCATATCCTCATACATCTGCTGTTGCAATCAATGATTATGATTAAAATGAAAATGAAAATGACAAAAAATGGTGGAAATGATTAAATACAGAATACATGTACATGTACATTGAATTGCAGTTGTGATCAAAGAAGTTCAACCTTATCAGGACCGGGCCCTCCCCCATCAAATTCTTTTTGTATCTCCTAAAACAAGTCAGATAGAAGTTTCATTTTTTGTGACTTTTAGTTTGTATGTATGTTGAAGGTTCAAAAAATTTTTGGGTTAAATTTGCTTACTGTAAGGTCAGTTTTAAAGGTCATTTTTGAAAGTACTTTTTTGAAAATTCATTTGGAGTAGCATTGATTATTGACATAATGTTTTCTGTGTCATAATATTCATGCATGTGCAATTCAAGATTGTTGTTGTTCTATATGTTTCTTGCATCAATGCAAATCATTCACTGTACAGAATTTTCATGCAAGAATATAGCAAATAAAAAAAAGGAAAGTAAGTTGGAAGAGTAAGCCAAACATGAAGGTCATGCACACTTTCACATTAGCAATTGTTGTTAGTGAAGCCACAAGTAAATGGCACAAAAGCGTTGCGACGTCTCATTGTAGCTGACGCTGGCTGGAGAAAACGATGGGAAAAACTCGATTTCTGGGGTATGATGCTATGAATAATGTGATGACAGTCGTCACTTGCAGCTTGTTGAAAGAGGCGGACAGAGGCGTACTCACGGCGAAGTTGAGTAATGGGAACCTTCCACGCTTGCATTCGGATGCACGGAAATCTCTCGGCAGGGAGCAAATGAGTTTGTGAATCCGATTTTGAAAACGATCAATCCGGAGTTGAAGGTTTGTTGGCAAATGCACGAAATCAGGAGACGAGTATTCAAACAGGGATCTGATCAGAGAGTGGTATACTACAGTCAGCTCTTTCTGATACATGATGGGCTTTAGCATGCGCAAACCATATAACCGCTTGCTTGCACTTTTTAGGATATCGTCGACATGAAAGTTCCATGTAAGCCCTTGATTAATGTGAAGTCCTAGCACACGCAATTCTTTGACTTCACAAGCGTTGTATATGGCTTGTAAATGGCATCCTTGAGTTTTCTTCACCAAAAGAGTCTTAGATTTGCTGGGATTGATCAGAAGGTCGTTTTCGGAAGACCATTTACGAATGTTGTTATGCTCATCAATCACTAAATTCGAACCTTGACGAAAATGCGTCGTCGATGTACTTGATAATGTGAGTAGTGTCACTGAAGGTGCCAAGGAGGAAGCAACAAGACAATACAGATAGGGACCAAGAATGGAACCTTGTGGAACTCCAGAAGAAGATTGTTAACATACACACTCATCTTATCTCCAAGATGAGTACATGCATAATTGTACATGTATATGTAATATATATATATATATATATATATATATATATATATATATATATATATATATATATATATATATATACATGAAATGCATATTGAATGAATTTCAATAATTGTAATAATTGATTAAGATTAATTCTTTCACTGGCCAAATGTGTCAGCTGCCGGCTTTCTATGTACATCCACCTACCAATGGTGTGTGCATAGAACGCAAACACGAACTAGCTATTTGCATTCATATTTGCCAGTTCAAATTTTTGAAAACGAGCTCTGAGAACAAGATTTGAATTATTTCATTAATTGTAGATGTCTGGAGGTCGGATGACGATTTATTGGCATCTGATTTCTGATTCTCTACAATAGGGTATACTACACTGATGACGGTAACTAAGCCAGAAGCGTTTGTAGTTCCCGTAATGATTTAAGTCAGACTTTGTTCACACCTCTTGAATATGTTATATACATGTAGTATACACCTACATGTAAATGCAGATACTATTCCGGAAATGATTTGTCGTGATATTTTTGAGCTATACCAAAATAACTACATGTACAATATACATAGATTCATAAAAAATGAAAAAAAAATGAAAATACAAATTTCAAATAATATTTTTGGTACGAAGATCTTCGAATCATGTAAAATAGGCAGAAGAAGAGAAGGTCCATTCGAAAGAGGAAGCTCGAACTACACATGTTACCCTGTGTTCAAAAACTTTTATCCATCGGAACATGGAAAATTTGAAACTTTGTGCCCCCCCCCCCGGTCCTACGACGCTAAAGATCGCCCAGTCAACATACGAGTATGTTCTTAGTTAGAGGAAATATGTAGACTTCATACAAATGGTTCTAAACTATATAATAAGTTTATTAAAATAGTCAGGTGTAGTCAGCAAATGCTAATAGCTTTGTGACCATTTCTCTCGAATTTGATTTCAGTGAGGAAGAATTATTTAAATATGGAAAGCTTGGACTCTCTGCTGGGTGAACACAAAAGAGGATGTGAGTATAATGGCGTCACATGCTTTTTTACAATGAAAACAAAATCCGTAAATTTTTTTTTCTGGGGAATTTCTAAATCCCATACGATGAGGCAATGCTTGCCCCAAAATTTCGGTATTGCTGTTGCTCGGTGAAATTTATTGAAATATTACATGACAATCAGTGCAATTTGTAGAATGTTAGTAGAAGATGTTCACCTTGCTCACCTCGGCGACGATATTGCCACATCTGGAATAGGGGTAATTTCTTCACTCAGAACCGTGGTGCTTCGATCAATCTTGCAAACAGTGAATCGAAGAATGCGACCCAAATCAAAAATCCATTCAGGTTAGAAGTGCAGACGGATCCAACCGGAGGTTGCAAATGCACGTGGCCTACAATTGACACTGATATTTGGTGGTCATTTGTTTGGCATATCTTGGGATTTTTAAACATTGATGAGTCTTTTAGTTTGAGATGTTCAGTGATTCTGGCATGCAGTTTTCTTATTATACTTCCGACGTAGTGTTCTTTGCATTTGTTACTATTTAACTTCGTATACCACCATTTCTTTGAGACATATTTCTTTTTCAGGATCTAGGCATGACTTCCAACTGAATGTTTGTTGTTTCTGCTGTTGTTTGTTCAGCGCATTTCTGCACTGTAAACCGTTGACTGACAATTGACAGACTTTTATCCTACAAAATCTATTTTGTCGGTCATTGTTAGTTCTTGTAGGATGATTGCCACTGAACACCTACAATATCTGACAAAAAAAGACAAAATGAATAGCAGAGAATTATAGCCTAAATTTTATCAAAAATGTAGGTAGTTGATTAAATGATGTCAAAATAAATCATGGTTCTACACACAATAATACAGATTGTCCAAAAGTCAAGAAATCACTAATCAAAAAAATCAATCAATATTCAACAGTTGTTGTTTAGTTAATTTGCATACAAAGCATCTGTTTCGATGTCGGTGGAGACCTACAAATTCGTCGGATATCGCAGGATATTGGAGGTGACAATCGTCGGTTGATTTTGTCAGTAATTTTGTAGGATAATTGTCGGTCTGCGGTTTACAATGTGAGAGTGAAAGATTCGTGAGCTATTCTAACAGTAAGCTTGAACTCTTGAAATGTTGCATTGATTTTGTTGTTGATGTTATCTGAGATGTAAGGGATCTTCTTGTAGTATGAATATTGTACGGATTCATTGTGTTCTTGTCTGATATTATTTGTTGTCACATTTTTGAGATCTTTGGGATAGTTATTCAGTTCCAGTACTTTTGACAAGTATTGCAGCGCTTTTCTTTCAATAGGGTCAAGTGTGTCAGGTATTCTTGCGATTCCATTCATGAATTCATTGGAGAAGCAGATCTTTCATATCCAACCATTGGTTTATATGCACGATATGTAGATGACATTCTCATTTTAACGATGTCAAAAGAGGAAACAATCAAAATTCAAGAGATAATGATCCTGTACATGAGAACATTGATTTTTCTATTGAACACTCAACAAATGGTACAATATCTTTCCTTCATTTCACTTTGACTATCTCCGATGATTCAATCAATTTTTACTTTTAGAAAAAGCAGGCGAAAAAACCATTATTCGTGAATGTCAGTCCTTCCGATGAACAACAAGATAAATGTTGTACGTAACGAACAAACAAGAATTACAGAACGCTGCGGTACCAAAAGTAGAAAACTCAAAGTGATGCAATACTTGTCAAAAGTACTGGAACTGACCTAAAGATCTCAAATACATGTATGTGGAATCAAATACATGCAGTTGGAAGTCATGCCTAAATCGTAAAAAAATATGTTTCAAAGAAATGATGGTATACGAAGTTAAATAGTAACAAATGCAAAGAACGCTACGTCGGAAGTATAATAAGAAAACTGCATGCCAGAATCACTGAACATCTCAAACTAAAAGACTCATCAATGTTTAAAAATCCCAAGATATGCCAAACCAATGACAACCAAATATCAGTGTCAATTATAGACCAAGATAGAAATTTAACCCTTTCAGTACTGCACTGCAATTAATTCTTTAAAGATAATTTTTTTGCAACGAATTACCAGAGAATACAACAATTATTTCATGACGCAGCTTACATCTGTTATTTTCGATTTTGAATGACATTTGGCACCATGTATCTTATATGATACATCCGGACTTTACGGTAAAATGTAGTGTGCATGATATATGATACAACCGGTCTATAAAGTATCTTTAACTGTATCGGGAACAAAATTGTTTGCTTGTAACTTAGAAAGATCTTACTTCTAAAGTAAAAGTCTATATTCCTCCTCCTTTGTGTTGTTAATACGCAGTGGCAAGATCTTATGAAAATAATAGCAGCATCCAATCAAAAAATCTATGAAAAGATGGAGCAATTTTCAACAGAGTTCAGACTCATTAGGTCGATTGATGAAAGTTTTGGAACAATTTCGACTCGGTCTTGTGCACAAAAATATGTTACATTTCTCACACCTACCTGTTTTGTGTCAAAGCGTGACACATTTTGCAGCGCCTTCTATTGTTTACTGTGACAATGCCGGTCGGTCCATCTGCCACCTATCAGCTTGATCGTTTCCAGAGCAACGGGACCCCAAACGTCGACAGTCTCGACGGCTATTGGGAGGAAAACGAAACCCACCGCTTCGCTGAAGCCCAGAACCGCACTATCCTTCGAATCTTGGCGGCGACGAGCTGCCACCGCCTCCTCAGTCGCCCCATTGATAATGGTAGCTTGCTGCAGCGATGAGGTGACATTGATGCATACGGTAGCCGGTTGGCCTGGCATCAGTTTTAGGTGGTGATGTCGCCAGGGCGGCGTTGGGAATCGGCGATGAAATGGCCAGTCTCAAGGGTGTGGGAGAAAGCAGAGGTTTCGGCAATGTGAAATAATGTATCCCGGATCTCGTTGTGCCGACCAATCCTGTCGCCACCGGAACCACAGACGACACTATGGCTACCCCAAACGTATAGACGAGCACAGTTGCAAACAGGGCAAGTTCGAGGGACACTGTAGATTTGCAGGCCTAGCGACAAACGCAAAAGGACACGAAACTCCCGTGGGGGATGGCTAAGCCTATCGAGGCCATTGACCTGACAAGGAGCCACGCTCCGTAGTGGTCCGCCGCTTAGAGATCAGACGAGCTTCGTCGCGGATGAAGGCTGTTGCCATAAGTTCTTTGCCTTGTTTCTTATAGATTGGGATGGTAGGGTGATGTTGAAGCTCTGGAAGGTCTGCAGTGAGGATATCTTCGGCGTTAGCACGACAGTCTTAAAGCTTTCCACAGCATTCACCAGCCCCGGGACAATAGCAGCCACGTCACCCAGCACGTTTCACGCGTGGTCTAGCTTTAGCACAAGACGCAGCGAACGCAGTATCGGGTCCTTTTTTCTTTGAAGGAAATATGACGGGAGAAAGTTGCCTAAACATGCTGTCGACATGTCATTTGTCATCAGCTTCAAATGATTCAACCATTCAATGAAAATAGACTGTTCTTCATGCAGGATTGAACTCCTCCTCATTCAGAACGTGCGACGCGTAGCTAGCTGGAAATAAATTTGGTAAGCGTCAAATTGAGAGGGGTGGACATATTCCTCGGTCGTCGAGATCATTTGACCTTACCCCATGGATTAATGGTTTTGGGGCGATTTGAAGTGGCGAGTCTACGCCGGCAGTCGATCTCAGTCAACCGAGGATCTTAAAGAAAAGATTCGATACTATTTCGATGACGCAGTGCATTTCATGTATAAATCTGCTGTATTCTGAAAATACACAAATCATTCAGTGCATCAACAATGCAGAAAGTTAACCCTTAACTAGTGCGGTGAAAATAATAGCGTAACTGGTACGGTGGGGTACCTTTTTTACCCCAATTGATATATGTTATATATTCATATTCTTACTTCTTTCTGAATGCCTACAAATCGTCAGAAAATTATATTTAATCTATCTAGATGAACCATTTGCTACTAAATGATGCTATGTATATTGTATATATTCATTCAGGTTTATGAAGCACCGATATCGAGTAAATGATCCACTTTTCTGAATAATCCTGTATACTGTGTAGACTTACGATAACCAATTATAAAATAAATTTACGAAATATTAAATCCACTGAATTATGAAGATCGATAATTACAAAGATGTGTACTCTACCGGTATATCAAATTATGAATATGACCAATTATGATAATCAATGATTGATAATGTAGAATATGAAATGAATATGTACGAAAATAAATATCAAAACACTGGACTTTTTATCCATTGCATATAATATTTTACAGCTGCATGTAAATTAACTACTGCATCGATCACACAAAACGTTTTGCGATCCTTGCAGACAAACTGACCACAGTGACTGCAAATGATCTTGCACTTTCTCTCCCGATTTCCTGTACAGAAATTGCAGCGCCCAGATCCTGCGAGTTGAGGCGCATGTGCTTGCGTAGATGGCTGCGGTGCTTCCACCCCTGACACTCAATGAATGAGAGAATGCAACTCTCTAGGGATAGTTGCTGCTCCTTGCCTTGCAGCCAGATGCGGCAGGGCTAGCTGTCTTCCAAGCTCCGCATGAAAAGTCTCCTTCGACAGGTTGTAGGCATGTGTAGGTCTCTGTGCATGTGTATAGGTATGACATTTCGCAACCGGTCGAAACTATTCCCGACGAATTGCATCATTTACGTAAAAAAACTAATACCACTATTAGGACACCTGGACATAGCTACAGGAATACACGAAGTAACATGCTTCATAAATAAATAGAAAAAAAGTTAGACATTGTTGAACGTAGCCTTCGGAAACTTTTTACCCCACCGCACTAGTTAAGTGTTAAGAAAAACGACCTGCAAATGCTCGCAAACACTTGCAGACGCTATCAGATACTTGTACATGCTTGCATATATTTAATATACTTTCCTTGCAGTTCGGTGCCAACAACCTGTGTGCAGAAGAAATGGTAAAATGATGTGCAATAACGCAGTATCCCCATTTCAACCTCCCAGTGACATGTTGAGTGTTCTACAACCTTGCTAATGAGTAAGTCAGGAATTTCTGTAAACTAATATAAATTTTCATGACTTTTCATCTCAATTTTAGAAAATTTTAGAATAACTGGGTGGAAGTCAGCACCTGAATTTGATGCAACACCAAGTGTTTAAACTTTGCTTTCCATAGTCAGCTTTTGTTCATTAATATAAGAATGGATTTTTAGCTGAAATAGCGTTTTAATTGTCGTCTTTACTTTGAATTGTAGATCTTCATACATATATGTTAGGGTGGTCCTTAAAATCGAAAGTCGGAATTTCCTGGCTTCCAACCCTTAAATCGTGTCTCCCTGATATAAAGCTAAAGAATATCAAATGCTGCGTAAAAAATATTGAGATTTAGAGGTAGCTTAATTGATTTGAAGTAGGCCGCCATTTTCCTACTAAACTTTGACGATTTTCTGCAAATAAGTCCAATTTAAGCAGTCTAGGGCTGTGGGACTTACCCAATTTGAATGATGGAATGCAAGAGCAATGTATTGTGCTACATTTTCGTCCGCTAGGATGGATTTATGAAGCATGGATTCGTAGAAATCAAGTCTACAAAAAGTGTGTTTCTAATGCTACTAAAAATTTATGTGTACTCCAACAAATGAAGTAGCATATTCAACTTGAAAATATGTGACGAAGGAGATATCAATCATTTTTAAAAAAAGAAAGAAATTAAAAAGATGGAGAACTTGCATCAGAACAAAAACATTCGTGTTTCAAACACAACTATGAAATCTCAGACATCAAATAGTACAACAAAAAAAGTCGAGTTCAGCTAGGAAGGAGAGGAGAAAAATTTGCTTCTTTATGTCATTCAGTTTGTGTTCTCTGTAGTAGACTGTCGCAACTCTTTAGCTTTTTGAAGGGATTTAGCAATACTTTTAAGGTTATTTGGAATATGCGTGTTCATCAACTTGTAAAACTCAGTTGTATACTTTTGCAGTGGCATAATATCGGTGCTAGTTCCTGCAGTAATTCCTGATGTCTTGAACATTCAATCATGAAATGATGCAAATTTTCAACCCGTGAATCATTGCATAGCTCACATCGAAGTTCTTCATACCTCAAACGATTTCCATAAATGCCGGTGACAACTTCTAAGTTGTGGTTTAATGCTCTAAACTTCAGTATGATATTGATATAGTTATAATCGATATCAACATTTAGATATGACTTAATAGTATCCTCAAGCAGGCATAACTCCTAATAATTTAGCACAGAATGGCTGCTTTTTGCAGAGGATATCCACTGTTCCCTATGATAATCAGCTAATCGGACTCTTGTAATCTTTAAATATAATTGTTTATCAACAATGAACTGTGTATCCCATAATTGAGATAGGCTAAGTTTTGTTGGCAATTGCTTTATTCGCGAGCACCACGTGTATCTGCTATCGTGTCCGTTTGAAATAATATTTGAATAAATCGCCTTGTATGCCTCCTTTATTATACTTCTTTCATCGCTTGTAATGATTCTTATCCCATAACATATTGCTGATTTATAAAAATGAAAACTTAATGGATGTATTCCAAATTCACCTATGAGACAATAATTTGAAGTATCCCAGCAATGGGAAATTACGTAAATGTACACTGTACATGTAAAATGCAAATAGCCACTTATCGGACAATTTGTGAGCCACATCAGTATTTTGGCACTTATCACACTGCGTATTATCAGACAAATTTCCTGCTTGTCAGACAATTTTTGTCTCATCGCACGAACTAGCTTACATTATTGCGTTTACTGCCTATCATACTACTTATGACTAATATGTACACTTTTATTGAAATTTGATAAATTGATAATTTTCAATTATAGAATATACAATGTTGTAAATAAGTAGGGTTCTTTGTATATACCTTGAGGCATGGCAATAACAGGTCTGGATATTTGACGTATTGGTGTTCACTTTTAATTCTGTTTTTACAATGTATTTTTACAGCTTCTAAGGGTCTATATACTTCCTTAAAGTTAACATTGACACAACGGACTTGTAAAGTATCAGAGTTGTTCATAATATGCATATAAGAATACGAGTGTGAATGAGTGGAGCAGAGTTAGAATCTATGTGATTAGGAGTGACTAGTTGCCATTAGCTGATGTTGAATAGTTTGATCATATTTAAACACTTAGAGTTCGAGAGACAATACTTTTAGAAAAGTAGACAGAATTGTCTAATATTTTGGCGAATAATTGCCTCATGTTGTCTGCTCTGAACAGCCACTTTTGGCTGTTGATTGTCTGATGTTGTCTGTTGCAATTGTCTAATTATTTTGGCTGTTGTCTGTTTTTTGGATGTCTACAGTTTACAGTGTAATGGGCACCACTAAGAAATAGACATGAGAACATAAGCCACAAACTTTTCCTCAATGCTGAAATTAATCATAGCCATGCCCTGCATTCCCTGATCCCAAAGAGACTAAGGCACTCTGGGCGTATCGGAATACCATATTGGAGAACCATTCATTAAACGAAAGATGTCGATCATTCCATTCATATCCATCGATATTGCTGGAAAAGTTAGAATTCTGGGTGTTAGAAGAACTCGCGAAACGTTGAGTACCAGAGGTCATGTGCACTGTGCAGTTTCCATCCACATGTATGAAGTATTTATTGCACTCACACCTTTTCTGCACAGAGTTACAGCCAAACCAGAGGATATTGCACTTGTTTAGTGACCCATAGTTTTTTTGGTAGTATTTTGGTGGTTTGATTTTCTTTGTAACCAATAGAAGTGTCGCTTAAAGGCGTTGTAGCAGGATTTATTGAGACTGATAGTAGTAGCGGTATTTGATGCAGCCATCGTTTACTGTTAGTCATCAGATTCTTTGGCCTGTCTTTACCAGTATATTTTCTGCCGCCAACCAGGAGATATGACAAACTGCTCTCTCCAAGAGACGCTGTAGAGCAAAGTTACCTAAGTTAATGTCCTCTAAATAAATGAGTTCTTAGAATAGAGTTCCTATAAATAGAATCACACCATTAAGTATGATTAACCGTTCTTCGAAATAGCGCAAATTTCCAAATATCCAAATGCTGACTTAGGAAAAGGGGCTCGATGATTTTTGAGCTATAACCCTCAGAGACCTGAGGAGGTGTCCGTCCAGTGGACCCCTGTTACAAATTCTTAGTTTACCTGCATAAATCGATATCAAATCATTAGGAAAGTTGATTTTAAGTAAAACAATGATGTTTGCGTGTAGTAAGTCGACATAAGTAATCGTCTGAGTGTCTTTCAGCCTTCTCAGCAAACATGCGAAAATGTGATGTTTTTGTAATTCAATGACATTTAGTACAGCATCAGTTGTAATAGGAGTCGATAGTGTCATAAAACCTGAGATAGATGATAATAAAAATAAATTGATTCATACCGTGCAGTATTACCCTTAAATTCGGCCATTTTTAAAAAAAATCAGATGCAAATCGGAAATAGGCCTAAACTGAGCCATAACTGCTGCATTTTAAGAACCTCAAAACAGCTGTGGAGATCTCAAACTCATCAATTACTGCTGTGAGAACTTCGTCAACGGTTTGCTTTTAGTGTTGAACTATGAATGTAATGATAGCTTTCATGTTGAACATTGATTTATGCTGATTTGTTCATGTATAACAACCAGTCATGCACGATCATGATATGAGCATTGAATAAATGAATTTCATTCTTTATGCACCATCGAGGGGATGCACAAAATCATTTTTCATCTGACAGTAAAAATTTTGTTATGGGAATTTCTACACCCTCTGAGACCTGAGGGGGGTCCAGTGGACCCCTTGGCCTATCTACCACACTTCAACTTATTCAATTGAAATGAAATGAGACATGTAGATTCATTGTCAAAAATGATGATTTTACATGGGCATGAGCAGTTGATATATCATGATCACAGAAAGTAAAATAGAAAAATATGGCTCCGGGGTTAACTGGACCCCCCTCAGGTCCCTGAGGGTGTAGCTCTGTTTGTGCACGAATTTATGAAGAAAGTGTCAGTTGCTCCAGTCGTATATAGTTAGCTTAAAAATGCTATGAGTATGTAAGCCACTGTTTCTCAACCTTTATTTATTGCGTACTAAGCGCTCACCCCAAGTGAACTGTATCCATATAAATGCAGATCTATCATACGCAACGGCGTTTATTTAATCGCGCCAAGATACTTTTATTAACCCTATCCATACCGGGCTCTGAAGCGCATCGCCATCCCGGGGGGGATTCGCCCCCCCCTTAACTTCCTAAATACTGCTCCGTTGTACATGAAATTTCAGGGTAAGATATTCTGCGTGTGTGTCTGTTTTTTTCTAATTCGTCAATCTTGATGCTTTAAATGGCGATTTAAAATTTGAACTTCAAAATTAAGCGGATTTTTTAAATGTTTTCTTCTCATCGACTGCAAACATAGATTTAGTGCTTTTAGTTCAATGACGTTAGTGACACATACAATTAATGATCAGGAGAATGATGCTATTTGATGCTCTAAACTTGTTTGTCTACACATCATGAATTTAAATTCAAAGAATCTTATTTCTATCTTTCGAAGCATTGATATTATCATCTCAGATGTATTCAGGAACTATTTGAGAGTTTACAAAAATAAATCATAAGCAGAAAAGGGAAAGTTTTCACATAAAATTGACTACTTTTATTCATCTGTAGAAACAATTTACCTTGCTACCTTCCAAATGTAATTAAGGCTAATTATGACACTGAGTATGCAGAAGTTTTCAAAACAATGTGAACGAACACAACTTAATTGCAACATTCTCGTAGTTGACCCATTTCTACTGAAAAGCAAATAAGTAGTATTTACATGACATTCAAGTTTGGATGACTCTTATCGATGTCTATAGCATCTTGATGGTGCAATTTATGGACACCTACACTGTAAACTGTAGGGCACTAACTTAGGCACGAAGCCGAAATTTCGTGCCACTTAGCGTCTAGTTAGTGCATTTCTAGTGCATCGATGCACCAGGAGGCGCCACTAGGCACTAATAGGCACCAAGCCAAATATTTGTTTATCCAATTAAATCGAAGGAAAAATCAATAGGTGCGAACTCGGCACTATGAACTTCGTGCCTACTCGTGCCTTGTGTTGGTTAGAATTGATGCCTAAATTTCTTGCCTAATTCAAGCGAAATTTCGCGCCCTAGAGTTACCCAGAAACTAAAAGTCACAAAAGCCTGGTTCATGAAAGTCACAAAAATGCGACGGTGGGGGGGGCCGATAGGGGGGCCGATTCGGCCCCCAATCATTCGAACAATCATGCTGTCAGTTTTCTTCATCATGTCGGCCGTTGTACGCATGATTAGAGGCCACGAAAGCGCTCGCGTTATGGATAGGGTTAAATGGAAACATAACGCGTGCGCTTTCGTGGCCTGTAATCATGCGTACAACGGCCGACATCATGAAGCAAACTGACAGCATGATTGTGCGTACAAAATGTGACGTACTTTGATTCACTGACCAAAAAAAGATATTTGCAAGACATCAAGACAATTATGGACTATTATATATTATAGATTATAAATAAACTCTTTTGGATACAGGAGGGGTGCGCTTCAAAATATACAATGCTTAAAGAATTCGCAGAAACAAAGATATAGATGAGCACTCAGACATCAAATACTGAATGATGTTACTCACTTCAACTTTTATATCGAAATTGATGTTCTGAACTCAATCATGTTCTAAATATCATGGCATTCTGATAAACAGTTTCTTATCTGCACACTGTAAACTGTAGACAGCCAAAATGATCAGACAATTTCAACAGACAACAACATGAGACAATGAACAACCAAAAGTGGCTGTTCAGAGCAGACAAGATGAGACAATTATTTGCCAAAATATCAGATAGTTCTATCTACTTTTCTAATAGTATTGTCTCTCAAACTCAAAGTGTTTAAATATGATCAAACTATTCAACATCAGCTAATGGCAACTAGTCACTCCTAATCACATAGATTCTAACTCTGCTCCACTCATTCACACTCGCATTATGAACAACTCTGATGTTTTACAAGTCCTTAGTATCAGTGTCAACTTTAGGGAAGTATATAGACCCTTAAAAGCTGTAAAGAAACATTGTAAAAACAGAATTAAAATATGGCATCAATACGTCAAATATCCAGACCTGTTATTGCCATGCCTCAAGGTGTATACAAAGAACCCTACTTATTTACAACATTGTATATTCTATAATTGAAAATTATCAAGGATACCATCGATTTTCAATAAAAGTGTATATATTAGTCATAAGTAGTATGACAGGCAGTAAACGCAATAATGTAAGCTAGTTCGTGTGATGAGACAAAAATTGTCTGACAATCAGGAAATTTGTGTGATTACACGCAGTAACTGCCAAAATACTGATGTGGCTCACAAATTGTCCGATAAGTGGCTGTATACAGTACAAAAGAAAATGTTCAAAATTTGCCAAGTGTTTCACAATCCAGATAATTTTTGACTTTTACCATTGGATTCCAATGGGAATCCTTCAACCTTACCTATAACCGAAACCGACTGGCTGTGACACTCGAGAATTTGACTTCTGTATTTAGCGTTTCAAGATCTACAAATCCATTTGTGCGCGAATTTCGGTGGCTCTCGCTCTTAGGTGCGAAATATTGAGATACAGCTGCAACTCCCATTTTGATGTGGGCGTAGCTTGAGAAATCACTATGCATCCCAATTGAATCATTGCTTAACACAATTCCGCTACTCAGTTGTTCGCCATACTATTTGCTGTTTTTGGCTATATGAATGCTACATACAGGTTAAACAAATTGGTTTACAAAATTATTCATTAATCCTTTTCAAGTCCACTTTGTTTTAACTTATACACTGTCAACTGTAGGGCACTAACTTAGGCACGAAGCCGAATTTTCGTGCCAGTTAGCGCCTAGTTAGTGTCTTTCTAGTGCCTCGAGGCACCAGTAGACCCCCCTAGGCACTAATAGGCACCAAAGCAAATATTTGCTTATCTAATGAAATCGAAGCGAAAATCAATGGGCGCGAACTCGGCACTATGAACTTCGGGCCTACTCGTGCCTTGTGTTGATTAGGATTGATGCCTAAATTTCGTGCCTAATTCAAGCGAAATTTCGTGTCGCAGAGTTTGCAGTATAGCAGCTCAAATTATGGCATTTCTCTCGCACAATGCAATCAAGACATACAATTGATTTTGAAGCTTTTAGATAAATTTCGTATAACGGAGTAATCGCTACACCAGTAGGCCCACATTACAGAAGTAGGTACTGGCGCGTACCAATGTCCAATTGAACATTATATGATAAGAATCTAAGCTGATATATCAAGGATATCAATGTATGTACATTAATATTTTTAAGCAATTAAGAACCAATGAAAAAATGCAAAAACAACATAACATGCAGTCTGGTGGGCGGAATAGGTTGATTGATTTGATGAGGCTGATGAGGGTTACTGTAGCACATTAAAAAAAAACTAAAAATGTGTTACTAAAGATTGGTCCCAAATTTGATTGACATGGGCAGTCCTTTCGAACATATTTTGGGGTTTCTTGAATGCACCATATTAAAGGACGTAATCGATTCCCAGACTGTTTATTGCCGACGTTATGCTGATGATACGTTTCTCCTTCTAAATGCTCGTGATACAGCATTTAATTTGAAGCAACATTCAAAATATCTCCGTCTTCGCAATCAAGTTCGCAACGAAATTCGCCATCTTAAGGGGAATTACATAAAGAAAACAATAGATAGTGGCAATATCAAGAAAATGTGGTCTTCCGTAAAGTACATTGGCAGACATGCATCAAGTGTTAACCTTAATATTCCATCCACTTCGTCGTCATTTACTGCGAATGATTTCAGTGATTACTTTGCTTCGACCTTACAATCTTCAGATACACCTCTACCAAGCAAATTGCTTGTCATCGAGGAATTGGATACATTTTCTATTCTCGATGTTTATCACCAAATAAGTCAGCTCAAGCGGAGAGGTATTGGGTTTGATGGAATCCCGTTCTGGGTTTACCGCGACTTTTCTCATTTATTGACTTGTGGTATTACGGAACTATTCAACAGATGCATATCTGCCAGCTTGTTTCCTTCTCATTTCAAATATGCTGAAATTGTGCCCATCCCAAAAATCAGCAAAACTAAATTAGTGAGTGAATATCGTCCAATATCCCTATGCTCCACCTTATCCAAAGTTTTTGAGAAACATATTGTGCGCAAGTTGCTTCTTCCTCATCTGCATGGAAAGTTCAATTCTGCGCAATTTGCTTACATTCCCGGTCCAGGCACTGATGCGGTTAATGCCCTGACACTTCTTATGCATCGTGTTTTCGAGTTCCTTGATTCTCCTGCGGTGAGGATATTATCAATCGATCTGTCAAAGGCGTTTGACAAAGCCCCCATAACATCATCATTT
This sequence comes from Prostheceraeus crozeri, assembly GCA_907163375.1. NCBI lineage: Eukaryota > Metazoa > Platyhelminthes > Polycladida > Euryleptidae > Prostheceraeus > Prostheceraeus crozeri. The sequence continues at coordinate 85,460 of CAJQUW010016044.1, forward strand.
CAGAGGCTGAAAGGTTCGGATTGCCACAACAGACGACTAACGTGTTGATCAGCTTCTCAGAAAATTGCTTTATGCGTGTCAAATGGAATAACATTACTTCGGAATGGAGACGAATCACAAGCGGCGTTCCACAGGGAAGTATCATGGGTCCGATTCTCTTCTACATGGTAGTTGACAGCTTCCAACCAGTTGTGGATAATACTGCTGTCATCAAATATGCGGACGACATCAGTCTAATTCATTGTATTCGCAAATATGAAGACGACAGGCTGCAGGATGAGTGGAATAATTGCGTCATATGGTCTTCACGAAATCGTCTTCCTATCAACATCTCTAAAAGAAAGATTCTTGACATTGTTTCGAAAAGGAATTTTGATGTGCATCCGGTGATCTCTGCTGAGGGCTATGTCATACCTTCAGCTTCAGAGCTGACTCTTCTCGGCTTATCTATCACCCCGGATTTGAAGTGGTCAACTCATGTCAAAAAAAGTAGTTACTAAAGCTTGCCAACGGATTTACATCGTGAGGAACTTACGCAGGGGCAACTGTCCACCATACTGTCATTTTTCAAGCATACGCCGCGTTCATTAGATCTATACTTTTGTACGCATACCCAGCCTTCTGCAATTTGACAAAGCAACTGAAAGATAAATTCGTGCTCCTCGAACGACGGGTATCTCGGATTATTGGCAAGGATGATGTGACGTTTTAGCCCATCATGACTGTGACCGATCGGACGTGTTTCAGGCTCTTTTCAAAAATTGAATCTGATGAATTTCATCCTCTGAGAGACATGTTCTTTCAACGACAATGTCGCAGAACCAGAGATAAATCCACCCTCAAACCACCTAAAACAAGGACAAAACGGTTCGGAGAGTCCTTCATTAAATATTGCCATGAGATATGAGATATCTTTACGTATATATCTTGTCTTTAATTGTACGCTCTCACCGAATCACTTTGTGCATGTGAGTCAATAAAGTTTATCTTATCTTATCTTATTCTTCATGATCCTGCGTCGTGTTCAATCAGAACTTTGTATGACCGGGCCAGGAAAATCTGTGCGAATTCTTCTTTTCCAAAAGAAAATAATTTTTGCTTTATGTTTTCAAGGCGAACGATTTTCTCAAGAATTTTATCTGGCGTTACATTGTAAAGTGTGTTGACATTCCTGAAGTAATAGGGACAAAATGTAAAGACGTTTTCTTAAGATTAACTTTTACCGGAAATTCTCACTGTGGTGTTATCATAAAGTGCACTCTGTAGCAGTCGAACGAGAAGGTTGTGTCTCGCCACGCTTCGGCATATACATCTTCTTTTGCTATTCTCTCCGTCAATAAGTAACCGCTGGATCTTAATCAAAGTATCATTCTATTCCTCTTTGAGTCATCTACATCTTCATCGCATCATCAACATCCATAATTTGTTATCCCACCCAAGAGAAGGATTATTCTTTTTTTTTCTTTGGCCTGTGATCAATACTCACCGGTTGATATCGATATGACTGCACTTACAAGAAAGGGCAGCGATCTGTCGCGTATCTCTGTTGTTTGCGGAGCGTGTGACGTCAGCATCGATGGTGAATATATTCGGTGTAATCTTTGTTGCACAAAGTTTTTCATGCTAAGAAGTAATGTACAAGCATTACAGCAACAATTGCCAAGTCCTTGATGTCTGTCGATAATTTATCATATCTATGTAACCGATGCAAGACTGCAGGCTTTTGTGACCTATACAATCGGTTCAGTGCCATCGAGACGGAAATTCTATCTCTTCGTCAACAGCTGAAGGAACGTAACCACAGAATTAGATTGCTTAATCGTATTATTTTTGCTAGATGTGCAAACTGATTCAAACAGATGGCACATGCAGGAACTTAATAAGTGGGCAAAAAGAAATTTTTAATACCTTACAGAGATGGGAAAAATAGTCGTGCTTGCGGATTCCTCTGAATTCCTTCAAAATGCTCCGATCGCTACGACTCCTTCATATTCGAAGAATTCAGATCATTGCGCAAAAGTTTTCTCGATAATGTTGGGTCCTTCGATCATTTTAAAAAAAGTCAGCAGGCGGACGAGAAAACGTTCTCAAACTTCTCTGTAGAACTTGACATCGTCTGTGTCTCTTCGATGTGTGGTCCGGTTGATAACAGTCACTGAAACTTTGCACAATTTGACGTGATTAATGTTGAACTGCCTGCTCATTGCTCGATTGCTATGGCATTTAGTCAGCAGATTGCTCCATTTCATTTACGTTACATGTTCCAATGTTTCCCTTCTAGTCAAACGGAAGAAGAGACGACCTATCTAATTCTGTGAACGTAGCAATATGGATACAGTGACTATTATCCATCAAGCGACTGATAAACATGTTCAACGACAAGACAAAAGGAACAATATCATGATATTTGGTGTGAAGGAATCTCCTCCAGACGAAGATGAAGAGGAACATGATTTGAAAATGACTGATAACATTCTAAGTGCCATGAAAGTCGACTGCATTGACTCTACTTGTGTCAAGTCGGTGATTCGTGTTGGAAGGAAAACCATTCATTCAAGAAAAAGTAGACTTCTTTGGGTTCGCTTCAGGTCGTATGAGGATAAACGGCTTTGTCTCACAACTGCCAAGACATTGAAGAAGCATGCTGTATACCAGGATGTATTCATTCGCCCTGATCTCACGAACTCTCAGCTGGAGGTCAGTAGAGCCTTACACCAAGATCTGAAAGAGAGAAGAGACGCTGGAGAAAATGTTTTTATACGAAATGGAAAGATTACGCAAATAAATGCTCGTGGTGATTGACTCGGTCATCGGTATCCCTCAATTTGCCTTACAAATACACTTTTTGTTTCCAACAAGATGGACGTACGACTTATCGCTATTTGTTTCTAGTTATGATTATGATTTCATCTGTGTGACCTCCTCGACGACTCTGATCACTTGCGTGGGTATTCTCTTTTTCGTGCCGATCGCCCTTCGCAGCGGAAAGGTGGTGGTATTCTAGCGTGGATTAAAAGTGAATTCTCCGTTGAGATCATTGCTGATGGATACATTGATGAAACTATGAAACTATTCATGCTACGTGTATATCGAGGATCATTCACGTGTTTTCTGTTGGTGGTTTATTTTCCTTATGGTCAAACTGTGAATGTCTCTGCAAAAACATCGTGTTTCAAATATCTTATTAATTTAATCGACGGACAATTAGATACATTTTTGAATTCATATTTATACGTTGTTGGGGATTTCAACCGCATTGATCATTCGCCTCTGGAACTCAATTTCTCCTTGCAAAATGTCGTATTTGATCCTACGTGTAAATATGCTATCTTTGACCTAATCCTAATTCCCGAGGAACTCGTGCCTCGATATCGACCAGCCGAAGTCTACGCTCCTATCGCAAAGAGTGATCATGCTATGTTGCATTTAAAGACCGTTGCAAACTATCCTGAGGATAATTCTTACAAGAAAGTGTTGGATTTACGGGACTCGAATTTGGAACCTATATTGAGCCATCTACTTTCCCTGAATTTCGAGAATTTGTTTTCTGAATTGAGCCTGAATGACATGACTGCTAAATTCTATGCTATTTTCAATGACTGTATCTCGTCTCTGCCGTACGATTACATATATTCGATGAACGTCGAATGACAAACCTTGGATCACTTCGAACATCAAGGTCCTAATTAACATAGCCTACCGATCTGGCAAATGGACTTTATATTATCACTACCGCGATAAGGTAAGGAGAGCCATATTTGAAGCGAAACGCCCCTGGGCAAATCGCATTCAGAAGGAAGGAGTCTCGATCTGGCATATAAAAGACAACGTTTTGGGTGACCCGCGAGATTATGAGTGGCTGCAAATGTGTGCCCCAAATGATCAAGTACCTACTGTGTTAAACTTCCTCAACGACTAATACACGTCTGTTATGAATAATGATCCTGCTGAGTTACTCCCATGTCCATTTATCATTCCTTACAACTTCTTGAAATCAGAAGTTGAAAAAGTTTTACTGGGAGTCAAGCCAAGGAAGTCTCCTGGCTCAGACGAGGTACCTTCAATTTTGTGGGTGAAGCTGGCGTCTGGTCTTGCTAATCCCGTTTGCCGGATATTTAATAGATGTCTTCAAACAGCAAACTTACCTTCCCTATGGAAATAGGTGGATGTGGTTCCTATACCGAAGACAAAGTCCCCCCAGTCTTTCAGATGCTCGATTTGATCGTCTGTCCCATAAACCTCTGATTGAGAAGATGCTGAGAGACAATTTCGATCCCAACCTTGTGACCTTCGTCTTCAATTACCTAAATGGTCGATCACAGAGGGTCAGTTGAAGTCCGATTTCAGTGAATACAAACATGCTACCAGTGGTGTCCTTCAGGGGTCATCGATTGGCCCTCCTTGTTTGCATATTTCTTATCTGACCTGAAAATAGCCTCCAATGTGTGCATGGTGAAGCATGCAGATCATATTTTTATATGTGGTTCAAATCCCAGTGTACTAAATGACGATTCTGCAATTGTAACCGCCTATAATGAAAAAATGACGTGGATGTTGAACAATGGGATGAGCATTCAAGTAAGAAAATGTCGGCAGATGACTGTATCCTTGTCGTATAATCACTATCCTATCTGGTCTGTCAATGTTGTCCCATGTGTTGATGAACTAAAAATTCTAGGAGTAACTTTTGATCAGCGCCTCACTTGGAAATCACATTTTGAAATCGTTTGTAGAAGAGCCTCGTCCAAAATGTACGTTCTTCGAACACTGAAGCCCTGTCTCAAACCTAATGAGCTTTTTCTTATATATTCTGCATGTATCAGAAGTGTGTTTGAATACAGTGCCCCAATATTTGTGAATTTGGGAAAGTATCAAAGTGACCTGGTGGAAAGCGTGCAAGATAGATGCCATCGCATCCTATGTGGCTCGGCCTCCTCATGCGGTTGTTCACTCTTCGTCCCGCTACATCACAGACGAACTATTCTTGGTTGGAACCTATTCCAGCAAATATTAACAGATGAAAGTCATCCGATCCACGGCCTTTTGCTCCCCCGTCTACCACATACTCAACACTTTTGTGTTCGATTGTCTTCAAATTGCCTCCTACAACGCTCATTCGTTCCCACTATGTCGAAATTAAGTAATCCGAATTTCAATGTATAGCGGTTCTCACTAGACTTGCTTGTTTACTTCCTT
>CAJQUW010016045.1:0-41409 GCA_907163375.1 Prostheceraeus crozeri
TACGTTGAGAACTGTGTCAAATGCCCAACATGAGACATGAGTTGTCCCAGCGGTTACGGTCTAAACTATGACACACTCCCTTGCCACACTTATCACACTATCTTCTCCCCCGACGACCACCCATCACGAATATTACATCAACTCTCTCCATCTATCTTCCTTTCAGTGCAAAGCCCTAATACCATTAGACCCAGGCTCAGACCTGAAACCCGAAGAGTTGGAAAGACAGGTTGACCAGACTTTGATCCGCTTTGAATCGCAGCCGTAGAGAGCTTGATACACCAGCGATTTGCAATGGAGAAGTATTAGAGGCCACTCCAGACAAGATAGCTAGACTCACACCGATTGCGTTCAATAGTGCTACGTTGAGAACAGTGTCAGCATTCCCCACATGAGACCTGAGTTGTCCCAAGCGGTTTAACGGCTAAAACTATGACACACTCCCTTGCCACACTTATCACTACGGCAATCGTCCCTCTCGTCCCGAAGGAACTCCCCTGTCAAACAAAAAAAACGGCGGTCGTGTGGAAGATTCATCCTGTATTTTTGTCAAAAAAATCCCATAACGAAAAAAATCAAAGGAAAAAACCGCCCACAGGAGTTCACCAGCACCATTGAGCCCCGCCCCTACCCCCCTCAACACGAAAGAGGAATATTACAGCAAAAAGCTCTCCGTTGACTAAGGCTCGCTTTATACAGTGATGAAACCGAGCCGTTTTAATACCATGAAGACGACTGGCTCATACATGAAAACCTTTTAGAGTTGGTAATAAGAGGTTGACAGACATTTGATCAGCTTGATTAGCAAGGCCGTAGAGAGCTTGATTCACCAGCGATTTTATGCCAATGGAGATTGTTTAGAAGGGCCACCCATGGAACAAGATAAGCTAAGGACCTCAACCGATTGGCGATCAAAGTGAAACTACGTTGAGAACTGTGTCAAATGCCCAACATGAGACAATGATTTTGTCCCAGCGGTTACGGTCCCTAAACTATGACACACTCCCTTGCCACACTTATCACTACGGCATCGTCCGCCGTCCCGAAGGAACACCCTGTCAGTGGAATATTACAGCAAAACTCTCCGTGTCTTGCTCGCTTTCAGTGAAAAGCCGCTTATACCATGAGAAGACTGGCTCAGACAAGAAAACCTGTAGAGTTGGTTAGAGGTTGACAGACTTTGAGCAGCTTGATAGCAAGCCGTAGAGAGCTTGATTCACACAGCGTTTTGCAATGGAGATGTTTAGAGGCCACCCATGACAAGATAGCCTAAGACTCCAACCGTGATTGGCGTTCAAGTGCAACGTTGGAACTGTGTCAAAATGCCCAACATGAGACATGAGTTGTTCCCAGCAGGTTACGTCGTCTAAACAAATGCCACACTACCCTTGTCCACACTTAACACTACGGCATCGTCCGCCGTCCCGAAGGGTCTAAGAAAAAACAGAAAACAAAAAAAAAACAATCAACGAAAAAAAAGAAAGATGACGAATACAATACCGAAATAAAACAACTAAACACACCCTGAAGACAAATACAAAAAATACGACCATAAAACAAACACCCACAAAATAAAAAAGAAATCAAAGTGATATCAAATAAAAAAAAAAATTAAAACTCAGAAAAAACAGACACCGGAATAGAACACCCTGTCAAGTGGAATATTACAGCAAAAACTCTCCGTGTCTTGCTCGCTTTCAGATGAAAAGCCGCTTATACCACAAGAGACGACTGGCTAAGACATGAAACCTGTAGAGTTGGTAAGAGGTTGACAGACTTTGATCAGCTTGATAGCAAGCCGTAGAGAGCTTGATTCACCAGCGTTTTGCAATGGAGATGTTTAGAGGCCACCCATGACAAGATAGCTAAGACTCAACCGATTGGCGTTCAAAGTGCTACGTTGAGAACTGTGTCAAATGCCCAACATGAGACATGAGTTGTCCCAGCGGTTACGGTCTAAACTATGACACACTCCCTTGCCACACTTATCACTACGGTATCGTACGCCGTCCCGAAGGAACACCCTGTCAGTGGAATATTACAGCAAAACTCTCCGTGTCTTGCTCGCTTTCAGTGAAAAGCCGCTTATACCATGAGACGACTGGCTCAGACATGAAAACCTGTAGAGTTGGTAAGAGGTTGACAGACTTTGATCAGCTTGATAGCAAGCCGTAGAGATCTTGATTCACCAGCGTTTTGCAATGGAGATGTTTAGAGGCCACCCATGACAAGATAGCTAAGACTCAACCGATTGGCGTTCAAAGTGCTACGTTGAGAACTGTGTCAAATGCCCAACATGAGACATGAGTTGTCCCAGCGGTTACGGTCTAAACTATGACACATTCCCTTGCCACACTTATCACTACGGTATCGTCCGCCGCCCCGAAGGAACACCCTGTCAGTGGAATATTACAGCAAAGCTCTCCGTGTCTTGCTCGCTTTCAGTGAAAAGCCGCTTATACCATGAGACGACTGGCTCAGACATGAAATCCTGTAGAGTTGGTAAGAGGTTGACAGACTTTGATCAGCTTGATAGCAAGCCGTAGAGAGCTTGATTCACCAGCGTTTTGCAATGGAGATGTTTAGAGGCCACCCATGACAAGATAGCTAAGACTCAACCGATTGGCGTTCAAAGTGCTACGTTGAGAACTGTGTCAAATGCCCAACATGAGACATGAGTTGTCCCAGCGGTTACGGTCTAAACTATGACACACTCCCTTGCCACACTTATCACTACGGCATCGTCCGCCGTCCCGAAGGAACACCCTGTCAGTGGAATATTACAGCAAAGCTCTCCGTGTCTTGCTCGCTTTCAGTGAAAAGCCGCTTATACCATGAGACGACTGGCTCAGACATGAAATCCTGTAGAGTTGGTAAGAGGTTGACAGACTTTGATCAGCTTGATAGCAAGCCGTAGAGAGCTTGATTCACCAGCGTTTTGCAATGGAGATGTTTAGAGGCCACCCATGACAAGATAGCTAAGACTCAACCGATTGGCGTTCAAAGTGCTACGTTGAGAACTGTGTCAAATGCCCAACATGAGACATGAGTTGTCCCAGCGGTTACGGTCTAAACTATGACACACTCCCTTGCCACACTTATCACTACGGTATCGTCCGCCGCCCCGAAGGAACACCCTGTCAGTGGAATATTACAGCAAAGCTCTCCGTGTCTTGCTCGCTTTCAGTGAAAAGCCGCTTATACCATGAGACGACTGGCTCAGACATGAAAACCTGTAGAGTTGGTAAGAGGTTGACAGACTTTGATCAGCTTGATAGCAAGCCGTAGAGAGCTTGATTCACCAGCGTTTTGCAATGGAGATGTTTAGAGGCCACCCATGACAAGATAGCTAAGACTCAACCGATTGGCGTTCAAAGTGCTACGTTGAGAACTGTGTCAAATGCCCAACATGAGACATGAGTTGTCCCAGCGGTTACGGTCTAAACTATGACACACTCCCTTGCCACACTTATCACTACGGCATCGTCCGCCGTCCCGAAGGAACACCCTGTCAGTGGAATATTACAGCAAAGCTCTCCGTGTCTTGCTCGCTTTCAGTGAAAAGCCGCTTATACCATGAGACGACTGGCTCAGACATGAAAACCTGTAGAGTTGGTAAGAGGTTGACAGACTTTGATCAGCTTGATAGCAAGCCGTAGAGAGCTTGATTCACCAGCGTTTTGCAATGGAGATGTTTAGAGGCCACCCATGACAAGATAGCTAAGACTCAACCGATTGGCGTTCAAAGTGCTACGTTGAGAACTGTGTCAAATGCCCAACATGAGACATGAGTTGTCCCAGCGGTTACGGTCTAAACTATGACACACTCCCTTGCCACACTTATCACTACGGCATCGTCCGCCGTCCCGAAGGAACACCCTGTCAGTGGAATATTACAGCAAAGCTCTCCGTGTCTTGCTCGCTTTCAGTGAAAAGCCGCTTATACCATGAGACGACTGGCTCAGACATGAAAACCTGTAGAGTTGGTAAGAGGTTGACAGACTTTGATCAGCTTGATAGCAAGCCGTAGAGAGCTTGATTCACCAGCGTTTTGCAATGGAGATGTTTAGAGGCCACCCATGACAAGATAGCTAAGACTCAACCGATTGGCGTTCAAAGTGCTACGTTGAGAACTGTGTCAAATGCCCAACATGAGACATGAGTTGTCCCAGCGGTTACGGTCTAAACTATGACACACTCCCTTGCCACACTTATCACTACGGCATCGTCCGCCGTCCCGAAGGAACACCCTGTCAGTGGAATATTACAGCAAAACTCTCCGTGTCTTGCTCGCTTTCAGTGAAAAGCCGCTTATACCATGAGACGACTGGCTCAGACATCATTAAAAATGCTTTCATTGACTTCAGCAAGGTCGAAAACCCCAGAAAACCTCCAAAACTAGTGAATTTAAATTTTTCAACTTTTTAGTACTACTTATGAAATTTTATAAGTAGTGTGTCACTTAGGGCAGGTCAATAGCGACCGAACCTTTTTTGAATCAAGTCAAACGGACTTGTAGAAGCAAAGTTACAAGCCTTTAACGTTTTGGAGTCTTTTATGGCCTGGAGACGAAGGCCATCTCCTGGCTAACCTCTAAGTCTGACGCCTTAGCTGATATCAGCAATGAAATTTTCTAAGTCGGTTTCTTACAGAAACTCGGAATTTGGAAAGTCCGAAGCTATCATCGGAGCTCAGAGAGACGACCTACCTCTGACAATCGCTCTCGTCTTAATGACAAGTCTCCGTCGGTTCCCGCTTATATAGTGTGTGGCGATCAGCTGATGACGTAATACCCATCATCCAAATACTTAAAACGCTTCTATCGCCGATTCTAGAGGTCCGATTGAGCTGGAAATACACCATTTCCATACAGAATTTGACGCTGATTCCAAATCTGAAATCCGTTTTCCCATCCGATGCTTCGTTTTGGCGCTACAGCCCAAAACGTCCAAAATTCTAACTCTGTCGTTTTTCGCCAATCTCCCAAAATCCTAAATGGCGTCTCACATCTAAACGAAGACAGATATGAACAAGCCGTTTCTTTCAGTGAATTTGTCTCACTCTTAGCTTTCAAACGAGCTATGGCACGACAAAATCCGTCCACTGGAAGCCAAGATCGAAGCGAGCTCTCCCGAGGGGGGGGGACGTCAGCGAAAATTTTTTCTCTCCGATTGCGTTCAAATTCACCATACCGATGCAGAATTTCACGCTGAATCCGAATCTGGCCTCCGTTTTCCCAACCGATGCTTCGTTTTGAGGCTACACACCAAAACGTCCACAATTTTACCTCTGTCGTTTTTTCGAAAATGTTGAAAATTTTTTCTCTCCGATTGACTTGAAACTCACCATACAGATAGAGAATTTCACGCTGATTCCAAATCTGAAATCCGTTTTCCCATCCGATGCTTCGTTTGGGCGCTACAGACCAAAACGTCCCAAATTCTAACTCTGTCGTTTTTTGCCAATCTCCCAAAATCTTAAATGGCGTCTCACACCTAAACGAAGACAGATAGGAACAAGCCGTTTCTTTCAGTGAATTTGTCTCACTCTTAGCTTTCAAACGAGCTATGGCACGACAAAATCCGTCCACTGGAAGCCAAGATCGAAGCGAGCTCTCCCGAGGGGGGGGGACGTCAGCGAAAATTGTTTCTCTCCGATTGCGTTCAAATTCACCATACCGATGCAGAATTTCACGCTGAATCCGAATCTGGCCTCCGTTTTCCCATCCGATGCTTCGTTTTGAGGCTACAACCCAAAACGTCCACAATTTTACCTCTGTCGTTTTTCGGAAAAATTTTGAAGAAAAATATTTTCTCGCCGATTCCTTTCAAACTCACCATACCGATGCAGAATTTGACGCTGATCACGAATCTGAAGTCCGTTTCACTCTCCCGTGCCTCCTTCACCCTCAAAACACACTCTCACTCCACCACATCAACCTGATCGGTCGGCCAAGTCAACCTAGTCGGTCAACCAAGTCAACCTGGACGGTCGGCCACGTCAACCTGGACGGTCGGCCAAGACAACCTCTCACTCCAACCTGGGCGGCCGGCCAGGCGCGCTGTGTTTGTATGGGAGCTAGCCATTTCGAGGCGCGCTGTGCTTGTATTGGACCCACCCCATTTCAGAGCACGCTGTGTTTGAATTGGACCCACCCCATTTCAGGGCGCGCTGTGTTTATTATGGACCTTTACTTACTACTATTGAGGATTCGACCCCTAGACCGTCAGTGTTTCTGTACAGAAGCTACTGTGTATGGCACTTCGTGAACGCTGCGTTCAGATATAGTTCTTATCTCAACAAATGATCGAAAAAGAATTATTCACGTCATTCAATCAACAAATGAACTCATGGCATTCATTAGACGCATTGATTGAGCCCACATACTTAGAGACGACTATGATTGAGCCTCAGTGAGTGACTGAGGTATTGACTACATGATATCAACATAGCATGGAACTTCAGATCATAAATATTGTCGTCATACATTCAACCATAATTGTAATAAATAAATGCAATGTCCTTAATCCATTATTAAAGGTTGTCATTGTAAAAATTATCTTTTCATTTTGCAGTATCGACCAGTTGGGATGAGCAGAAATTTAACTCGCGGATCCAAGTCAGACGCCATTGAAAATATCTTCGGACGCTCAACAGCGATTCCTCGTGGAGATATTTCAGAGGATGAGGACTTTCAAAACCAATAGGAAGATAGCAGCAGTGACTACAGTGACAGTAGTGATACAGACGACTCTAGTGAGATTATCACGCCTACGACGAGAGAACATGAGACGGACGACCGATATTACAGATGGCGAAGACGATCTAATGCACACTTTCCTGTTCCATTTGTTCCTCCAGAGCCTTCTTCGTTTCAATATAATGACAATCCTTATGAAATGTTCAAAGAATACATTTCTGACGAAATGTTTGAATTTATAGCAAACCAGACAAACCTTTACTCTGTTGAAGTTTCAGGCCGAAATGTATCATGCACTGCTTCTGAATTGGAACAGTTATTCGGCATGTGGCTTTTTATGGGAGTGTGTTCTGCTCCTTCTTATCGTGACTATTGGAATCAGGTAACCCACTGGTCATGTATGGCGGATGTTATGCCGGTTAATCGATATGAGAGACTAATGCAGTGTCTTCATTTGAGTAATAATTCTGAACAAATTCGGAAAGGGTGTGATGGATACGATCCGCTCTTCAAAGTGAGGAAGTTATTCGATGCAGTGAGAGATAAATGTCGACAGCAACCGCAATCGGAATTTCAGTCAATCGACAAGCAAGTGATCCCTTACAAGGGTCGACATTCGAACAAACAGTATTTACGCGACAAACCCAACAAATGGGGTTTTAAGCTTATCACGCGTGGGTCCTCTTCTGGTCTGATTTACGATTTTGTTTTATATGCAGGAAAAAATACTGAAACAGTGGATCCATTGCCTCATTTTAGCACTTTGAAAAATTGTGTTCATACACTATGTAAAAGTATCCCTGCAGGAGCTCGAAATGTAAAGTTATTTATGGATAACTATTACATAACCCTTGACTTGGTTTTTCATTTGAAGGAATGTTTTGAGATACAAACAACTGGAACGGTCCGGTCAAACCGTTTGCACAATTGCCCACTCCGAAGCGAAAAAGAAATGAAAGCCGAAGGTAGAGGATCACACGACCAAATCATTGACGCTAATTCCAATTTGACAGTTGTCCGCTGGCAAGATAATCGATCTGTAACACTTGTATCTACTTATCTGGAAGCTGAGCCGATAGATACAGTTCGTCGCTGGGATTCAAAATCGAAGAAGGTAGTAGAAATAAAGCGACCGAACATAGTGAAAGTGTACAACACGTTTATGGGAGGCATCGACATCTCAGATATGATGTTGGAAGTGTACAGAAGCCATCGTAAATCTCGGAAATGGTACTTTCGCATAATTTACCATTTGGTCTGGGTATCCATCTGTAATTGTTGGTTGACATACAGGGAGTCCTTGACAAACGATGAAGACATTTCGTCCAAAACGAATTTCGTTTAAAGAATTCATGCTGAAGGTGGCTGAGGGACTAACAAAAGTTGGCAAAAGAAATAGAAAAAGAGTTATGGGTCGGCCATCAAAAGAAGACATTTTACAACCAAAACGCCGTCGAGCTGCAGACGAGAATATTCCTGAAAATATACTGAGAAACGACGTAGTTGATCATTTGCCTATGCATACAGAAAAAAGAAGATGCAAACTTTGCAAGACAGGTTTCAGTCGTTGGAGCTGTTGTAAATGTAAAGTTCATTTATGTCTTAACGACAGGAATAACTGTTTCAGAAATTTTCACACTTGAAATGTACTGATAATGTGTAGTAATATCGTACAATTACTTACTTTTAGGAATATTTTCATAACCCAATATGTACGTACTGCTCTATACAACATCATTATAGAACCTTCATATCAATTATTTCTTTTCTGTAATCATTCTTATATTTGTCGGGAACAACGACCAATCAATTATCTTTATGTCAAAAAGATAAATTATGAAAATATTTTATAGTCTATTTTCATGTTGTTGCCATATGGCAACAGTCAAAAAATATAACAAAGAAGGATCGTGGAAGAGAAATCAAAGCATAAATAGGTAATTTATGACCTAAATAAGTGTTATCTAAGGCAGAAACTTTTTTCATCAAATATATCATAAGTCATGAATTAAAGGGAGTGTCTATTTATCATGGGAGTGTCTGTAAAATGGATTGCATTTAGGAATACCAATGTCTAATACTAAAATGTAGGTCTAATGTCTATTTTTTGAATTTTTAGCAAAGTTATATTCATACATTTGTTTTATTTCCCTTTGTTAGTCAGCTTCAGTCAGTTTCACTCCTATTCATTGTGCCGTGATCTCAATAAATATGTTTTATTTTGCGTGAAATAAAAGTTCGGATAATTCATAATAATGTCACTTTGTTCCTTTAATATGAAATGATCAATTTATTCACTTCACCAATGTACATTTTAATGACCATTGGAATTTTAGTGACCATAATAATGTGAATGTCTGACATATGGGCTACCTACATTTTACTGTATATGAATGTCTTCAAGTACTAATTAGGCAATTTTTAGTTTATGTTGTGTTAATAGGGTATTGAATTGTTGCGTACAAACGACATCTGATGAATGAATATATCGAGCGCTTGTTCAGTGAATTATACCTTTTTTCTTGCGAGCATTGAATGTAGTGTTCAATCGTGCCTGATTTAGTTGACAACTTTTCGCTTCTCACTTAATAAACATCAGCGAAACTCTTGAGCCAAGCTGTGATGTTAGTTCTGCAGCCAAAACGTCTTTGAATCATTATGGCTCATTATCCATCGAAGCCATAGAAACAGTTTATTTCTATGATCGAAGCTAAACCGGTCTGATGCTTTTCATTCTATTCATCTTAAATGCATCCCCATCTGTCAACTGAATACTTCGATTAGCTAATTACGGTTTGATATTTACAATACGGTGTCTCAATACATAAATCGAAGCGTGGAGATCTATTCAGGAACTAATGCGATCTTATTGTTATCGAGAAGCGAGAATAAGTGTCCATGATCGCATGTTGATCAGAATTCAATTATCGATTTCATAGTTTGTTGCAGTTTGTTGAATCATTCAAGTCATTTCATTTCAATATGCCGAAGACGAAGAGGACTCATGAAGAGTGTAGGAAAGCGGTATGAATTTTCTGTAGAGGCCAATCTGACCGTGATGAAGCGATAACAGAGACTCGTACATTTGATTAAACAATATGTCATTCATGATTATATGATCGAGGATGATAGACTGCCATCTGGCTTATGCAAAAGTGATCTTAACCTGTTGTATGAATACAAGAATGGAGTCTATCGAAAAAAGCTCAAAAGTTCAGTCATTTGAACAATATGCAAAATGCGTTACACGACATGGATGCCAAAATGGTCACTGCCAAGTTTGTAATATTGCAAGAAGCTCTCCTTTCCCGGGGAATATGCCGGCAAGACCCAAGCGTGGACGACCTTCGGGTCCCCCTGATTCTTCATCACAAGGTGCATAAATGTCATTATAGCCGACCAGCATCAAGCTCTGTCCAAAATGCCTATCTGTAGTTGGAAGAGGATACAATCATGTACGAAAGCTGAAAATAATACAATTATTTCGTTATCTCCAATATCGTGAGAACAGGTCTGCATCTCTATACTAGCAGGAAAATACGATACAAGCCTTGAAACGTCTACAGGGTTCCAACTGTCAACCGGTGGCAGACCTACTCGAATTCGATTTCGATGCTCCCGGTACTTCAACTTTCAATCAGCAAATCAGTAGCGAAGAATTTTGTAATTTACAATGTTCGAAGAAACCTGCAAGTAATCAGATATCTGCAGTAGCAAAAACAGTGAGACAGGCAATGGGAAGAGACGCTATCGAATGTAATCTCAAGGAAAAGTTATCCGTTATGGGTAGAAGGCTGGAAAATTACTTCCAAGTCTTACGAGATTGGCTTTTTCAAAAAGTCACGCAAGGACAGTCTCACTTCAATCACGAGACACGTGGTTATGATTGACGACATTAAATCATTTTTGGATGAAGTATTCGAGATGAAATATTCCACGAACAGAAGAAAATCTCATATTCAAGTTCGGCATTGATGGAGGTCAACGATTCTTCAGAGGAGATGATGATAGCTTGACATCATTGTCTGCCTCTAAGAAAGGAAGTGTCAAAGACCTATTCATCATGCCGGAGATGGAAGAAACTTATCGAAACATGCAAATATGTTTGGATAACATCGAGGGACTTGATGAAATTTCCGACTTAGTCGCTAGTGATCTAGAACTTGCAAATATTTTAGTCTCATGGCTCTCAACATCCATGCTGTTATTGTGAAGGGGCTTCTGGTGCTTCGGCGATTGATGCCAAGACAAGAACATTGAAAAGCATTAGACATTACTACCAATGTTGGATCCGCTCAGGAGATAACTTGTGCGACAGCAAAACATGCTTTAACTGTATCAACGAACCTCTACTTAAATCAAGCGTCAGGAGTGAAGAACCGATTCTGAACATCATACCACCACCTGTGCTTCATCTATTGATGGGTACATTCAACAGAATCTTCCAGGAATTGAAAGAAATATGGCCTGATGTAGAACGCATGTGGTCCGATAAATTCTTCGTAAAACCTGTTGGGTATCATGGAAACAGCAATTTTACCGGTGGAGATTACAGAAAGTTTCTGCAAAATGTTGATTCCTCGGCTGCAATTTGTACAATTCAAGTCCTTACGTTTTGTTGATTCTTTGCATAAACTCTGTCATGTAGTCGATTCATGATTCGGAAATACATTTGAGATTTGACTTCCGAGAAAAAAATTGCAAAGTTCGGAACTTCCTACATGGGTTTGGGCATCGGCATCACTCCAGAAGTCCCTATCTTGATTCGACATGTTCCCGAATTTTGTTGGCGGTATGGTAAATTGCTGGGCCAATACTCAGAACAGGCATCAGAGTCTGTTCATATTGCGTTAAAGGAATTCTGGATGAAGCTTATAGTGAATTATCATTCAAATCCACGATAAAAACGGGCATTGAGACAAACTGTTGTCGAATTAAATAGTAGGCATTTGTAACATTTCATGCTTATTTGTCGGTTAGAGGGGGATTGGTTACAATATTTTATCATAAGGTGTTTTCTATCATCACCGATGCTTGAAATTACATCAGACTCTCATTACCGGGACATGTTTATATTGCACTTAATTTTATAATACTACTCGTTCACGGAACAAAGAACAATGCAAATTAGTGGCGTTGCGAGCAAAAATAAGTCAAATCAAGGTCATTAAAATGTACATTGGCGAAGTGAATAAATTGATCATTTCATATTAAAGGAACAAAGTGACATTATTATGAATTATCCTAACTTTTATTTCACGCAAAATAAAACATATTTATTGAGATCACGGCACAATGAATAGGAGTGAAACTGACTGAAGCTGACTAACAAAGGAATATAAAACAAATGTATGAATATAACTTTGCTAAAAATCCAAAAAATAGACATTAGGCCTATATTTTAGTATTAGACATTAGTATTCCTAAATGCAATCCATTTGTCAGACACTCCCATGATATAAGGGCTCGATGCATTTCCTAAATAACGCACGTACCTAAAGACAATATTCCAGTGACATAAAGTTATAGTTAATCGAATTCGCCCAATTAGTATTTAAGGAGCTGCAGTGAGGACAAAGTTACATAATAGGTCTAGTCCAACATAATAAATGCAATGCATGTGTCAAACATTCACATGATTTACTCCGTAAGGGCTCGATGGAGTTCTATAGCTCCGTGCCTGAAGTAACAAGCATGCAGATGAGTAGCATATGTGGCATCAACCAAGTCTGCCCAATTTTTATTTGCAGCAATTTCCACTGACTTCTGCCAATATTTAGAAAAATATTGTTCGATCAAATCGATAATTATCGATTTTCTACTAAAGGGCTCGATAAAAATCTCAAAAGTTATGACCAAATTTAGCAGAAGAATGCACAGTTTTATATATGTTGTCCAACGTTCACCCCAATTTCAGTAAATGCGCTAAAATCACAAATTATTGATTTCCAATAATTATCGATTTTCAAAAATCAATAAATTCCATTTTCTCGATATGGGCTCGATGAATGATTTTCTAATTTCTTTTGAATAACTTCTCTTGCTCTAATAAGACTAATTTTTTCAAAGCAAATCATCCCCCATTTTTTTGAACTTTCGCGAACTTCCTGACCGACGCAAATGTCTTACGAGTGTGACTGGAAACGTAAGGCTACGTTTGCCCTGTTTCTACACATACACCTTGCAAACAGTATTACACCAATAGAGTAGTGTTTGTTTCCCTCTTTTTATCTTTCAATCAACGAGTCACTTCTTTCAAATGAGAAGGTGACAAAAGAAGGAATCGAATTAATCATCCCAAACTCCGGTACCGGTTCCGAGGATTTTTTGCAGATAATCTAAATATGAGCAAAGTCTGAGAATGGCATAACAGGATGAGGATAACCGAAATCACATGAGAGATCAGCGAATGTCATGGCAGCTGATATTATACGAGCATCTCATATTGTGGCATTCGACGTTTTAAGTAGGCTACCTGACATATTTTTGTGCTATGTGTAGTAACTGATATTTATGAAAAGGTCGATATTCTTTAAAAAGTTTCACATAGCCTATATCAAATCCAGATCATTGGAATCTCTTCAAGCATGCAAGTAGGTCTAGACCTAGATAGAGCTGATTTCATCATATCTCCATTGATATCTAAAAAAGAACGCAACATAAGTTATAACGATTCCGATTCCCTACGAATATCTTTTTCATGCTGCACTCAAATACTGCATGTATTAATGTTAGATTTTGTCTATCACTTTAACTGCAGTTTGATACTGTGGATAAATGCCATTGCTATGGTGCCTATCATACAAGGATCACGATAATGTTATCGCAAAATAGTAGAATATGTTATTAAGCCTAAGCTATCTTGAATGGCAATGTGAAGCATGATAATGAGCTTAAGCTGGCACATTGTATATTGTGGCATACTTTGCTGATGAATGTTACTTGCTTATTTATTTCTTTTGTGTGTCTGTTAGGCCTGCACATGCACATGTATTCCGTGTCTGCTTCTGGAGAGGCCTAGACTTTTTATGAAATCAAATGTCTCATTAAGCACACTTAAATTCAAGTCCGCATTTATTCTTTATTGATCACATTATTAAAATAATGTAAACACTTTCGTCGGCAGAGGCCCATCAGGCCTACCACGACTCCGCATCATAAAGCAATCACACCAAAAACGATCCATGAAACATAGGCTACTGAGAAAAACCCGTACAAAACCTAAATCCAACCACAAAGCAACCAAAAACATTCTCGTAAATCAACCCTAAATAAATTTTATAGGCTAATAAGTAATAGCACTAAACTAATTTTCATTCTAAATTAGTCTTCGCGTAAGCCGCATGATAAGAAGGTTACAATCTGAAGTCTATGTGGCCTAAATGAATCCCACCTTTATCCCAGTCATATAGCACTTATTAATGAATATCTATACTTGTCCTAAACTAAAACGTGCATAAACCAATAACTTTAAGACTTAGACTTCAAAAAATATAACTATGAAAAGAATCTCATATAATCCACCGATGCGGCAACTCCGTAAATCCTGAGACTTGATAAGTCCGTAAAATTAATTGGATATGTACTATAAATTTGTTATCAAGCATAAATACATGCATGCCTGCATTAATATACGTAAGGTATGAGACCAGTGGTGACAGTTGTGTCCCTTCTATTTGACATTCATACTAATCTGGTTAATAATTTCAAATAGGCCTATTCCAGTTCATGATGTTTGAATGTGAATGTAAGAGAATTTCTTTAGAGTATGCAAGTTAATACATTCATGATGTGTTCAGCTATTTGCTCTTGTTATAGAGTCAGCATGATAGCTTGCAAAAGTTTCCAAATTTGAATTTGTCTATTACAAGCTATTTAGGCCGACTTACATTGCAACTAAGATCTAAATTTTCAGCTTACTGAATTCATCATGAATGCTGCAAGATGTCAAATTATGAATGCATGTCCTCAGCCAACTATTGTTGTAAATAAATAAATAAAAAGATGCACATAAAGATATATATTAACTTTCAGTCATCGCATCGACGTACCAGCGTCATCACATCGACGCCCTCGTATCAGAAACTCGGCTACGGATCTCCTAATAGTGATTAGATTGTGGTTTACCACTCATAAGATATCTTGCAATAAACCAAATACAACTATCGGGAGCAAAAGAAATCAAAATTTCGAGATTTTTGAGTGCACAAAAAAGGGGACCACTTTTGTTGGATTTTACCATGTATATGCGTACATGTAAGGATACTGGGAGAAACGATGAATTGTTTAAATAAATTGTCACTCCATCTCATATTTCAGTTTTATCTATATGGTTTCAGATGAAATTTTTGAATCTATAATCTAATAATTACTCTAAATTTGTCCACATCAATATTACAACATTAAACATTTTCAGGATTATCAGTCTATGGGCTATAAGAGACAGAGGAAAATGACCTACATATACATTTCAGTCGAAATTTTGTAGATAGATATTCCATGAAGTTATGACTTTATTTCAGACCAATTGAATGGTACAGGAATATTCTAAAGGAGTAAAAGTATTTTCAAATTGATTAAATTCATTCAATATAACGTATTCATTCAATTTATATACCTAATGTTGATGTCAAGACATTTCATAAAGTACAATGTATATCTTTCCAATATAGAATTCATTTGTTCAAAAAAGGAGCTCAAGCGTGACTACAATCTTTGCATAATACTGTTTGATGCAGTGTACAAATACAACATCTGCATTTGGCACAAGATGTTTTCGACTTTCTATCCTGTTCCTAGGACAAATTTTGCAGTGTCCTTGTATGAGCTGATGAGAGGATTTGGAACAACCAGGTTTGAATTCTGCGTCAACTCCGATACGAATCATTTGGCATCGCACACCGATTGTTTTATCACGTAAATGGCATTGTCAACCAAAGTAAAAAAATACATGAACTGGCCACCTACGATATTTCCTTTTCACCATGTGAATCATCAAAATAATGACGTGAGCGTTACATGCATGTAGCTATAATCATTTTCTTTGTTCACAGCAGTTGGTTAATGCAGTTCACGGTCGATGCACAAAGCTGATTGGTCTATATTGACGAATTCCAAGTAAACGTGCGAACATGCATTGTCCGCATGACTCATCGTCATGGCCAAAGAATGTGGAAAAAATAAGACTGCAAACTGGCAAAAACAGGAGACGTCAAAATTTGTCTTTCTTTTGGAAAGAAGTAAATATAAGCTTTTCATAAAAGCAGCGCGTCCCGGTTTTGGTCCCGGATTCACCTCTCAAAAGGTGAAATGTCCCGGTTAGAGTCTAGAGTCTACATAAGATTGACTCGATGCTAGCTCATCGTTGCACCCTGACTTTGTAAGTGTGCATTTTCCAGTTCAATAAAACCGTGATATCTGGCCGACTAAACAACGAAAAGAGACAGAGACAGCAATCATGCCCAAAAGTCTTTGATCACGCCTTTTTAGGCAGCAGCGGATGTTTCGCAAACATTGAACACTAGCAATTGCGGTCGTTACGTATAATAATAATAATAATAATAATAAAGCTTTATATTGACAATACAACTGGCGGTATTGACAGAGATGTGCATTAACATACATCAGTTTGGCATCAAGACAGGCTAGAAAATTTTACAAATGAGTTGCGATATAAGGCACAATTTCTTCTTTTGGGAAGAAGCTTGCGTTGATGACTAGTGTGTTGAATCGAGTCTCTCACATCAAAAAACTGAGACAAAGGATGCGAGTCTGAATTCTTGACAATTTTGCCGATGAGTCTTTTCACAGAATTATGCAGCATGCACGCGAGAGATGGTTTGCTTGTAACATCAGCCCAACGACGAGCAACGAGATCCAATTTTTCCAACTTGCGGAATTGAATAGAACGTAGATCGCATATGACTGGCCAGCAGAATGCGATGTGGCTAAAAACAAGTCCAATATATGCCTGCCAGATCAAGGATGAATTACAGTTGTTATAATACAGGCGGCGGACAATTGACAGACTACGACAGCACTTGTTGTATAAGAATGAAAACTGTGCGTTCCATGTCAAATCAGACGAAAAATGAACACCAAGGATATTAAGGACAGATACCTGTTCAATGGTTTTATCACCAATTTTGATGCTCATAGGAGTAGGAGAAATGCGTGAACGGGATACAGTCAGACACTTAGTTTTATCTACATTGATCGTCAATTTTTTCGAAGATGACCACTCAACGAAGGAATCCACTATTGATTGAAAGTCTGATGGGGAGTTGCTTTTTTGTAGATGAATTAAAGAAATGTCGTCGGCGTAGGCAACAATTCTGGTGTCTGTCAAGTCGGGGAAGTCATCAATCATTAGTATAAAAAGAAGAGGCCCCAGGATTGATCCTTGAGGTACTCCACTGCTAACGGTCTTCCATTGGGTTTTGAAGTCAGGAGTAACTACTCTCTGCTGGCGATCACTTATGAAATCACGAATGAAGTCCACTGCAAGGGGATTACAATCAAATTTCTGGGTGATAGCCTCCAGGAGGGTACGGTGATCAATTGAATCGAAAGCCTTCACATAGTCGACGGCCAGGATGGTAGCTGAGTTCGGCGATTTGAGTGTGACATGTTCAAGAACGGTCAGTCTAATAGACAACAGAGCGTTGGTACATCCACCGAAGCCGCTTGAAACGAAGCCGAACTGGCGATTGTCCAAATCATGGTTGAGAGTGGGGAGAATAACTAAGTTCTTCACAAGTCGTTCCAGAATCTTGCTGGGAAATGACAGTATTGAAATGAGACGATAGCCACCATCGTTTTTCTTTGGTATGGTAATAACATTGGCAAGTTTCCAGACTTTCGGGAATACTCCATTCGTAAGGCAGATATTGAAGATCTTGGATAAGGGATAAGCTAGGACATCTGCAAGTTTGCGATAAAAGAAACCCGGCAGATCATCCGGACCACTAGAGTTCGACTTGCATTCTCTCATCATCTGGACAACAGTGGACTCGGAAACATGCAGATGTTCAAAACTTTTCTCCCTGGGGCGACAGTCACTGAACTGGTGGACGTAAGAGGGCTTGAAAATGTTTGCAAATTTGTCATTAAGTTGAATAGCAGTGGTCGAATCAATGGTTGAATTAGAACGAGTCTGTGAAAGATGCGATTTGATCGACTTCCAACTTTCAGCAGGAGAGGTAAAGGTTGCTCCTGAATAAAACCTTTTCTTAGCTTTGCCACTTTCAATTAGGAATTTTTCGCGAAGGTGCTGGTATTTGGGGAAGTTGCCACTCGTTAATGCCTTATCTCTGCTATCCGAAAGAACTTTGAGGGAAGGTGTCATCCAAGGAGGGTCCGAAGATCTCATGCGAACTGTTTTTTCGGGAAAAAATTCAGCAAAGCAAGACCATAAAAAGTCTTGAAAAAGTTCAACAGTAGTGTGGATGTCATCAGAGGGAGAGATACAATAGTCCCAATCAATGGAACAAAGGAGAGAACGACACTGGGCAAGGGAGGAAGGGCTGCATGAGCGAACTTTGATCTTGGTAGTGACAATGGCTTTGGACTTAACATTCTTGACAAAGACACCTCTGTGGTCGGACCTACCAAGGGGAGAGACGATAACAGGTGATTGATATAAGCTCTTCTGATTAGTGATAATCACATCAAGGATGTTGTTTTTGCGAATAGTTGCGTTTACTAATTGAGTCAGGTTATTGTACAGACAAAAGCTATTATAATGTAGACGCAAATCATTGATGTCACCTACAATGAGAAAATGATGGGAATCTGAATGATCAATTAAATACTGTAAATGTTCGAGAACGATTTCATGAGCTGCAGCGCTGCCCCAGTAGGGATGGTAGATGACCACAATGGATGCATCAAGCTCAGTGATGCGGCAGCAAAGGATATTAGAACGAACATCAGTCAGATCCGTTCTACAGACAGTAGAGACTGTAAAGCATGATCTTACATACAGAAGAACGCCACCACCATTCAAGTCATGGTCTTGCCTAACTAAGTTGTAACCAGACAGGGAAATGGAAAGGTCATGCACAGTAGTATCTAGCCAAGATTCGGAGATGCACACAAGATCGGGTTCAAACTTTGAAACTCTGACTTTTAGGTCGTCAATCTTATTGAAAATTGATCTTGCGTTGAACTGTAAGATGGAAGGGGCTGCACACGGCTGTGAGCGAGTTGGCTTACGCAACTTGTTATCCGATGTTGAAGCTTGACAGCTGGGCTGGGAATACGACGCGTGATGGAGAGAGGATAATGAATCACTATTTCTGGCCGTGAATGGGGACTTGTGACGTAGTAACTTGAGGAACCACAGAGCGCGACGTTGAATGCGCGGTAAATGATAGTCACTTCGCAAACTAAGGAGATCCGAACGGGAGTATTGATGACGAGCGAGCGATGACATAATCCGTTGGGGAAAGCGATGGGGCTGAAGGCCACAAGTGAGCGAAGTTGCGATGAGGAAATAATGTAAAAACATAAAAAAAGAAGTCTAGTGCGAGAATGCTCCAGAATTTTGAGTTGCGTTATGTGTCGCTGAATAGGGCGTGAAAAGAGAAGTTGTCCAGCATAAAAAATTGTCAGTATAGCCAAATGAAGCGAGAAAAGATGCAATGATGCCGAAATGCGCACAGCATCAAACGGAGAATTTCAGTTGAAAAATGCAGGAATAGGGAAGTTTCCATGTGATTGATGGTCTTTGGTCACACACTTTCATGCGTCATTGTTGACATATATGCACAAGAATAAACCATATGGACCTACCTGGACTCAGATAGACGAACTATGTAGTGCTTATCAAATGCATTCTATATTGTCAGCCAGCAGTGCTGCTGTTACATTTAAACAGTGAATTTGTCTGTGTTTCAGATAAGGGAAATAATATCTAGTTAAACTCACTAGAAATAAATCAGGAATTTGACTCAATGATGTTTGACAGGCGTTTAGCTATGTTTTTGACTTCTGCATGATTAATTTGTTTGTAGTAAATTGGGCTACTTGTATTGAAAGGAGGCAAAAATTGATGAAAAGTCTCAAATTTCAAGAGTTAAACATGCTTTCTTTAACTAATACTTTTTCTTGAAAAAACATGCTTGGGGTGCCTGAGCACTCTGCAACGGTTTTTAACCGTTTTAATTACGATTCAAAAAGATCAAAAAAAGATTCAAAAGATAAAATGAGCTACTATTGTTCATGCCCTAATAGGCTACATTCATCAATTAAAACTTATTAACGTAGGCTTATGGTAACTTCTTTTTTGGTTTAGGCCTAGGCCTATCACAAAAATTAGCTGAAAAGACATGGCTACTAATAGGACGGTATTATTGTTGATTTACAAATAGGAACCAGAACATCCATCCTCATTAACAGACACGATATTTGTTCATGTAGCATACTGAATCTATAGACAAGTCACATTCAATCTAATTTCTGTGTCTTTTTGGCGGCATTCCTTTCTGAGCGTGTAGGGTCCATCACTCGATCACGTGTAGTCGGGGCACATAAGGGAGTTGGAACCACAGAGATCGCTAATCTGAAAATGGACATAACCCTAATGCATTGAAGGCAACTTATTAATGAGTGCCAGGTCTTTGTTCTGCTTGGGGTCGCTCGTCCATGCTGACAATAAAAACTGAACTTTTGAAGACGCTTTCCCACGGGAGTGAATTTCTGAAGAATGTGAACACAGACATCTTGCTGATCGACGGAGACTCGTGAGCGTGTTATTTCTTGGCTGATTTGTTGTCGATTGCGAATCTTGGTAACTGTTTAAAGCGTTTGCAAATTCCATTTTGAACGAGTAGTGCTTCAGAGTTGTTTCACGAAGGTAGGCCTGCTGCTTAGCAAGGAAATCATTGAACAGGAGGTCGATTATAACAGCAAATTGACGGTAGTGGGGACTCTTGGTTTTCCATCAATCTTCGAGACCAACTGACCCCGTCCTGACATGATAGCCCGATAGCATAGAGTAAGGATATTAGGTAGAGTAGCAACCAGTGTTGTACGTTGACGCTGTCAATGACGCCATCAAGTTAAGAAATTGACACTGACGGCGTCAATTTGCCTCCGAAAAACAGCGTCAGCGTCAATTTTAGAACACATTTGGTAAATTTGTCATTGGTAAGAATTGGTCACTCGAGTTTTCTGTAGACCTGAAAGAAGTTTGAAAGTTTTCTGGATCGTCTACTGCATGCTGACGCGAGAAGGGGACAGTGTTGGCTTCTACACAGGATTGATGACATTTTATTTGATCGGTAGTCGGCAATGTCTACGTGTGCGCGTGGTTATGACGTAGGGTAGATGACACTATCATTACATCAGAGCAGGGGCGACTATGCTATAATAAACGTTATTGTCTAATCTTTCTAATCGTCTGCCTTAGTCGTTACTCGATTCGCTTAATAAAGAACTATAAAGATTCCAACCAGGGCATTTGAACGGTCATAGTTTTCCTCGTTCGTTCGATCTTCCGTTCTTTAGCCTTTCAGACCCGCTCATTTGTTCACCGCTCAAGTTGCCTATCACCCCCGTTCCGTTCGTTCATGGCATAAAACGCCCATTCAATCGTTCTTTTTAAGTCAACACAATGTTCCATTTTGATGGACCCATAGGCCTACTGTCGCCTACTGCACTATCGGAAAATTCGTTGTCAGCATTGCTCCAACGAACGAAACATAAGTTGACGTCAAACGTTACTCGTCACACACGCCTTTCGTATCAAAACCAATCAAACTAGAGAATATCAAAATCCATAGAAGAAGTCAAAATCCTTCTGTCGTGATGATTAGCCTATAACACGCTTCAGCAGCATCAAACTTCATGAAGTTACTAGGTGACGATGGGTCGATGCTCACCATTTGAAAGTTAGCTTGCACAAAGCTTGGAACTTGGCAGCTAGCATAGGCCTAAGTCTAGGCTTCAGAAATTGTGACTAAAGAACACGATGTGACCAAATTCGATAGTGACTGCTTCTATAATGAGCTTAGCCAACATACAATAGTGAAAAAATGCCTTGGCTCATTGTAAATAATTCAAAAGTAAGGGAATGTGAAGTAAACCTATATCAGTATAATAACAAATTATTTCCAATTAATTTCTGTTTTCTTCACGAAGCTGTCTTGGGAACTTCAATATTAAATGTTAGTGTTATTGATCTTAGTTATCCTATCATTGACAAACAGATATCACATAAAATTCAAATGCAAAATAATTACTAGAGAAAAAAGATGAATACAAATTAGAGGAATAGAAATTCTTTCAGGTAGTTCATTTCACATTTGGAGTTGATGTTTGGCTGCTGTTGTTGGATAACTATTGCTTCACGAAGGCGGAGATTGGCTTCATCGATATCGGACCCGATATATATTCGTGAAGAAAACAGAAATTGATTGGAAATAATTTGTTACTATACTAATATAAGTTTACTTGGCATTCCTTTACTTTTGAATTATAAACATACATTAGGCCAATGTCATGTATGCCGCCATGAATCCCTACGTCCATATCCACTGACCGGATATGAATTCGCAGCCATTATTGTACATGCCCGTGCCGCAGGCGAATGCCTACTGGCCACAACAATAGAGATGCCCTCTACAACATAATACATATACTATTGCTAAAAAGTAGAAAAGGCCAGATTGACACTCATACTGCAAGTAAGCCTACTTCATCAGTTTTTGAATTAAAACTTGGTCAATTTGTTTTTTTGTTTGGCTTCGCCTGCACGTGACTCTTAGCGGCGTCTTGATTTATGCATACTCTTCTTTGTTTTGTGCTTCATATAGCAGGTAAGCATGTAGGCATGAAGAAGCTTCAATCTTCTTGATTCATTTTGAAAAGCATACTCAGTTTTTGACAAACATAGTGATATCCGGCTTGCGATACTTACGTTGCAAGCATCAGTTCAGAAAGGCACAATTTTTAGATATCTATTGAATACATAGACACAATTACATGTGCATGCACTGTGCATGTTGGACAATAAGTCAATATGTACATGTATTTAAGTATAGCAACGCAATAATTCATGAGTCAATACACGTATATACATTGTATGATGCATGGCATGATCTCAGAGCTCGTGTAGATTTCACAAAACTTCAAAATTCAGGGAGTTCGCATATATCGGCGGTTTTCGTCTGTCCCTTGAGGCGCCGATATATGGGAATTCTACTGTATTTTCAAACTTTAAAATACTTCTTTATTGAAGTCAGAGTGTGCAAATCAGCAATTTTGGAAAGGATGAAGGATATTTTACCATTATTTCTCATACCGGGTTTTCCGGGGTTAAATAACCGTTCAATCACTTTCAGTCACGTTCAAAAAAGCCGTTCGTTCCCATCACCGTTCATCGGCTTCTCAGACATACCGTTCGATAATTCGTTGATCAGAAAAATGAAAAAAATGCCTTCAATCATTCGTTCAGACCGTTTGTTCGAATGCCCTGATTCCAACACAAACAAAATAATGTGAGGTCGAATCGCCAAACTTATACAAAGTTTCATTACTGCAGAAGATGACTGTGCCGTTGAAGTCGTGTTGAAGAAGGCTTTATTTGGCACTGTATAGCTTGCAAGAGATTTAGTTCCTAGTCTGCTTTTGGATCCGTCGACATTGTTTTGCTGTCCGTGCGGAGTGCCGAAAGGAAATATCTTCAGACCTACTGTAAAAGTATTCGCAGCGACAAAGTCTATTTACCGCTTGAGTTTCAAAACAGATGATGAAGTATGATGTAAAATTAACGCCGTCAATTTCAGGATTGGTTGACGGCGTCAATAATTTGGCAATTGACGCTGACGCCGTCAATTTTTTTCGCTGACGCGTGCAACACTGGTAGCAACTCAGCATTTGTTGAATCCCCTATGTGTATACAGTTACGATTTTATCAAATGAACTCGAGGTGAACACCGTTGGAATTGCTTCCAAATGTAAAATAAGCAAATTTTTGCTTATTTGAAAAAATTACCACGGAACTGACTGATCATGATAGTAATACAGAAGAAATGATAGTATATTTCACAGATCCTCCGTGTCATGACAGCCTTGGAGACATAGTGTAAGTATATACAGGTAGAGTGTCGACTCAAAAAGTGTCTTATACCGTAAAAATATTTTTTATTTCAGTTCCTGTTATCCAAAAAAATATTTGAGGAGTTTTTAAATAGCCACATTTTTGCAAATTTACATACTACCGACATGAAGGATATATATAAAAAATGACGGAATGGACGTTTTTGGAAAGATTTTTAAAATAAGTGAATAGGCTTACAGCGCAACATAACAAGATCTTTAAAAAGTAGAGTGATGATAAAAGCATGAATAACGATATAATGCAACCTCCAGTACAAAATATCAGATGAGCAACATTCACAGCAGAAATAATTGTCAAATTCGTCAAAAATGACGAAAAGGACGTTCTAGTGTTGACTTAAAAAGATGTAGGCGCTAAATGGGTCCACATTACTATTCAGATTCAAAAGAAATGAAACATAAATTTAGTGAATCATAAAATCATCCGTGATGGGATAAGTCAGATAAAACAAAATTTATCCACCTGTAGATATCGATGTGATACACATTGGGTTCCACCGGTATCCTTTGAATATCCAGTGGATATCTCATACATGATGAGACTATATTAAACTACAGTAGCAAATTAAAATAAGCTTAAAGTAAGATTTTCATTTTACATTTAATTAAGGTCAAGATTCCTTTATAAACTTAGACTGAACTGAGTCCCGAGCTTGCTATTTACCACTTAGCGACGAACAGGCCTTAATACTTCACTTGTGGTAAGTATTTCAACAGTCATTTCAGCATTATCGTACAAGATGGACACCGATGACAGCCTGCTTGACGATAGGGAGAGATTCCGGACGACATTGGTGTTCGTCGTTTCCACAAAGTTTAAAATGGTCCCGTATCCTGATACTTCAATCATGTTGAGCGAGACCTTGACGATTATGTCGAATACTAGCATATCAACTGAAGTTTATTTTCCCACACGTCGTTCAGCGCTTTTATGTGTTTGCTTAATGATCGCCTCTCTATCTATCTTCGGATCCCTCGAAATTGCGCTTGAAATTTTCCAAAACAATTTAGACTTTAGTTTGTATATCCTTGCGTTCCTTCAGAGCAGTTAAAAAATAGTACAAGTTTACATAGTAAGGCTACTGGAGATCACATCTATCAGTCTTAAGAGATTCTTAAGCTTAGAAATTCATATTTTAAGATTTCGTCGTTCTACATGTGAAACTTGATAAATAGATGCCTAGCTGTAATTTACTATTGCCGATATCTACCTGCAATTATCGAGGTTTCTCATGCAATGTCTTATATCTATAATAGAAATTTGACTTAATCCTCCACAAACTCAGCATGTACACACATAGAATGTAATTTTGTGTTCTCATCGGCGTGGGAACTAGACTCAGCAAATCCATTACTTTGATAAGTTAAAATACGAATATTATGTGGTGCGCACCGTCGGACTCATAGATGGTCGGACTTGACAACTGCCGATTCACTCACTATGAACGTGGCGCCATAAACTTACAGCTAAGATCACTCGAATGCATGCTACAGACTGCTTCCATGTAGTGATGCAGAAAAAATCAGTCTGTGCAAGCACTATCTGTGATTTCACTCATTTGCATCTGAGGGAATCAATTGGGACACTCAATGATCAAGTTCAACATGTTCAAATGTGTACAGTAGATTGTTTCAATAAGTGATCGAAAAGGGATTGAAGAAGAGTTACCTCTGCTTACTTCTGTGTTACCAAGTATTGTAGAACATGCCACTGATGGTGATAATTTGACAAGTAATTGTGACAATAGCTTTATTTTATACCGTACACCTAATATCACACGACCAGAAAGCCAAGCGATTTTGATCGATCTCGATAACACCATTTCTGTCACGACTATACAAAAAAATATTAGCCACTGAGAAATTCATAGATCAAGCATTGACGGGAACCCGCCTGTACAATTATCAATACGCTTTCCGACCAACAGAAGGCACCATATCAAGCAATTCTAAGTGAAGTAACGGTAATTTTAGAAGATCACAACACTGCTCGAATGGTCACCTCGACACAGCAAGAAGATCAAAGTTATTTGAAAACCTTGAAAATTTGAAAATCTCCGACCAAATTTACATTTGGATTGTTGACTTTTAGCAGGCAACTAAGATCATTGCAAACCAACCATCGTAGACAACATCATAATTGAATATGCAGATGACATATAATCTGATTGAATCGCCGGAGAATTTCGATAAAAACAGCAGTCTAGTTGCAACACATAAAGGAGTGTGCATTAAATAATAACCTCAACCTCAACGAAACAAAATCGCAAGAAATTGTCCTTCAAGACCCAGAACCAACACGGAGCCGCCACATCTTCCTAACATCAGAAGAACAACAAATACCACAATCCTCGGTTTCACCTTCACACAAAATCTGCATATGGACGCCCACGTGAGCAAGACATTGAATAAAGCAACAAGAGTATATGCGCAATGAAGATAATGAAAAGTCGAGGAGCTAAGCAACATATACTCCATCAGCTGTACTCAACAATGATTATCAACAAGATTTTTTATGCTGCTTCCAGCTGGTGGGTATTCACGAACGGCAACAAAAGGAGGAAGATAGAGCAATACTGAAGCGAGGAGAGGGGTGCGGTTACACCATAGTTAGTTTAATAGTTGAGAAAAGTGAAATAAGACTGTTTAACAAAACAGTGCAGCGCCTGGACCACGTGCTTCATCGAGTTCTACCACCGGAAGCAACACAGGGACATCAGATCCTCGCTGCATCGACTGCGGAGAACGACCATCAAAGCGATCAGCGAAAAGAACTTAATATCCATCGAATGATTATAGTGATACTACTTCCTGTTGACTTCTTATCTTCTCCCTTGAATATTTGCAATCGTTATGCTTCTGTTATTTCGAAATACAGCATATTGTTATTATTATTATTATTGAAGTAAGCGAAAGTTGAACTTGTCAGCAAGACAATCCTTCGGTGTCCAGCGCCTTCAACGGTCAATACTCAGATGCCAGGATTATCATTGGAGCAACATGTGCGCTATAGAAAGTCAAAAAAGAAAAGGAGCTTCCACCCTGGACTTCCTGCTAAGTCTAATTAATAGAAGTATTCATAATAATTCAAGACCTGCTGTTTGATAAAAATAAATTTCACTGATACTTTAATTGAGGGACCCAAAATATTTCATTTATCATGGTTTTATAAGTCAGGGCTATAGACTTCAGAATCAGAGATGGAGGCATCAATAACTTGCCGCCTCTGCCTTATTCAGCAATTGATATTTTTTCAAATGTATATAAGTACAGTAGAATTCCCATATATCGGCGCCTCAAGGGACAGACGAAAACCACCGATATACACGAACCGCCGATATATGCGAACTCCCTGAATTTTGAAGTTTTGTGAAATCTACACGAGCTCTGAGATCATGCCATGCATCATACAATGCATATACGTGTATTGACTCATGAATTATTGCGTTGCTATACTTAAATACATATATTGACTTGTTGTCCAACATGCACAGTACATGTACATGTGATTGTGTCTATGTATTCAATAGATATCTAAAAATTGTGCCTTTCTGAACAATGCAATCATCACGTCGAATTAAAGACTAATTATGTGAGAATTATCAGAGAGATACAGTGGCAAGCCTACTTATCTTTCCTCGGCTGCTAGATTCTACAATTTTGATCAAACCCCAAACATGATCGAGATGAATTGTAGAAGATCTAAATTTTCACATGCCACTAGAATAGTTAGAATCGGATAATCCTAACAGAATCTGCAGCCATCCGCGTCCACATATACTGTCATTCTAGTGACTCTTCTAAGCAAAACACATCGCTTGGGGATTTCCAGGAAATCCGCCGTTATAAACGAACTTTTTCTGTCAGGGACAGCGAAAATGCGCCGATATAGACGAACCGCCGATATAGCCGAAGCCGATATATGCGAATTCTACTGTATTACAATCTAAGACCATTGATCTAAGGTGAAAGCCAGATTTTTCGTCTCAGAAACTCAAGTACAACATTCCCTTTATCAGGGCTTTCATTCTTGCAAGCCTCATTATTACACTAGACAAGCATCTGAGAATGAATGCATTGAATTCTTAACTCATCAACTACTTTTCTGTTCATAGACAGTCCCGCTCCTACAATATACAAAAAATCATTCATTCTATGCGTGTATCAGAAACGCAGCTGAAAACACAGATTAGAAGCCTAAAATGTAGTTGTCATCGAGGAAATATATAGTAGGTAGTGTCGACTCAAAAAGGTAGGCCTATGTGTATACAGTGAAATTTTTGTATTAAAAGATTCAGTTTTTCGCGGAGATTACGTTCCTGCGGTCCAAAAAATTATTTGAGCAGTTTTTAAAAAGCTAATCGAATTCAAATTATTCCTGTATTTATTTACTAGCGAGATGACGCCCCTTTGTAAGTAGCATGAAACAAGTTGGATATCAAAATGAATGAATATTTGCTAAAAGGCATCCTAGCTAAGCGGAAATTAAGCTGATTGGCAAGGGAATTTCATGAACCGCATTATAATGGCAGTCCTCACAAAAAGTCGAGATCTTATTGTACTTTCTTGGCTGAAATTTCAAGCTTTTTTAAAAAAAGCTTTTAGATATCATATATATATATATATATATACACGTATATATATATATATATATATATATATATATATATATATATATATATATATATATATATATATGGGTGCTTGCCGGTAAAAATGAGTACTGAATACTCATTTTTACCAGCAAGCACCCATATCAGAAATTGTGCCGTAAATTTGAGTAAAAAATTCTCTATCATGCCATTCTATAAAATGCCGATTTCTTCTACAAGGCTAGAACGTGAACACAAAGAAACTATGTTCATTAGAAAATACCGACCACCACTAAATGTCTTCTAAAACTCTATGATCTTCTCTAGCCTACAGGCTAATGACTGTGTCCATGTATTTTTAGTTGAAATTCATTTGTATTGTAGCTATTCAATATAGTTCATTTATCGCCTTGACAAGCCACAGTAGTGGCAGAAAAATGTTGGCGCATGCTTCTTAATCCTGTGTTTTCATTTTAATTATTTAACTGCATTTGCTTTGATTTCTATTATTTCATTATATATATATATATATATATATATATATATATATATATATATATATATATATATATATATATATATATATATATATATATATATATATATATATATATAAAGTTTTTAAAAGTTTTTGGATATCAAAGGGAATTAGCATTTACTAACAAGTATCTTGATTAAGCGGAAATTAAGCTGATTATCAAAGGAAATTCATTTTACATGGAAGTCATAAAAAACGTCAACATCTTATTGTACTTTCCTGGCTAAAATTTCAAGTTTTTTATTTCATTTTCATCGGTATAATGAATTGTATGATTCAGTCAAATCTGAATATGGTAATGCCGACCCATTTACATCTTTTACCTTTATTGTGATCATTGTCAGTGGTTACTTTATTTTGCTCTACCAGTGGCAGGCTGCAGCTTGTGATATGATCACGCTCGAGAAAGTGCTCTTATTGATAAGACTATCTAATCAAGTGAACTCATCGGATTGCTAATTTAACAAACTATATTACCTCTCCACACAGCTTTACATAACACGGAGAATATGTAAAATGCCATCATTCCCTCTGTTTTGCTATCACGATCAGTGAAATCCAAAATTTCTCCATGTAAATATTTGCATATCTCACAGGTGTTCGTGGTCTCGACTCATGTTTATTTAATGAAATCGAAACTGTATACACATTTGGGATTTAGAAATGCTAAGTTATTACTCTACCTAATATACTTACTCTATGGATCATATTTTCTGCCACATTTTTATAAGACGGCAATAAATTTTTGTCATTTGTATTTCCTGTAAAGTAGAGATAATGCTTGCCACAATATGACAGATCAATTTTATTCAAATTTTGAGTATTTACTTTTTCTTCAATTCTGATTATTCTATATAAAAGGCATACAGCTCATACATCAAACAATGTCAGAATTATCCCTACATCTTTCGTATGATCATCATCGCATGCCGGTACTCGAAATAATGGAAAAATACCAAAATACTAACATAGTCATGAACAATCAACTGAGAAACCGACTATCGTGTCCTCAAGTTCAAGTGCTGGTGAATAGATTGTTCGGCTATGGTTGAGTGCGTTAATAATCATTGTTGGCGATAGCTTATTCAATGCAAAATTTTCTACCCTTTCAAGAAATTGCAAGCGGAACTCACCATCTGTGACTTGCGTCGTCTGATTATCTTTTAGAAGTTCCCGTGAATGGTCAATGCGAAAAGCTGTAACAGACGCTTTTACAGATGACCAACATGCTTCAATAGGATATAATGTTGGACTATACATAGGTTCTAGACGCAAAATCTGAACTTCAAATTCCAAAATCTTTGTCTTTGTCAGATTCAGCTTCATCACAAACGCTCTCAACACGACAATGCACAGGAGCGTTGCTACATACAGTAATGACTATTGAGTTGTTCCTTGGGAACTCCGTGAAACAAGCTGTCGAATGTATTGTTGCAAACACGAGATGCAGTAAGCACGGTTACCGGCACGGTAAGCCGGGTTACTGAAGTGAGTTGTCAGTACCGGTAACGCGCTGTGCCGGATAATTGAGCAAACTATGAAGTGAACTGTCCTTGTAAGTATGCATGTAGTGAGTGTTTTTGCGGAAACAGTTTAGAGCAGAAGCTAAGGGGATCAATCGATAGCTACTGTCCCTCGAAATAACCTACGAATTATACGGACACAGAAGTCCATCGAAGAAAACCACAACGATCTACATTTTACAATTTCATTTATAGATGTCATCTCAACACAACACAACCCCAGATCTTTGACGTCTCGGGTCTATCCTGTCGTTTCTCCACCCTCAATGACCAAGCTTCATCTTAAGACCGTAAAAACGCTAAAATGCACACGCTTTATATATAGTGCCCCAAATGTCTCAAATACTTTTATGCAAAACCTCTTTCGACAATCCATTGATGTATCATGATTTAAAATATTTCTTTTACGACGGGTTGTTTCATATACTTTTATTTGTCTTATCATAATCATGTGGTAAAGACTGCATGTTTAAAGTATTAGTGTCCATCACAGTTTTATATGCCTGCATCCACTCACTATCAGATAAATTTCATAGAACTACCATAGAGTAAATACATTAGGTAGAGTCGTAACTCCTCTTTTATTAAATCCCCAATGTGTGTACATTTTCGCTATTATTAAATGAACTCGAGGTGAACGCAGTTGGGTATTGTTACCAAATATTGTGAGATATGCAAATTTTTGCAGTTTTCAAGAAATTACCACGGAATTGATTGATCATGAGAGGTAATGCAGAAGGAATATGGCATTTCCGTGTCATGAGAGGTAATGTTTGCTAAATTAACAATTCGATAGGTTGCGATTACTTTCATGATCAACCTCAAAGAGTATTTTCTAAAACGTCATCATATCACAGGCAACATGCCACTGGTAGAGCAAGATAACAGAATCAAAGATGATTTCAATTAACTTTGAAAGATATAGGGGTACACATCACTATTCAGATTTAAGAAAGAAACATATAAATTTAGCGAATCATAAAATCACACCTATGAAAGAAGAATTTTAAAACTTGAGATTTCAGCCAAGAAAGTACAATAAGATCTCGACTTTTTGTGAGGACTGCCATTATAATGCGGTTCATGAAATTCCCTTGCCAATCAGCTTAATTTCCGCTTAGCTAGGATGCCTTTTAGCAAATATTCATTCATTTTGATATCCAACTTGTTTCATGCTACTTACAAAGGGGCGTCATCTCGCTAGTAAATAAATACAGGAATAATTTGAATTCGATTAGCTTTTTAAAAACTGCTCAAATAATTTTTTGGACCGCAGGAACGTAATCTCCGCAAAAAACTGAATCTTTTAATACAAAAATTTCACTGTATACACATAGGCCTACCTTTTTGAGTCGACACTACCTACTATATATTTCCTCGATGACAACTACATTTTAGGCTTCTAATCTGTGTTTTCAGCTGCGTTTCTGATACACGTATAGAATGAATGATGACTGATACTTGTTTGAGTCGACGCTCTACCTATATATACTTACTCAGTACTTACGCTATGTCATGCCATGATCTTGTCCTGAAATTCATGAGTTTGTTCACAAAATAGCACTCGGTATAAATTTTGCTTTAAAATAAAAGAATTTAACCTATCAACCTCAATAAAATGATGGAAGCCCACACGTTTTACACGGTACACAACTTGCAGCTTGCGTAATTAACCGATTTTATCCCAGTGGGTATTTAAATGCCGAAAAGTTTGACGCGGTACACAGCTTGCAGTTTGCATGATTGCGATGGAAGAAATAGAACAATAGTAGGCCTACATACAGCTCTATGTTCCCTGCTAACAAATTTTGCTTTGATTTATTGCATATATATAATTCAATCCAGTTAAACTAAATTAAAACATATTGCAGAAACTCAATTTCACCAACTTTGGAAAATGGCGAAAAGGTAAGCAGCTATCCTCCACTCCTTTTACAATTCATTCATCTTATGCTTAATGGTTTTTAGAAGTGAATGTTATACCGGTTATGTATTTCAAGCAACAAATACCAGGGATGCGGAGTCGTAGTCCCGGAGCCCTATCATTTATGCTGGAGTCGGAGTCCTATCAAATGATAGAACTCCGGCCTATAACTAAGCCCGAAACATGATACAAACAACTTATTTATCCTCGTGCATAGCTGTCACTGTCTTGATGTCAACTTTCTCCGTCAAACAAAAGTAGATAGACACTTTGCTGCATGCAAAGCTTGTAATAGTTGAGGGAATGAACCGTGATAGTGAGAAAAGGATTGTTCACTCGGTGATTTAGTAGAGAAGACAAGCCTTCCTAGGCTCGATCACACATACGCACCAAAGGTCACATCAGAGACAAAAATGAAATACTAGTTTGTTTGAGAACGTTGCCTCTTACCCTCCCCGCCGAGCAAAAAGTCATCCGGCGGAAGTCCGCTGGATGTCTTTTTGGTGTCCGTTCGCGGTCAGTTAACGGATAGTAAACGGTGGACAAATTTTGTCCGCCGAGGACATCACAAGGACATAGGGCGGAAATGAAAGGAAAAAAACGGGTAGCCCAATGCATTAGAACGGACTTCAAAGGAACAATAGCGGACATTATTTGTCCGCATTAAAATAATCTGACGGACAGTTGACGGATATGATGAATTCGCGGATTCTGAACGGACTGACCACAGATAACCAACGGACTAATTACGGATTCTGACGGACTAATTATGGACTCTGACGGACTAATTATGGACTCGGACGGACTAAATACGGATTCCAACGGACAAGTTTAAGATCGTCGACGGGTAGCGAACGGACAGATTACTTAGGATAAGCGGGTCCTGTACGAGCTAACTACGGATCAGTTATAGATACATTACCGATGTTTCAGTGATGAACGAATTGGCTAAAAAATATCTAGCGCTTCCGGAAATATGGACAGGTAAGTCATTATAATCGGCAATTCAATAAAAATACATTAAACAAAGTGGTCGTCTCACGAAGCTATCCCATTTGTTTGTAAAATTTCAAGGAAAACCAACAACTTTACACGAGATATCTGTTGAGCACCAGAGACGACAAATTGAGAAATATGTATACCAACAATTAACATTCGTTTAACAAATAACAAGGGTAAAACAATTATCGACTGGTCTGGAAAGCTTGTAAACTTGCAAAAATGGGAATATGTCAACATTCATGGACAATCGCAATGTTACTATTAGCCTATTGGTAGTTACAAGTTTTTCTAAGGCAGCCGTTTTACTAGTAGGTATGAGAAGAAAATCACTTTATTTTCATACTAGACGGATTATGCAAATCTTTATTTCATAATTTAAAACAGGATAACGAATTGCATATCCAATTTTAAATGTTAACCTATCAAATGAAGTATAAGCATCATCATACAAATGGCACACGAAAAAACGTACTTATCATTGACCTTCATACCCAAAATATACTAATGTATGATATCATATAATAGTGTACGTACGAATAATACGTTTATTCAACATTGAAACAGTAACTGCCGAATGGCATTTGAAATGATAAGTCACACAGTAATTTTTCCCTTTTGGCAACGATTACAAACTTCCCATGCATTACTGTAATGTAATGTGTGAGTGGAAATGATTGAAGTTTCGTACAGAAATACATATGATCAAAACTTATATAAAAAGAATTACTAGATTGATAAATGAACAATGGACGACAAGTTGATGTAAAACGACGAATGTGAGTATATAAAACAATAGAATTTACCTTTATCATAACGTACCCGGTACAAGAAAACACTAGCATCAGCTCAAGTGAAGCACATCTTGCATAAAATACCGACGGAAAGATTTTAAGAAGTGATCATAGATACTAATTATAACAATGTGAATGTAATTCGAATGTCTGTGAGCTACACTTCTTCGTCGAGTTTATGAACTAATACAATTTCTGAGATTCTTCTTCCCTCTGTTCATCGGAGTCAGGCATTGCCGTTTGATTTAATTGTGACACTCATTCTTTCGACGCTTTTCGATCACACGTGACACACTTGATCATAATTTCCGGCCAGGTTTGCACATACTCGTATTACGGATATCACAACTTGACAGAGTGTCGGAAAAGATGTTGGAAAACATCTCTTCGAGAATTTCCACTTTGAAAACTTGTCGTCTCGGATGAAAAATTGCATCAACTCGTCGGTGCAATGAGTCGGCACACTTTGCGAGTAACTAACAACGGTTGAACCTGAGATGATAGTTGATTTGTAGAGAAATTAGTGCTTTCAGAACGAAGGCGTCCAGGGCGATTTGCAATCTCACACGTTCCAGCTTCACCAACTTTTCTTCCAAGGAATTGAACTGAAATTAAGAAGTCTATTAAAATCACCTTAATCACTGAAGAGTGGATATTTTTGATAATCATTATTGCATGTGTTAGAGGGGAAATTATTATGAGAATTCGAGTGATACATGGTAGGTGAGTGATTTGACACAAATTTTGTGAAAACGCTGCCACTGCTTAATGAATAAAAGAAAAGTGCTGATATTACAACCACTGTGTCATCAATACCTAAAAATTCTTGAAAGTTTCATTCATACATGGTTAATAGAATCTATATTTTTGTAATCATAGCAAGGTATGATTTGGCATACGAGTAGGGAGACTTGGGGACTTAAGACTTTACGGCTCTTTTAAGTTAAATTAGTTTTCATTTGACTTTATAGTAGTGATGTGAGCGATCAACCAATCACTAATCGGTTCATTCATTATGACCCTGTTCAAATTAACTTATTCCATGCATTTTAAGATAAGTTAAGTCGAAAACAAGAGATACATAATGTGCAGTAAAACATTATGATGAAATCGAGAATAATATTGCTAATTTTTATTACAATAATTATCTTCAATTTGGTAGTAGGCGTATTTTTATACGCATGCCACTTAATTACATTATTTGAAATGTTATGTTAT
This sequence comes from Prostheceraeus crozeri, assembly GCA_907163375.1. Taxonomy (NCBI): domain Eukaryota; kingdom Metazoa; phylum Platyhelminthes; order Polycladida; family Euryleptidae; genus Prostheceraeus; species Prostheceraeus crozeri. Next base: position 35,413 of record CAJQUW010016045.1, read on the forward strand.
CGCAGCAAGATAATGTTATTTGTCAGTTACCATGTTAACGGATTGAGTAATTCACATCAGTTAACCGTTGAAAAAGAAATTTACGGTTCCAATCTTGACACCCGAGATTTTCACTACGCTGTTTACCATTAAAAAACACTAAAACCAAAGGCCAACATTGGTAGAAACGAATTTCATTAAAACTTGCCTAAAACACCGTAGTATAAAAGCCTTTCACCAGTCAGTCTAGTAGATGCAACATCGACAGAAATTTTTAGAATTATAAAATGAACTCGATGCATGAACTGACACATCGATTCAAATGTATTCACTGTCTTTACGCATGTCCTATCAGGGCTGTGTTCGAGGCGGCCTATTTGAAAAGTGCCTCCGCCTCAGACCTCAGCAATAATGTAGTATGATATATACCATATACTGTAGTTATAATAATAACATGGTATAAACGTGATATGATGCTATACGATATAATTAATTTTTCGTTGTCGGTCTAGTTCTACACACTGATGATTAATCTTGCTATTATTAACACGGTAGGCTACAGTAGTCTACAAATTTGGTTGGGTACTGCTGTCATAGATGTTCATCTTTGACCCCAGTACCCAACCAGATTCATGCACTCCGAATTATTGAACAGTACTATAGAAGGCTACTACTGTAATGGTAGCCTTCTATAGTACTGTTAAATAATTCGGAGTGCAATGGCAATCCATTTTTCATGAACATCATGCGTATAGCTAGACCCTCACGTAGTCTGGTAAAGAAACATAACAAATATGACGTTCATATAAAGATCGGATTATGGTCGATTTCTATGAGTTCATGTTTTCTCAACCAGCCTAGATCTACATTTCATCAATCAGAAAGTTTAATGGATCTACTTCACAGACATGGTCGGCTCTGTTGCCTATACAATACCCACTAATTAATGAAAATTCATTCATTAATCAAAGGAAACGGCGGTGATGGTGTCCAAACGCCGAATTAACTAAAATCACAATAGCCGAATTCGCACCATATGTTTTCATAGATTTACTTCTGTTATTGAATAGCGGACACTACAACTACTAAATACACTACAGACGACTGATGAATTACTTGTACGGTAGTAAACCAATGGAATCTATTCAATGGAGGACATGTACGGTATCTAAACTTCACTCAGTAATTTTTTATATTGGGTGGCATAAATTGCATCTATAACAAATGTATATCAAATAACATCAAATATATGCATCAAATAATAGGATTATATCAAATCACATCATTCATTAAAATTTCGAAAGCCATAGGCGGCCAATTTTTTACGCCACCGCCTCCACAGCCCTGTGTCCTATAGTTTGTCTATGCTGTCCTTGTATGCCATATTCGTAATTTCAACTATGTTGTAAGACTTCGATCATGTATAAGATTTCCACGATTGTCCCATACTGTGATGAAATGAAAAATTGAAATCTATTAGCAAAAATCAATCCTTTTAATTTTTTAATTCCATACGTATTGCGTAAACACAATGAAAATTCAAACGTTTAGTGGAAAATCCAGTTGTGTAGTTCATGAAATAGTTAAATTATGATTACACTGTATGTACCAGTCACCATGTCAATTATAATGTGAAATCCGCCCCAAGAACTGGGAAAACTATTCATATCGCATGGATCCATAAGGCGCGATTGCTACGTATGATCAAATATTATCATACAATATAGTCTAGGCCTTAAGAGCCTTGCTGTTTTTAATGTGACTGCAATACAGTGTATTGTTAAGAAACATGACTGCAAATAGAAATTGATAGGGAATTTCCGACTTACCATTTTGTCAATATCGTTGATGCAGAAGACGTTTATCTAGTGACGATGACAAATGGAAGTAAGTCGACAACATTGAGCTGTTTCTCGTTGTCTGCCTGTTGGGGTCTGGAATACTAATGGCCACGACTAGGACTCACCAAGATCATCACAGGAAACCAATTTTCCATTGAATGTAGTGCAAATTCAGACCTGTATTCAGGCTGACTAGAAAATCATTCACGGCATAAGATGTAGTCAGTTAATTTAGATTGTGAGGAATAAATCGGTGTGAAATGCCATTACTTACGTCTTACGTTAGCCGTTATCATCCTTGCGGAAAATGGCCTCCCTTGTGATACGAATCCATGTCGCACGATCGCTAGCCGCCAGCCGCCAGTTCCTTGGGAGTTCGTCTCTCCATCTCTTCTCTGTCCTCCACGGTTTCTTTTCCCTTCTCTTGGTATCCATACTGTCGTTCTATGGCTCCATCTGTTATCGGGTCGCCTGATGACATGACCAGCCCACTTCCATTTGAGATGTTTCGCTTCTATCACAACGTCCTTTAACCCTGTTCGTCTCCTTACTTCTTCGTTTCTAACCTTGTCTTTCAGAGTGACTCCAATCATCCTTCGTTCCATCGCTCGTTGTGTTGTTCTGAGTTTATTCTCTTGTGATCGTGTTAGAGACCAGGTTTGGGATCCGTATGTCAGGACAGGCAGAATGCACATATCGAACAAACGTTTTTTATTCTTCATCTCTATACCTCGTGATGTTAAGTAGGGCTTGAGTTTCCAAAAGGACTTCCACGCATTTTGTGTTCTTAGGATTTCTTGTTCTTGGCGGGCTTGAAAGGAGATATTCTGTCCAAGGTAAATAAAATCGTCGACATAATCTATGACGTGTCCATTGATGTGGATTAAACTCTTTTGGCCGTTTGTCAAAATTTTTGTTTTCTCGTTGTTTATCTTTAAACCGACCTTTTTTCCCTGCTTATTTAGCTCATCTACAATTATTTGCATGGAAGTCGCGTCATCCTCAAAAATGGCAATATCATCTGCAAATCTCAAGTTCATGAGACGTTCACCGTCGATGTTTATTCCTGCGTCTGTAGGGAAGTGACATGATCTGAATATGTCCTCTAATGTTGCCGTAAAGAGGACTGGGGATATGGGATCTCCTTGGCGAACGCCACGTTCAATGAGGAATTTCGGGCCTCTTGTTTCCAACTTTATGGAAGCTGTTGCATCACGATATATCTCATTTAAAATTCTCCAAATTTTCCCTCTTACTCCCTGCTTTCTTACTGCAGTTAGCATCGCTGTGTGGCTAACAGAGTCAAAAGCTTTTTCACAGTCGATCATAAGTATATAGAGAGTCTTGTTATACTCTGTATACTTCTCAATCAGTTGATTTATCGAGTGTAGATGGTCAATTGTTGAGTATCCTTTCCGGAAACCAGCTTGCTCTCTTGGTTGATTCCATTCTAATGTCTGTTTAATCCGGCGTTGTAAAACTCTGGTAAAGACTTTGTACAGATGACTTAGAAGGCTTATTGGTCGGTAGTTCTTTATGTTCTTACTGCAGCCTTTTTTGTAAATCACTACTACATCTGCGTTTCTCCACTCATGGGGTATCTGGCCACAATTCAAAATTCGGTTAAAGATTTTTGTCAGCATCTCAATCAAGGTTTCCCCTGCAGCTTTTAACATTTCGCATATTATTTCGTCTTCTCCCGGTGATCTATTATTCTTCATTTCCCTTATTGCTAATTGTACTTCACCTTTCAAAATTTCAGGTGTCGGATTTTCTTTCTCTTCTTCTTCAATTTTACATCTATTATCACATTTGCAAAATCGTTTTTGTAAAGCTCTCTATAGAAGTTGGTTATTTCTTCTAGTATTTCACGTCTGTTTGTAACGTCATTTCCATTCTTTGAGATACATCTTATCATTTTTCTGCCCGGATTCATTAGCCTTGTGCTTTTTTTCAACGATTTGTTCCTCTTTATGACCTCTTCTATTAGCTTTTCGTTGAATTCAGAATATCTTGTTTAATCTTTTGTTTAGTCAATTTTCTGGTGATGGTAAACTCAACCTCTGCTTCGTTACTTTCTCTTCTTCTCTTCCGCAGTTCCTCTCGTTTATTAATCAGATTGACTGTGTCGTCGGTTAACTTTTTTGTTTTCGACATTTTCTCAATTTTCAATGACTTTGTTGTTTCTTTTATAGCGCAGGTGAACTTCGAATATTCAACATTTAGGTCATCTGTATCTTCAATGTGTAGACTCTCAAATCTATTGGAGAGTTTCAATTGAAATTCTCTTCTCCTGTCCAGTATGAAGTTGCCTGGAGTAGCGAGTTTCCTCATCTTTTTTGCTCTTTCTCGTTTCTCATTTATTTTCATTTTTGCTCTTAAAAGACGATGGTCAGAGTCAAAGTCGAATCGGTTAATAATTCCAACATCTAACACAAGATCGGGATCTCTACAGAGGATGAAGTCAATTTCATTTTTGGACTGCCATTAGACGACGTTGAATTGTTCTCCAAACTGCACCACACTGAATCAAATATATATTAAGCATTGAACAAATCACATCCACCTTCAACGGTGAGACATTGAGATAACCAAATCAATTTTCTCAGTCGACATTCGCCTGCAATTGTGAAAGATGATGATCGGCTGTTCCCTGTTCCCTCTGTAAGTTGCCGACGTTGACTGCGCTTCACGGCCTGGCCAATCACGTAAGCGAAAGGGGCGATCGATCACAAGATGGCAAAACATTGCGCTGCTTGAAAATGCGTGTCGTGTGTGAAAAAGTGCTTATGCCGCGTCGAACAGAAAATTCGCGCGCGCCACTTGCTTCAACTGAATCACAACCAAAGGCAATTGTATAGTAACAGAGTGACTAGATTGCCCTTGTAGACGCAAGCATATGGTCAGAGATGCCAAGGTTTCAAAAAAAAAAAATGCGGGAGACCCAACATCAAATGATCCAACAACAAAAATAGTAAAATTAGATTAAATCATATTTAAAAGCCCTATCAACTTCCTATATTTCTTTCAATAAATGGAGAATATTTATTTTTGAAGACAATTAATTTGTCACATTTCCAATAAAAAAGATAGAATTCGTGAATCAAACGAAGATCTATCTTTTCAATAAACGTATGATTGTATGCTTCTCATTGGTTGTGAGGGAATGGAGGAGGGCTAATCGAAGAATAGGCTAGCGGTGAGTGGTTAATCAGTCCGAACGCTTGCTGTTACATTTGAATGATGGAAAGAGCACACTAGAAGGATAAAAACTGTTGGCCTACTTTAAAATACGGCGTAAATAAATGACGATGCGGGAGATTTAAGCAATTATGCGGGTGAGCGGGAGATTGACTAAAAATGCGGGAGACTCCCGCGAAATGCGGGAGACTTGCCATGTATGTATGGTACATGAGTGACATTACCGCCCGTCAAAATGAATTGGACACAACTCACAAACTATAACTTCCCAGATCGCCCGACATGCACGACACAAGGATTCGATAGAAAAGAAATTGAAATGAACGCAATGCATGCAGGGCGATGTTCTTTACTTGTTATGCTCACTGAAATCATAGTTATAAAAATAGCAAGAGATTGCCCTGGTTATTACATGTTACGCAAAAAAATAATATTCCTTTCAAAATTATGCACGCGTTCGATTCTGGCGGCCTACGGTGTACTCTCGCACACTTCGGCAAAAGTAGAAACATAGAATGCAATCAAGCATAAACCTAAACGCTTCGATTTAATAATACTTAAAACAAGATGCCGAATTACAGATCATCGATCTTCAATTTATCGCTAGACCACAAAATATTCTGGAATGTGATCTGCATCCATGCTTTCAGCAAACGTTCGACTTAGATGTTGTTTGATAAAACCAAAAACATGACTAAAAGATAAACGAATCAAGTAGCATTCGATAAGTTTAAGCAGAACAAGTATGTATATTATATCAGAATTTACATGGAAATTTCCGGACATGCGCAACCGTTTCTTTTCCGTGAAGGTTCCATAAATCATGAATTTAAAGTCCAAGAAACGGAAGCCCGATGGATTTCCGTATACTGCCGTTCTTTATCCGTAGTCTCGCGGACAAAAGTGTGAGTTAATGGAAGACCGACGGATGTCCATTTCTTACCCGTTTTGTCCGCGGACAAAGCTTGCTCGGCGG
>CAJQUW010016046.1:0-111696 GCA_907163375.1 Prostheceraeus crozeri
GAAGTTTACAAGTTGCTTTAAATCAAACCCGATATCCAATTGATCCATTAAGATTCGATGATACAATTTCACAAATGAAAAGTCGATGTGTCACGACCGGTTTCAGTCTATTTCAGACCATCTTCAGGTGTATGTACAGACATGGAAAAATCGACTTATATAGTAAAATGATTAAAACTAAAGGAGAAGTGATCAGTAAAATTTCGTCGGTCACAGAAAGACCCTCAGCTTGTATGACGAATCGTGTTCATTCAATGTTCTGTCAGTGCTATGGCAAAGTGCAATACTTTCAGCTATTTTCGTGTACTTGGTTTTGTAGATTATCGTTAACACTTTATTTTACTGATCACTTCTCCTTTAGTTTTAATCATTTTAGTATATAAGTCGATTTTTCCATGTCTGTACATACACCTGAAGATGGTCTGAAATAGACTGAAACCGGTCGTGACACATCGACTTTTCATTTGTGAAATGAATTTGGGCAGCCTCGATGATACCAATAATCAATTTATGGAAGGATATGATGCTCATAGAAATCTTTGTATAGAATTTGGAGTTGAACCACAATTAACTCCTGGAGATTGGAGACATTTATATCCTGTTTTCTGTTTCGATTTAAGTGCACAATCTGAAGATATTATCAAGAATGGTTGTGATGTAACAATTAATATTGAAAAGAAAGATTCCACAACTTCATTGATGGCTTATGGTTTATTGCTAGATGATGTAAAATATTCTATTGAAGTTCTTAATGGGAAGATGGCTAGGATAGGTTAATTAAAATTTTTGGTAACTTAAAATTTTTTAATAACTTAAAATTTGTTCTTAACTTAAAAATTTTTCATAACTAGAATAGATAAAAAATTCTTAACTTAAAAATTTTTCATAACTAGAATAGATTAAAATTTTTCATAACTACAATAGATTAAAATTTTTCGTAACTTAAAATTTTTTATTAAAAATGTCGGAAGCGAAAAGTAATAATAATAAAACTGTTGAATTAGAATTACGTAACATTGTTGACAAAAATACACCTAAAACTATTACGATTAACAAAAAAAGTATTACATAAGTAAACCAATGATAGAGAATATTCAATTACAAGAAGAAAAGAATGGCGGGATTCTCCCATTAATTCCTCTAATAATAGGTGGTATAGCAGCTGCGGGAAGTGTTGCAGGTGGGACATCTGGTATTGTCCAAGCAGTAAATAAAAATAAATCAGAAAAGGCAGCATTAGAAGAACAAAAACGTCATAACAGAGAGCTAGAGAAAGTTGCTAAGGGAGAAGGAGTAGTAGATAATTTTATTAGTAAATAAAAATTAGTTGATGAAGGAAAACGAGTTCTTAAAAATATTCTCCACAATGTTGATGATTTAATTGAAATTAAGGAAACTAAAGATGTTTCTGGAATATATCTAAGTCCTAGTATGATTCGGTAATAACCTCAGGACCTTTGGTTCGATAGGTTAGTAGCCTGAGGACCTTTGGTCCGATCGGCTAAAGCCTGAGGACCTTTGGTCCGATTAGGTAAAACATTTATTTTATCTTTTAAAATGAATTCTACAAATTCCGAAAATTTAATTAAATTAAAAATTGCTAATTTAGATTTATTGAATTATCTCTTAAAAGTACATAAACCCCTAAATTGTCAGCATAGCGGAGGTGACATACAAAAAATTCACTATTTCACTATAATAGTTTGAAGTGCTAATTTACCTGGAGGTGAATTTTTTTCATATTATTATTATTGTTTTTAAATCTAAAAGATTTTTGAATATATCTACTAACACATTCAGTTGTATAAGGATTTTGTAATGAAGCAGTTAATATTCCTCTTGAAGTTTCAAGAGGCGGTGTAGATAATTTTAGATTAGCTTTTATCGGAAAATAGGAATCAAAACCTGATGAATTGTGAGCTATTAAAGTTACTTTCGAATAATTAAATTTTCCAAGAGTTTTAAAAAATTGATGTATCGGACATGTGTCCTCTGGGTTTCCCCCGATTGGACATTCATCATCCTCAGTTCTCGTAAATATTTTCACACAATTTTGAAGTTTCTTAAATTCTAATTCAGATAAATTATTATACTCATAAATTTGTTTTTTAAGTTTTTTAATTTCATCTTCATCTTTTGATCGTTTAATTTTAATCATATCACTTAACAAACGTGTTTCTAATTCTTTCAATCTTTGTTTCGGTAAACAAATTCCTACAGCATAAGGAATAGGATGTGCTGTTGAACAGTTAGGATCAAGAAAAGTTTCAAGATCCCATATATATGTTGAACCATAGTCAATTGGTTTCTTTGTTATGGTTTTATACGGAAGTGTTGTTAGATTTCCATCAGTAACTGTTTTATATATTGGTTTGAAATTATTTTCAATTTCTCTAATAGCTTTTAATTTATGAGTTCTATTAATTAAACAATAGTGTCCAATTGCTGAACCTTCGTGAAAATAATTGTAATAAACATAATTATGAAACGTTTCAATTCCTCTAATATTTAAATGACGATTGGCAGGACTATAATATTGAACACATTCTCCAAAATATTTATTGAATTGAGAAAATTTGCAGTTTGACTCCTGTTCTAGATGTGGCTTTCTCTTTATATAAAAAATTATTAAACATTTCTTTCATCATTTCTCCTTGTTCTTCATTAAAACCTCGTAAAACATTATAACATTTAATAAAACAAAAATCTCTAGAGGGAATATAACAATATTCACCGAAATATTCTTTGATTCTATATTTCATATTAATACCTGCACCTCTATGTGATCTTTGTAATAGCTTCATTCCAAAATCTTCATATTTAATATTACCTGTAAAAATCCATTCGTTAGCATCGGATTTCTCATCCAGATTAGAAAACCATGTTTCAAATGATTTTATATTATAGAAGGTTACGTAAAAATTTTGAATTATATTTTCCTGATCTTTAACAACTTTTCCAAGTAAATTAATAATTTTACCATTTGCTAAAAGTTTCTAAAATCAGTTGCTAAAATCATTTACTACATTAATAAAAGATACATTTTCATATTTAATTTCATTTGGATTAAATAAATTACATAAATCATCACCAAGTTCATCCTTAATTCTATCATCAAAAAATATCAGTAATAGGAGTTTCTAATTTTTCCTTTGTTCTACGGTTCTGTTTTTTAATACTACGTTTAATATTACGTTTAATACTACGTTTCTGCTTTTTACTACGTTTACTATGTTTAATTTGTGCATCAAACTCAGCAATTTGTTTTTTCATTATTTCATCAATAATAGGTTTCGTACCTTTATTCATCTTACAATTCATATTTTTTAAAGAAAATTATGATTTTTTTATTCAAAAGAAATTATGATTTTTTATTCAAAAAGAAATTATGATTTTATTTTAAAATCTGAAATAAATAAAGGTATATTCAATTGTTGTAATGTTCTTAAATCATAAACTGTTAAATGTTCTTTATTAATTAACCACCATAAGTTATTGTATGCTAAAAATACTCTAAAACTTCTTAAACAAAGTGGAAAATTCCTTGTTGTTTCATAACTTTTTATTCCGTGTTTTATTTTATAATCTTTGACAAATTGCATATATCTGCGATGGTAATATAATTTAACTTCTTTCTTCGAATTTACAGGATTTGTAGGATGTCGATAATCTTTTAAAACTGGTACATGTTCTATCTTGTAGGCATTCAACATATTTTTTTTATTTTTATTAATAAAAAATTTATAAGAAAAAATTATTCGATCAATCCGCGAAAGTATTTTCAATAACTATCATGAATTTTTTTATCAATATTAATTGTAATGTATAATCTTTTGGCCATAATCTTTTGACCAAGCATTGTTACGCGATTGTTTAAATTCATCTTTATTTCTTACACATAAATCTCTTAACAAATCACTTAAGTTTCTTGCATTTATTTCAAATAGTATAAATATATTTGCATTCTTTCTAATAACACTTCCGTCTAATGAATACATACTTTGTGTTAAATAAAAAACACTACAGTTATTATGTCTACCTCTTGTGAAATAATTTCTCTGAACTGACTGATTTCTATCATTAACACAATCATCAAAAATTACACAATGTTTCATTGTTTTATCTAGTTTACTAGGATCTTGCATATTACCACTATCATCTATTAATTGTATCTTTATATGGTTATTTTTATTGGATTCAACTAACTGATTATTTTTTGCTGCTTCTTCACACCACGAACTTATTTCTTCTTCATATTCAGAATTTTCATATTCTTTGAATAATGAAGCAATTGCTGTTTTTTTAAGATTATTTTCAAATCCATATTTTAAAAATTGATAGACGGATTGTTCTGCTGTTGTTGTATAAATTATAAGATTGTTATAACCCAAAAAATTTGGAGTCGTTAAAATTTTAAATAATAGATACGTTTTACCACAACCTGATCTTATACAAATAACTGACAAAACTTTATTAGATAAATTTGGATGATGATTAAATTTGAGTTTTTTTTATTTAATGGGGGCACTTCACTCATTTTTTAATAAAAAAAATTATTTTAAAGAAGAAAATTAAGCTTCTCTAACCAAAAGATCTATCATAATCTCTTCACCTCCAAAATTTATTTCTTGTCCTTTCTCATCAGTGATTCTAATGTTAATACTGTTAATAGTTTTTCTTGTAATAGGGAAATATATTAATGTTTGTGGAAATACATTTAATCTATAACCAATGGGTACAGTAAAAGCTGGAAAACTGAATATTAAATTTGACAATTTACCATTTATATATCCTCCTTCAATAATGTCAAAATGTACAACAATTGAATTTATTTCAGTTATTTTTGGAATCTTCTCACTTAAATGATAACCTTGACTATAGGTTTGTTTATTAAATCCTAATACTTTTGACAATGATCTATCATGATTAAAATCAACTTGATGATTTTCGTCTAAAGTAAGAGAAAATTTATTAACTGCCGGTTCAACTGCAAAATGTAATTGTTTCTTATCTTTAAATGGTATACCTAAATGTCTCTTAATTTCATTTGATATTGATTCAACTTCGTAAGAACCAGGAAGAAAAGTTAGTATTTTCCATGTTTTGCCTTTATCAGTAGAATATCTAAATTGATCATTCACATCTTTGATAACGTTTTGAATAGTGTTAAATGTGGAGAAACTAGTCAATGCAATTAATTTGATAATTTTTATTTTGTTCCAAATGTAGAATGGGTTCTAAATTACAAGTGTGTGATGAAGTAGTTGTTATAATTTTTAACGTCGTACTAAATTTTGATGAACCCAAAATCTCTGTTAGATTATCTAAATGATTATTAATTTTGTCTAAATCTGCTGAACACATTTTTTAGTTAGAATTTTGAATAAATATTTTTTTATAAAAAATTAAAAACAACAACATATTTCAACTATACTTTTATAATCCTCTTCATTTAGAATCTTCTTTTCTAACAGTCTTTTCAATATAGCATGAATTTCATTGAAACTAGAATTATGTCCTTCTTTTATTGCCGATATTAAAATATTTAATCTATTTAGTAATTCTTGTGGATCATCTGGTAAAAATACAGTTGTTTCTGTTTTAAAACCTTTTCCTACTTTAACTCCCGTTGATAATAAATTTTCTAATTGTTTATAACGTCTAAGAGATTTTGCTGCACCAACTCTATCTAACATAGCTTTATATTTTATGAGATCTCCTACAGCATAATTTTTTAAATCTGCTCCTCTTAAAAGATCAACAAAATTTCTATCTAAACTAAAAGGAGATTTATCTGGTGAAAAAACTAAACTTCGAAAAGGTTGTGGAAATATTTCTTTTTGTCCGAGAAAAAATCTAGGTATTGTTTTTCCATCTATAAATGAAATAGAATGTTCAAATTGCATAGATTTTGGTAATTTCTTATTAATGTTTGATTCTAGTAATCCATAGTCATCTAATATAGTTTTGTGCTCTGGATCTGTTATATCAATTTGTTTATCATTATTTGTAAGTTCTTTTTCAAGCTTTTTAAATGGTTTCATAGTTTTTTCAAAATCAGTTTTTACTTGCTCGGTTTGCTGCATTTTTTCAAACATATCAGATTGAATACCAGCTTTTATCATTCTATGTTGAAGATGATTTTCTTTCATAATATTTCTTTGTTTTATTAACTCTTCTAATTGTTTTATTCTTTTAAAATTATCAGCTCTAATTTTATCCATTTTTAAAATATAATATTTGAATTTTGTGGTAACATTAGAATACAACAAAAACATTTTACTGAACAAATTATTTTTTATTGCTTTGTTGTCTGACATCTTTTCGTTTTAAGTTTTGTTTAATAAAGTTTTGCTTAAATTTTCGCTTAAAGTTTTTAGCTCTTCTAAAAAAACTTTATCATTTTCTTCATTAGAAATTTTACCATCACTAAAAGTTTTCCCATCACTAGAAATGTTGCCATCCTGTTTATTCTTGTCATCAACTTTTTCGGTCTTTAAATGAAATGATATTTGATTTACTTCATTAGCTATTTGATCAAATTTTTCAATCTCATCTAGCGTAATAACATTATCATCACATACTCTTTGAAAATAATAATGTAGTTTATCATAAACTTCTTTAATATGTAAATGCTTAGTTTTCAATGATTTTCGTTTCTTAGTTATTAAAGATTTATCTAACATTGTAACAAGTGAAGTTGCAAAAACACCCGTACCTGTTAAAGCTGTAGCAACTACTGGAATTACTAAAACACCTGAAGATATAACAATTGTCAAAGCACCTAAACTTATTGTTAAGAATATGCCAATTCCTTGTGTTACATTCTTAACTTTAGACCATCTCTTTCTTAATTTTTTATAATGCTCTAATCTTAATAATAATTGAGATTCCTTATCTTTCATATACCTAACTCTATCTTTATGTTTTTCGATGTTAATTTTTTCAATGTCCATTTCATATGATAACGAAGGATATATTCTTGCGGTTCCTTCCACTTTTATTCCTTCCATTTTCGCCCCCGTTGAAGTTCCTTCCATTTCTGAGGTTTCTTCCACTTTTGTTTCATCCATTTTTAAAGAAATATTTTGAATAAATATTTTAAATACAATCTTCTGGTATATTGAGACTATGTGCAATTCTTAGACAACTTAAATTTTCATCTGCCTAAATGTTCGACCTTCGGCCACGCGATACTTTTTAGATTACGCGATAATTTGAGACAACTTAAATTTTCGATTACGTGATATTTTGAGACCACGTGATATTTTTCGACAACTTAAATTTTCGTTTACGTGAAATTTGGAGACTACCTAAATTTTTGAAAATTTGTCACTACCTAAATTTTCGATTACGTGATATTTTGAGACCGCCTAAATTTTCGATTACGTGATATTTTTCGACTGCCTAAATTTTCGGCCTTCGGCCACGTGAAATTTGAAGTCTACCTAAATTTTTGAAAAACCCGCAAAAGTTTGACATCCGGTGCAAGCGAAGCGCCGCGCCGGATGTCACACTATATACTACTCAGCCTTTCTTTGCCAAATTACCTCGTAGGTCGTTTGATTAAAGGGACTAGGTTGATGACCTCAGATTCATAGAAAAAAGAGCTCTGACCGTCACGAAGGGACTGGAAATGGAATCCCTACTCTATGATGCAACCTCCATCAGTCGTGCCTGTACTTAAATCTGTAGCCCGGGAAACCATCAATATCAGAAAATAATAATAGAGTTTCAGCAACACTCTAAGGAAACCTGCAACTGTCCGCAATCTAAATTATTCAGGAAAAATTCAAAGTAAATTGTTAAATAGGCTATGCAGACGAAATTTGTCACTCAAGCTCATGCAAGTAAAGGATTATCAACGACTTTGAGCACTATGATATATAACTAATTATCGTAGTCTTGGACTTGCGAGCTTGGATAAATCGACATTAGACTATTTTGTTCTTAAACTCATCGAACCTTGGTGTCAGACGGCCGATAAATTTCGTCTCTGAGATACAGGTTATTCAGTAAAAGAGGAACATTTCGTCTGTATCAACCACTGACGAATCTCAACAGGAAACATAATCTAATCACTAAAAATGGACAAATTTCCCTGTTTTTGAGTGATTACCAAGATTTGGTGTACTGACTAGCTCTCTCTGGTTGAGATTTGGACTTTTAGAGTCAGGTCGAGACAAAATGTTCCCCCGTACCCTGAAGCCTCTGTAGGTCTGCCTCAAATATTAAGTCAATCAGTTGTTCAAAAGTTGCCGGAGTTAAGTTCAAAAAGCCTCATTTCGAAAGGTCATTCGAGGAACCACATAAAAGGAAGTCTGAAGAGTTCTGTCAAAAGATCGGATGGTATACTGCCACTTAAGGCAATCTTTTCTTGTTTATTAGATATCCTGTTCTAATATTGTAGGGAGTCTTGCTTCTCTGCATGGCCTACTTTTTGCGAGAATTCCTGTTTTAGGATATGCAGTATAGTATAATTTGTAGCGGTATACGTCAAACCCCTGATATCTAACTGCCCTACTTCATGGCATAAAGCTATGAGATAATGTTCAGTGTGCTTTGAATGAATGTTGCCAAGATTGATGTTAAATACAAATTCAAACTTTGCGAAGTATCAACTATATGCTGACGCACTAATAGAGTATTTGAGAATACTTATCTTCGCGTTTTACATTTGATGAGTCCGACATTCAAATGCAGAAGACCAAACACTCATCCGATGCAATCAGTGCCGTCACAACAGTTAAACTTCCTATATTTTCAACGACTGAACCCCTGACGTGGTTCCGGCGAGCCGAAGTTCAATTCCGCTTCCAGAAAATTACACGCAGTTCAACGATGTCAGACCATGTTATTCAATCGCTTCCCAATTATGTGTTTACAGAGATTTCCTCTTGGTTAGATGAACAACCGTCAGAGATTGAATATTCTGGTTTGAAGACATTTCTTCTTAAAAAGTTCACTATAACTTCAGCTGAGCGCACTCAAAGAATCCTGGATATGACAAAGCGTAGCAATGCTGATCAATCTCCTCGTGAACTGTGGGACGAAATCCAATCTTTAGTTCGTCTCCCTGACATTGACCAAATAACTCAAAAGCATTCACGTCTGAATTTAGAGCGTCAACTTTGGTTGCGAACACTTCCTGAGTCCATTCGATCACTACTCAGAGACGCAGACGAATCATCTATTGATTCCCTTATTGAAAAAGCTGAATCTCTATCGATTGCGAATAAATCTGCACGATTCAACGCTGTCAAGACGTCGTCCACGTGGCATGAAGTATGTGAACTTGGCAATGAGTCAGTTAACTCTCATCAAGATGCATCAGGCATAAATGCTGCTAATTCGAAGAAGATCAAAAGCAAATACATTGTGTCGCAACGTTCAAAGAAGTGATATATAACACAGTCTGGCATTTGTAATTTTCACGACAGATATGGATCTAATGCTCGCAGTTGTGTTGAAGGCTGTCTATGGATCTCAAAAAACGGCATAAGCGGTTGTCATCTTTAATGACGGCCGCAATTAGCAATGTCTTGCATGACAAAGTCTCAAAGTTGTATAAAATCATTGATGAACTATCTGGACGATCATTTCTAGTCGACACTGGTGCACACTGCTCAATCAGTCCTGTATCCTCCTCACAAATTCCATATCAAGATCCTAATGTTCCCGCCCTCGTAGCAGCTAATGGATCACCTATCAAAGGTTACACTTTTCATGAGGTAACGCTACGGTTCGAAGGCCACACATACAAGTGGCAGTTGGTGGTTGCTGATGTTCAACAATCGTTATTGGGTGCTGATTTATTGGCACACTATCAACTCCTTGTTGACGTGGCTCGTCGTCGTCTTATCAATATTGAGACATTTGCAGCACTTCAGGTAGTGCCTGTTTTGCTCGATGACATTAACTGTATTTCCCCACCAATCGTTGGTCACTACGGTCATTTATTCACTGAGTTTGCGGACGTGTTCCGAGCAGAGCTGAAACAGAATCCCGGTGTCGCCGCAAAGCATGGTATCATGCATTATATCAAAACCAATGGACCTCCGGTGCACTCTCGCTTTCGACGTCTTCCGCCAAACAAGCTTAAAATAGCAAAGGAACATTTCGCCGAATTGGAAAAGATGCACAAAGTCGGCCAGCCCATGGGCATCCCTTCTTCACATGGTTCCAAAATCTGATGGTTCTTATCGTCCATGTGGAGATTACCGTCGATTGAACATGCAAATGGAAGCGGATCATTACCCAACTCCCAACATCACTGACATCACATCTAACCTTCACGGAGCTACTGTGTTTTCCAAACTAGACCTTCTGAAAGGTTATTTCCAGGTTCCGGTAAACCCAGCAGATATACGAAAAACTGCCATAATCACGCCGTTTGGAACATATGTATTCCATTACTCAACGTTTGGACTCAGAAATTCTGGTGCGACATTTCAGCGCATGATGGATACAATATTTGGCAACTTGCCTTTCTGCATCGTTTACGTTGATGACATCCTGGTATTTTCTAGAACACATGATGATCACAGAGCACATTTGAAACAGATTCTTCAACTTTTGCGTGAAAATGGGCTTGTTGTTCGCTCTGACAAGTTTATCTTTGGTGCTTCAGAAATTGATTTTTTAGGCCATAATATCGACTGTAATGGAATTCGTCCTCTTTCATGTAAGGTCAGCGTTGTTAGCAAGTTTCCTGTTCCTGCCACGGTAAAATCTCTACAAGAGTTCGTTGGAATGATGAATTATTACCATCGATTTATTCCTAATGCATCAAGGATCATGAAACCATTATATGATGTCATTTCAAACAAGGCGAAAGTCTTACAATGGGGACAAAGTCAACAATTGGCGTTCGAAGCAGCAAAGAAAGCTTTGGCCAACGCAGCTGTTCTCGTTCATCCACTTCCGAATGCGCCTCTTGTTCTATCGACTGATGCCAGCAATATTGCCATCGGTGCAGTTCTCGAGCAAGTTGTGAAAGATCAACACCAACCGATTGCATTTTTCAGCAGGAAACTTCGACAACCAGAATTGAAGTACAGTACTGTTGCATCATCATCTGACGCTGATTAGTCAATAGAGACTTTGGCCCATTGGTCAGAAATTGGCTGAGTGTAATGTGAAGCGAGGAATTGTATAGACTTCCCATGCATGTTAGTTTCACTTTCGTAATACACGCCTTACTTGGAAGACGTAGCTTTTATTGACGGCGTTACAATGGTGTCAGAAACGGACTAATTAATCGCCCTTTTGCCACTCAATTGACAGGAGCGCCCGCATCTTCGGTGAGTTGTCACGCGTATCCTTGGGTTTTCCTTGGGAGAGTTCACTATCACAGTTTAGTGCAGTCTAGTCCAGTGAATAACATACTAGTTTATTTCTTATGTCGGGAAAAACTGACTGTCTGCCCCTTGACAGCGCTGAAAACTGTCATTGCTGGTTGATTGCGTTTGAGGCCCACTGCCGGACCAAAGACATAGTAGATAAATTAGAAACATCCGGCACCTCACCCGTCACCGATAGATTTCTTGAGAGATGTGGCTCCAAACCTCTATTAAAATTAGTCTCTATGATGCCAGGCCAGAACATAGAAACAGCATTATTTCAGGACGTCAAAAAAGTAATCCTAGATTTTGTCGAACCTAGAAAGCGCTTGCTGCTAGCTGACCGCACAAACTTCTTACAAATCTCGCAAGGTGATGATGAGACTGAAGTAGATTTTTTATCACGGCTAAATGAGTCGGCACAGCATTGTCATTGGGACCAATTGAAATCTAGTAACCCAAGTGATGAGTTAATAAAACTGCGCTTTGTCGCAGGGCTTAGAGACAGTCAACTAAAATTACAAATTCTGGAAAAATTACAAGTAAACCCAACCTACACAATTTCGGACATAATCGATTTTTGTCAAATGACGCACAACTTGCCAAATTTGCACACAACAAAGCGAGTGGCGAAACACAGGAACCGGTTGACAGTTTTTTCATGCGGAAACAATATGCAAAAAACACCTGCAACAATTGCTCGTCAATACATAGGCCGAGACAGTGCCCCGCTTATGGAAGCACATGTCATAAGTGTGGAAAATTAAACCACTTTGCAAGATGTTGTAGAAGCGGTACAAAAACGAGCAACTTTCAACATAGCTTGAACCATCAGTCCGATGATAAAAAATTACAAATTCGAGAAGCCCACAGTTTTGATGTATTTACTGCTGGCCTAGAAGGGTCTGATAAAATATTAGAAACTCTAAAGGTGGGTCCACACTGCACCCTGCTAAAGTTTGAGATTGACACTGGTGCCGCAATGTCACTCATGTCGAAAACAATGTGGCAAGAGTAAAGGTCTCCCGAGTTGACAAACACACGCCTAGTGCCCACTAATTATGATCACTCACAGATGCAAATACTAGGACATCTCAACACTACCGTTTTGCGAGAAGAAATAACTCACAACGTAAACTTCCTAGTAGTTGACACAGATCGTGACTTGGGCTTGATCGGACGGTATCTGTTAGATAATAATCGCTCACATATTCATACATTCTCAGTAGAGCAAGATAAAATCTTACCCAGCATAAAAGGATTCTCCGCAAGCATACAGCTAATAGATGATACTCAACCCTTGAAGTTTTTCAAAGCCCGTCCTGTGCCGCTCCATTTGAGAGAGCAACTGGACAAAGAGCTAAAGCAACTTGAAAATCAAGGAGTTATCACTCCTGTATCGCACTCTACGTGCGCGAGCCCAGTCGTTTGGGTAAAGAAATCGAATGGCAATTTTAGAGTGTGCATCGATTTCAAGGCAACAATAAATGCCAATATCCAATCCGACGCATATCCTCTTCCAACAGTGGAAGAAATATTTTCAAAATTGGTGATGCATCGAAATTTGCTAAGATCGATCTAAAATCTGCTTACTCTCAAATCGAATTAGATGAGAATGCAGCCAGATTATCTGTAATCAACACACACATAGGTTTGTTTCGCGTTAATCGCCTTAAAATGGGGATGAAAAACTCTACTGTAATATTCCAAAAATGCATGGAGCAAGTCCTAAAAGGTATATAAGGTGTCATTGTTTACCAGGATGACATAATCATCTGCGCAGAGTCTGATCGCCAATTAAAGAAGAGATTCAATCAAGTCTATAAACGTCTTCGAGACTATAATGTCACTGTAAACACCGAAAAGTGTGTTTCATCATCCGATTCATTGAGGTTTTTATGATTCATTTTTAGTGGATCGGGCATCCAACCTGATTCCTCGTTAACCTCAAAAGATCGAAAATTCCGAAATCCCTGAAACCCCAAAAGACCTACTCAGCTTCTTAGGTCTCGCCACTTATTTTGGCAGATTCATCCAGGGATTCTCAGATATGTGTGCGCCGCTCTATGAAGCCGCAAAAACTGAGAAACTAGTATGGAACGAAGAATGTGAACACAACTTTCGGTTGTTAAAACGTAAACTAACATCAGCACCGGTTCTTCAACCGTTTTCATTGTCAAGGACAACTGTAGTGACCGTAGATGCCTCAAGCAAAGCTATTGGAGCCGTGATGACTCAAGATGGCCACCCAATATTATATGTTTCTCGAAAACTTACTGAATCAGAATCTCGCTACAGCAACAGTCAGCGTGAGGGTTTAGCAGTCATATGGACCTCTAGACGCTTAGAAAATTTCTTGTTAGGAAAAATTCGAAGTACAAACTGACCATAAGCCCCTCATTCATATATTTGGCCCTGAAGACAGATTAAAAACTGAGATTTCCCCTCGTCTACTGAAATTTTCACTCAAGATGCAACGATACGATTATGTAATAAAACATATCAAAGGAGAGAACAATGCTGTTGCCGACACTTTGTCGCGCGTTGACTGCCTTGACTCGACCAAGGTCCCCTCTATTCACTTTAGCGAACCTTGCATCCCTATGCAAGAAATTAAGCAGGAAATGTTAAAAGACATGTATCTACGTGAACTCTCTCAGCGAATAATCACGGGTAGGTGGGGCAGCACCTCAAGGTGGGAACGCCCATTCAAGAGAATGGCATTCCAACTGAACGTTGACGACAACATCATTAGACTCGGCTCACGCGTTGTTCCCCCGCAGTCTTTGCACAGACGCATCATTGAGTTCGCCATCAAACTCACAACGGAGTGAAATCGACCTTACGACTGATCCAACAAGAATTCTTCTGGCCCGGAATGAACACCTAAGTCGAGGCGTTCGTGAAAGGATGCAAAGAATGCCGAGCAGTACGCTTCGGAGCCCCAGATACCTCTCATACATGGCCAAAGAATGAGAAACCATGGAGTCGGCTCCACATGGATTGGGCGCATCATCGTGCCACTGGAGACATACTGGTAATAGCGGACTCGACCAGTGGCTGGCTGGAGGCAGCAATCTGCAACAGTCGACAAACACAGACAGTCATCGAGTATCTTCGAGCAATATTCGCCCGCTTCGGTGTCCCTGAAAGCTTGGTGTATGACAATGCACCCGAATTCGCGAGTACCGAACTCAGGACATGGCTGCACAGGGTAGGATGTCAATTAATCCACTCTCCTGAGTACAGACCGCAATCGAACGGTCTCGCGGAAAGAATGGTGAGAGTCAGTAATGGACAAAAGACCGTTCCAGGACACCATAAAATCAAAAAAAATTAGTACTTTTAAAAACGACATAAATTTATGAATTTAGTCCCTTTTTCAGGTTTTTAAGACCTAAATTCATGAATTTAGTCCATTCAAAAAGTACCATTTTTTGAAAAATGGTACTTTTTAAAAACGACATAAATCGGAGCGAAGCTCCTCTGGCTTAAGCCGATTCATGAATTTGAACCCTTTTTCAGGTTATGAAGACCTAAATTCATAAATCGGCTAAAGCCAGAGGAGCTTCGCTCCGATTTGGGCGTTTTTAAAAATACCCAATTTTTCAAATTTTTCAAAATCTCAAAATTTGAGAATTACAATCGGGCGAAGCCCTAGAACCTTCGGTTCGATTTTCACCCCCGCCAAAATCATGACCGTTCTAGGACACCGAAAATCATAAAAGTTAAGAATCTCAAATTTGTGAATTACAATTTTTACCTTGAAAATCATGACCGTTCTAGGACACCGAAAACCCGGACACCGAAAAAATCATAAAAGTTAAGAATCTCAAATTCATGAATTTTATCCATCTTTCAGGTTTTTGAAATATATCATGTGACTAGCGGGACATCGGAGATGTCTTCCAGGGCTTCGCCGTTAAAAATATTTCTTTAAAAATGGAAGAAACAAAAGTGGAAGGAACTTCAGAAATGGAAGGAACAAAAGTGGAAGGAACCTCAAGAATATATCCTTCGTTATCATATGAACGTAGTTCTACTTTAATGGACATTGAAAAGATTAACATTGAAAAAATGAATAAAGAAAAACACAAAGATAGAGTTAGGTATATGAAAGATAAGGAATCTCAATTATTATTAAGATTAGAGCATTATAAAAAATTAAGAAAGAGATGGACTAAAGTTAAGAATGTAACACAAGGAATTGGCATATTCTTAACAATAAGTTTAGGTGCTTTGACAATTGTTATATCTTCAGGTGTTTTAGTAATTCCAGTAGTTGCTACAGCTTTAACAGGTACGGGTGTTTTTGCAACTTCACTTGTTACAATGTTAGATAAATCTTTAATATCAAAGAAACGAAAATCATTAAAAACTAAGCATTTACATATTAAAGAAGTATATGATAAACTACATTACTACTTTCAAAGAGTATGTGATGATAATGTTATTACGTTAGATGAGATTGAAAAATTTGATCAAATAGCTAATGAAGTAAATCAAATATCATTTCAATCACAGACAGAAAAAGTTGATGATAAAAATAAAAAGGATGGTAAAATTTCTAGTGATGGTAAAACTTTTAGTGATGATAAAATTTTTTTAGAAGAGCTAAAAACTTTATTAGACAAAACTTTATTAAACAAAACTTAATACGAGAAAATTTTAAACGAGAAAATTTTAAACGAAAAGATGTCAAACAACAAAGCAATAAAAAAATAATTTGTTCAGTAAAATGTTTTTGCTGTATACCAATGTTACCACAAAATTCAAATATTATATTTTAAAAAAATAGACAAAATTAAAGCTGATAATAAAAAATAAAATATTAAAACATTATATTTGTATATTTTTATTACTCGGTAAACAATTGTTCGATAACTCTTTCATGAATTTTTTTATCAATATTAATTGTGATAAATCCATAATCTTTTGACCAAGCATTATTACACGATTGTTTAAATTCATCTTTATCTCTTATACATAAATCTCTTAACAAATCACTTAAGTTTCTTGCATTTATTTCAAATAGTATAAATATATTTGCATTCTTTCTAATAACACTTCCATCTAATGAATACATACTTTGTGTCAAATAAAATACACTACAGTTATTATGTCTACCTCTTGTGAAATAATTTCTTTGAACTGACTGATTTCTGTCATTAACACAATCATCAAAAATTACACAATGTTTCATTGTTTTATCTAGTTTACTAGGATCTTGCATATTACCACTATCATCTATTAATTGTATTTTTATATGCTTATTTTTATTGGATTCAACTAATTGTTTATTTTTTGCTGTTTCTTCACACCACAAATTTATTTCTTCTTCATATTCAGATTTTTCATATTCTTCGAATAGAGAAGCAATTGCTGTTTTTGTAAGATTATTTTCAAATCCATATTTTAAAAATTGATAGACGGGTTGTTCTGCCGTTGTTGTATAAATTATAAGATTGTTATAATCCAAAAAATTTGGAGTCGTTAAAATTTTAAATAATAGATATGTTTTTCCACATCCTGATCTTCCACAAATAACTGATAAAACTTTATTAGATAAATTTGGATGATGATTAAATTTAAGTTTTTTTTATTTAAAGTCATTTCATTCATTTTTAAAGTAATAAATTCATCCATTATTGAATTAGTGTTTTTAAAAACAAAAAAATAAAAATTTTAATTTAAGTTTATTTTTTTTGTTTCTAATAATAAGATTAATAAGATTAATAAGATTAATAATGAAAAATGATAAAAAAATTAAACTTCTCTATTGTAGCGTAAAAGTTTATACCTCTCGAACGGGAGTTTATACCTCTCGAACGGGAGTTTATACCTCCCGTACCAAAAGATCTATCATAATCTCTTCACCTCCAAAATTTATTTCTTGTCCTTTTTCATCAGTGATTTTAATGTTAATGTTGTTAATAGTTTTTCTTGTAATAGGAAAATATATTAATGTTTGTGGAAATACATTTAATCTATAACCAATGGGTACAGTAAAAGCTGGAAAACTGAATATTAAATTTGATAATTTACCATTTATATATCCTCCTTCAATAATGTCACAATGTACAACAATTGAATTTATTTCAGTTATTTTTGGAATCTTCTCACCTAAATGATAACCTTGACTATAGGTTTGTTTATTAAATCCTAATAGCTTTGACAATGATCTATCATGATTAAAATCAACTTGATGATTTTCGTCTAAAGTAAGAGAAAATTTATTAACTGCCGGTTCAACTGCAAATTGTAATTGTTTCTTATCTTTAAATGGTATACCTAAATGTCTCTTAATTTCATTTGATATTGATTCAACTTCGTAAGAACCAGGAAGAAAAGTTAATATTTTCCATGTTTTGCCTTTATCAGTAGAATATCTAAATTGATCATTCACATCTTTGATAACGTTTTGAATAGTGTTAAATGTAGAGAAACTAGTCAATGCAATTTGATAATTTTTATTTTGTTCCAAATGTAGAATGGGTTCTAAATTACAAGTGTGTGATGAAGTAGTTGTTATAATTTTTAACGTCGTACTAAATTTTGATGAACCCAAAATCTCTGTTAAATTTTGTAAATGATTATTAATTTTGTCTAAATCTGCTGAACACATTTTTAAACTAAAAAATTAAATAAAAATTTTTTATAAAAAATTAGAAACAACATATTTCAGCTACACTTTTATAATCCTCTTCATTTAGAATCTTTTTTTCTAACAGTCTTTTCAATATAGCATGAATTTCATTGAAACTAGAATTATGTCCTTCTTTTATTGCAGATATTAAAATATTTAATCTATTTAGTAATTCTTGTGGATCATCTGGTAAAAATATGGTTGTTTCTGTTTTCTGTTTTTTTGTTTTCTGTTTTTCAGATAAACCTTTCCCTACTTTAACTCCCGTTGATAATAAATTTTCTAATTGTTTATAACGTCTAAGAGTTTTTACTGTGCCAACTCTATCTAATATAGTTTTATATTTTATTAGATCTTCTACAGCATAATTTTTTAAATCTGCTCCTCTTAAAAGATCAACAAAATTTCTATCTAAACTAATAGGTTTTTTATCTGGAGTAAAAATTAATCCTCGTAAAGGTTGTGGAAATATTTCTTTACCACCAAGATAAAATCTTGCAAATAATTTTTTATCTAAAAGGAAAGTAGAATGTTCGAATAACATAGATTTTGGTAATTTTTTATCTATGTTTGCCTCTAATAAACCATAGTCATCTAATAGTGTTTTAAGTACAGGATCCGCTATATCAACACGTTTTTCATTAAGTTCCTTTTCAAGAGTTTTAAATGGTTCGACAGTTTTTTCATAATCAGTTTTTACTTCTTCAGTTATTTTTAATTTATCAAACATATCAGATTGAATACCAGCTTTTGTCATTCTATGTTGAAGATGATTTTCTTTCATAATATTTCTTTGTTTTATTAATTCGTCTAATTGTTTTATTCTTTTAAAATTATCAGCTCTAACTTTATCCATTTTTATATGATAATTTTATAATATTTTATATTTTTATATTGTTATATTGTTATACTTAGAAAATAGAAATTAGAAAATTAAAAAGGTAAAGTAGTTATTCCATCAGGTAAAATTTTTCTTTTATCATCAAATGGATCTAATGCTAATTTATGTTCTTCTTTTAAATACATTTTATGTTTTTTTGAATTAAGTCTATAATTACATGCTGTTTTTATTTCATTATTAAATAATGCATTTTTATAATCTTGAAATGTTATTTGATTAGCCACTGATGCCTTTGAAATTCCTTTTAATGTTTTATGTGTTTTAATATTTTTAGTTGTATCATAACAGTAACATTTAGATTTTAAAAATATAGCTTCTGTTATGAAATCTTCATTTCCTTCTAATTCATCTTTTACTTTACATAAATCAGAAGGATGAATAATATCTTTTATTTTATTAATTTCTTTATCTAGTGAAGAACCATATGGTACTGTTAATTCTAAGAAAATAGAATCGGTATCTGTAAAGTGTAATTTATAGTTTTTGCCATAAGCAGGCGCTAAATAATCATATATAAAACTATACATAAATAGTTTAGCTAATTCTAATATAGTGAAACCAATGAAATTAAACTTATCATGTTTTACAATGCTTCTTCTTAGATGAACAGCACAAAGTTCATCACTGAATCTAGTAGTTCTTTTATATGTAGGTTTCCTTGTTAAATTTTGAAATCTATCTCTATCATAAACTATTTCAATATTTTGTCTATTACGCACATTTTCTAAAGTCTTACCATAAAATGCATTATTCATTAATTTGAAGAAAACGTTTCCAAAATCATCTTTATTTCTTTTAGCTATTTTACGTTTTTCAATATTGAACTCTATATAATTTTTTAACCATTTAGATTTTCTATACTCTAGTTTTCGATGTATTTTTGTGAGAATCATTCCATGATCTAAATACCAATCTAACATTCTTCCTTCAACAACATACTTTCCTTTATTACTTTGTGTTAACATAAGTTTTTTTGTTGGTCTGTATTTTTTCGGAATTATAGATTTTTGATAATCTGAAAAATCTTCTATATTGGGAATTTTGTTTTCTGGACAGAAAGGATAATATTTTGATGCGTCTTTTATATAATCAGGATATACTAAATCAACTTCATATACATAACCAAAATTATTTTCACCATCATATGTTCTTTGATAATCTAGATCGGGCGAAGCCCTAGAACCTTCGGTTCGATTATTACACCATGTCATTTCACCTGTTGGTAATTCTTGTATCATGCAAGAAGAATATAAGCTATTAAAATCATAATATAATAAATAGTTTTCTCTCATGAATTCATCAATTGCATTTTCACGTTCTACTCCTTCTCGTTTCGTTCGAAAAATTTCTAATATTTTTTCTTTTTCTTCTGGAGATAAAGGTTTCATTATTCCATATTCTTGTGGATTTACTTTCTTATTATAACATTTAACATATCTATTACCTAAAACTGATGAAACTCCACCTCTAATTCCAGATTCAAAAAATAATAATTTATCATATGTATTTTCTTTATAATGTTTAAGTTTAACATTTGTATGTTTTAATCCTGCTAACCATGTTAAACCTGGTGTAGAATAACAATAACATGGATCTATTCCGTAATATTCTAAACACATATCACGAAAGTTTTCAAAAAGATCAGCTAGTATTAATACATCTATCTGTAGATATTTCATTGTATAATCATACATTGTTTTACATTTTAACTCTCTCCAATTTTTTTCAGCTTCTGCATAATCTTCTTCAGATAATTGTGATTGTTTTAATGTTGATTTAAATTTATTTATTGGAGGAAGTTGTTCTTCTTCCATAATTTTATTCACAGAATTAAAATCAGTCTTCGACTGTGAACCACAGGTTTTATCTCCAGTTATATCAGTCTCCAACTGTGAGCCGCAGGCTATATACTCATACGGAAATATTCCTTTTAAAGGTTTTAAATTATATTTATTTAATATTTTACATTGTTCAGGTTTCAAAGTTTTTCCCATAACATCTAATGAATAAGGAGTAAAAAATCTAAATGCATCTAAAATTCTAATACAACCTAATTGCATTGAAAAATATTCTTCTTCTTGTTTACATAGTACATTTATTTTTTGTTGTTGTAATTTTTCAGATGAAAATAAATCTTTCATTACTAGATGGAAATCATATTTAGAACCATTATAGAAATATAAAGGAACAAAGTTATATTTAAATTTGTTAGCATTAAGATTACAAGAATTATGTGCTGCACCTCTATATAATCCATTTAGATGATCATGATCTTTTACTTTATCAATATATCTACCTCTGCCAGTTTTATATTTATTTATAAAACATTTTCCACAGTAATAACAATTTATTTCATCATAAAATTCTTTTCTTTCTTCATCCGTTAATGGTATCATTGGTTTATTTGTTTCAAGCAATTGTGAAAAACGTCCTTGTAATTCTTCTACTTTCTTTGTAAACATTTCTGAACTATCTTCACCATAGTATTGTAAATATTCTGATTTAAATAATTCAGGATAATTTGAATGAATGTACATTCCCCAACATAATGGTTTTTGTTCAAATAAATATTTTTCTTTACTTTGTTCAGTTGAACTTTTTCCAGGCGCACTTTTTTCAGAATTATAATTTTCAGAATTATAATTTTCAGAATCGGGTGAAGCCCTGGAACTTTCCGTTCGATTTTGTGTCATATTAACATTATATGCTTCAAAATCACAATAAATAGTAAAGGGTACTTTATTTTTAAAATACCATTTATTATATTCTAAATAATCATCTTTTGGAAAAGTATTTTGAACTGCTTCGTTTTGTTGACAATTCTCCAAATGTCTATTCATTTCTTCTAAAGTTCTAAAACTTGTCATACATTGAAGACAAGGAAAATTTTTATTATCTGAAGTTTTTGTAAATATAGAAACATCTTTACACAATATAAAATGACCCTGATAATATAATATATTCGCTTGTGCTGGTTGTTTTAACTGTTCTAGTTTTTCAAATTCATCTTTATATATTTCATGTGTTTCATTAATTTCTTTTGTAAGATTAAATGTATTTTGATAATAATTTTGATTTAATATTTGTAGCTGATAAATATATTCTTTATCATATTGTTCTTTATATTGTTGTAGACATTTTTTTAAAGATTCATTTATTTTTTGTTTGGTTTCATTTTCTTCATTATTTTCTTCATTTAATTTTTTATTATTTTCTTCATTTAATTTTTGAATTGTTTCTATCTTATTTTGATATTTATGTTGATATTCTTGTAGTAACATTTTTGTTTGTTGTTGATAATCTATTTTACATTTTTGTAAACTTTTATTTAAATTTTCTAATTTTTGTTGGTATTCTGAAGATAAAGATGAATATTTGTAATTATAATCATCAGTACGTCCTTTATAATTATTATGATTAATCATTATTGGTGATAGTGTTTTAACAAGTTCAAATTTTTCAGTACATATTATATTTCCTTGGTAAAAAATATTATGATGCATGTAATTACCTCTATCATTATATACTATTTCTGATTGGCAAAAATTTTTATTATTCAAATAAAATTTTTTTGAATCTGAGTAAAGTGGAGTAATTTTACCAATAGAAACATAATTCACATTTAATTCAAAAACATTTACTTCAATTAAATTTTTATTCTTTTTATGAAACTTTAGTAACCTATTATAATCATATGGAAATTCATCTAAGCCATCAGAAAGATCAAATTCCTTTATATATTCTTTTTTGTCATAATGACTTAGTCTTTCTTTATGATATTTTGCAGGATGTAAATGTGCTATAATACTCCACAGAAAACAATAATCATCTTCGTTTTTTATGTTGATTAATTGAGGTGAACTGAAAGGTAAAGGAACATAACTACCACCAGTATTATTTTTATATTTATCAATTACTATTTTCTTAGATATTATTTTAACAAATCTCCAACCAGATTCACGTAACTGGGCTTCAATTATACAATTTTCTAATTTAAGTATCATCGATTCAAATATGGGTTGTATATCATTTACATTATGAATTTCTTGCGAATTTGTAAAATCTCCTTGTATTATTTCTTCAGGAATTCCATCAGGTCCATTTTTTGTATAAAGTACTTCTACATTCATATAACATTTGAAAGATTTCTTAAATATATTATAAAAGTTGGTTAGAATATCAGAAAAAGTTTTATCGGTTTCATTATATTCAACCGATTCAACCGATTCATTAAATAAATATTTTATATCTGTTACGGCTTCATCAAATTCATCTATTTCGTTAAATTCATCAGTATCGCTAAATAAATATTTTATATCTGTTACGGCTTCATCTTCACTATTAAAAAATTTTTTATATTCCGAATGTGAATAATCATCAAACATTTTTTTAACTTTTATATCAGTAGGCAATGTTTCTAGATAGTTTTTATAACTATTTAATTTTAATATATTTCCTTCATCAACTCGTTCTACATTTTGTAAATGCATTTTACTTTGTAGATGAGATTGATAACTTCTTTTTGTTTGTAACTTTTTTTACATAAGACACAATAAAATGTTTTCATTTTTTATTTTTAAAGAAAAAATTTGTGTTTTAGTTTTTTTTTAAAGAAAAAATTTTTGTTTTAATTTTTAGAGAAAAAAAATACTAATATATCTGCAAAATCGTGCGAAGCCCTAGGACCTTCGGTTTGATTATGATAAATTTGTTTAATTATTAAGTATTTCACTTACACCATTTATTAATGGTTTTATATCATTAAAAGTTTTTTTGGCTTCAACAAATGTAGATTTGGCATCAGAAAATGTAGATTTAACATCAGATATTATTGGTGTTGCTTTTCTTAAAGCGTTTCTAACATCATTTATTGCAATTTTTAAATAGTTTAATGTTTCATTATCTTGTAATCTTTTTGGTATTGGTATACCAAATTTTGCATTTAAATAATGATCAAAATAAAAATAAAATGTATCAGGAATAATTTTTAGTGGTACTTTTGCTTCAGACTCTAAAAAGATAATTATTTGTTCTATAACTTGATTTGATAAATGTTTTGTATTTGCATACATTCTAATATCAAAATCTTGAGAGTTATTATAGATTTCATGTTCGGTATCTACTAATATATTTAAATCTTTATCATATACTTGCATATGTCCACTTATGGTGTCAACACGTATTATTCCATATTTATGATGTGTATAATATGATAAAGGCATATTCATTTTATAATTTTTATTAATATCATTAAAGAATGCTGCATTATTTTGTGTAGTTGTAAAAAATGTTTGAATGTTTTCTCTAATCTTATTATCTACATCACAAGCTTTATGAGCTAATACAACTATTTGAATATTTTGATGTCTTCCTTTTGTAAATATTTCTGACATATTTTTTTGTTTTGATAAACTTGCAACATCATCTAAAATTAATAAAGATTTATTTTCAGGTGTACCAGCAAAACTTTCCATATCTTGTAACTCATCTAATTGTTTATCATTATAGACGTTTGTAAAAGTTGGCCATTCAGAAGTATGCATACAAAAAATATGTACTTTTGTTTCATCCTTATAATATTGGTTTATATATTTTTTAATAAACGTAGTCTTACCACTTCCAGTTTTACCGTAAACAATGAAATGTAAATTTTCTTGATACATTTTACCTTGTTTAATATTTTTATTATTAGTTTTATCCTTAATCTTATCCTCCTCAGTCTTCCATCCTTTAAAAGTTTTTTTTTCTTGGTTATAAAAATTTATTCTCTTTTGTTCCTCTGTTAGAAAGTAACCCCATTGATTTCCAATACATATAACAAGATGATAAATAAAAAATATTAAAATACATGCTAACAATATTTTTATACAATGAAATTTTAAAAAATTCCAAAGACGTGTAAGATCTGATTGTGGTATTTTTTTATTAAGAGATGAATTAGGGGGTAGTGTCTCTAAATATCTTTTATTATATGTATTTTTATCTATATTATTATATATATTTTTATCTATATTATTATATGTATTTTTATCTATATTATTATTATATCTAGTATTATATATAGGATTATCTACAATATTATTAATATCTTTTAGATTCGGATCTTGAGGGGTTAGTGTATCTTGAAACTCAGTGTTATTCATATAATTATTTATTATTTCGTTTATTGCATTAAGAGATTTATGACGACTTAGATTACTTTTATTACTTTTATTACTTTTATCACTTTTAATTAAAACCGGTGAATATAAATCTTCCAAATTTTCGCTTTTATTCATTTATTATTTTTTAAATAAAAAATTTAGGAATTATTATTTTTTTAATTCCGGACTCGCATTCTTACACTCTTATGAGTGTTTTTAACCTCTGTAGAACCTCCGGAATGTGTCGGACTTTTTGTTCCTATACTCAAAAGAAGTATGTTCCGAACCTCTCCTCTCTTCCGGAATGCTTAAGAATATTTTAATAAAATAATATTTTATTCTTTATAAAAAAATAATATTTTAATATATATAAGATTATTTTAGTTGAAATACAACTATTTTAGTTGAAATACAACTATTTTAGTTGAAATACAACTATTTTAGTTGAAATACAACTATTTTAGTTGAAATACAACTATTTTAGTTGAAATACAACTATTTTAGTTGAAATATAACTATTTTAGTTGAAATACTAATATAAATTATTATTTTGACATAAATTATTATTTTGACATAAATTATTATTATGTTGATTATTATGTTGATTATTATGTTGATTAAGTTTTGGACATAGTGTTACATGTCGCTGAAAATTTTTCTTTAATATAATTTTTTGACAACCTCTACATTTAACTTTTTCTTTTAAACAATCCTTACACTGATATTTACTATCATAAAACTCTGTCTTAGGTTTAGTAATTTGACAACTTGTACATTGTCTTGTAGAACTTATACAAGAATTATAATGATTAGTAATTCCTTGATTTGTAAAATATTTATTACAATTACGACATAACTGATCTTTTAATTTATCTTTTTTTTCTTTTTTAACCTCTTCTGGTTGTTCGCATAATTTTAAATGACGTGCAAAATTTTTTGATGTTATATTTTTATTACATCCGGAACATATTTTTTTGTTATTACTTTCAACAAATTGATTTTTATCAATATAATTATTTTGTGCTACATTATTATTTTGAACAAAGGATTATTTGAACAAAAGGATTATTTTGTGCTACATTATTATTTTGTGCTAAATAATTATTATTATTTTGCCTAGGTGTATTTTGCCTAGGTGTATTTATTCTAGCAGTATTTTGCCTAGGTGTATTTATTCTAGCAGTATAAAGATTTTGTTCTTTATCTGAAATAAATAAATGCTTTAATCTTTGTAATGGTTGCTCTGATTGAATATTATTATACTGAATACTATTATTAGGTTGAATATTATTCTGAATATTATTAGGTTGAATATTATTAGGTTGTATATTATTAGGTTGTATATTATTAGGTTGTAATTGATTCATATGCATACCACATGGTGTGTTTTTCATATGAGAATATAATAGTGTTTGATTTAAAAAACGCATATTGCAAACTTGACAAATTTGAGTCATTTCCATTTTTTTTATTTTTATTAGGAAAAATTTTATTTTTTATAATTTATGTATTTTTTATAATCAGAAAAAAATTTTATTTTTATTGTTTAAAAATGATGTTACCAAATGTTGGTGGAGGTGCATATATCCCGAATAATCGTGAATTAGAAATAGAGATAGAAAATTATATTATGAAAACTGGAGACGTTTTATCTGGTCCATTGCATCTTTCTATTCTTCCACAACAAAATACAGAGTTAACAAATAAACAATATGTTGATACGCAAATCAATGAATTAAAAGAAAAATATATAAACGATGTTTTGGTTCCGCTGATGAACGAATTAAAGTTGCTTAAACTTAATGACAAATCATTAAACGAAAAATTATTAAAACTTGATAAAAAGGATAGAGAGCTAGAAGCAGATATAGCAAAACTATTTAAAAAGATTTCAGAACAATCAAAAATTTTAATATTACTTTCTTTAAATTTAAAATCTGCAGTCATTAAAAATAAACATCAGATAAAAATGTTAAAAGAACAATTAGAAGATGAAATAGAAAAACTACCTGAAAGAATTAAAAAAAATTTAAAACAGTTACAAACTACATTCCAAAAAAGTGTTGATGAATTGAGTTCTAAAATTACTCAACAAATGAAAAAGATGAATAGAATAATAAATGAAGTAAACTCACTTAATGAAAAAGTTGATAAAATGAAAACTCTTAAAATCAATTTAGAAAATGAATTAAAGAAAAATTTACAAGAAAACTCTAAAGAAAATAAAGAACAGTTAGATACTGTTAAAAGACAATTAGATGTTCTTAAAATTAAGTTAAATGCTCTTAAAACGGCGTTGAAGATTAATCAGCAGAAAATGCAAGTTAATAGAAAAGAAATTAAAGTACATCACACGCTGCTTGACGCAATAGATAAAGTGCAACAGTCAATTAATAAAGTTATCTCGAAGTTGTTGTCCATTCACAAACGTAAATCATAACACGTAGATATTTTTCCCAAAAGTCAAATTTAATCCTAAAAAATGCCTATAATTTATAAACACAATCTTAAACATTTTGCATCAAATAATAAAATTGCTCATGAACCATCTCAGAAACCTGTGTACCATTATGATAGTGTAGAAACTGTCGGAACACAAAAGTTCCTAGAAAAGACGTTCCAAAAAGAAGGGGCTGGCATCTTTTCTGGTATTGGAAGTATCGTTAACTTAATTAAAAATAATAAAGATTTGATTACATCTGCTGCAAAAGGAGCAGCTGCTATAGGTAGTACAGCTAGTGCAATATCAAATGCTGTCAAGTCTCAAAACGAATTAAAACAACTAGAAGCTATTCGTAAACTCAAGAATGATTCTGAAGAACTAAAAAAATTAAAAAAACTTTCAGATGAAACAAAAAACAAAATTGCTAACATAGCTGTTGGGGAAACCTTGAGGAGCGGAGCTCCGTCTGATAGTAAACATAATGAAAAAACAATTGAAGAAATAAGAGGTAATGGCGTGAGCAGCAACCTTCTGTCTAACCAGCAAAGCTGTAGCGGAGCTGGTCTAGCAAAATTCTAAAATTATATTTAGTAAAATTCTAAAATTATATTTAGTAAAATTCTAAAATTATATTTAGTAAAATTCTAAAAATTATATTTTAGTAAAATTTTTTTTTCTATCTGTGAGAAAAACAAAAAGTCAAATTATTTCTTATAAAAATGTCTTCGCTTATCGAAAATAAATTTAGATTAGATGATCCCCCGTTCACCAGTTACAATCAAAAAAAGAATGACTATATAAGAATTGCTATGAATCCCGGATCTTCCAGTAGAGTAAACACTGGAGGAGATTTAATCTTTGAAGTTGATAATCAGCAGAGTTATTTATATTTACCTGATTCATTTTTACACTGTGAATATTCTTTATATAGTGATGCTAATTTTACAACACCATTACCAGATACCGATAATATTACACTAGAGAATAATTTTTTCCCAAGTTTATTTACACAAATGCGTTTAGATGTTGCAACTCAAAATATAGAAACAATAAGTGATTCTCCAGGTGTAATTGATACAATGCTTAGATTTATAACAATTGGTGAAAATAATAAAAAGCATGAAATCGAAGGTTGGTTTCCTGATACTAATGATGGTATAATTATTGATGATTTAACTCACGCTGGAACAGATGCCGCAGGAATTGCGAAAGATGTAGAAAATATTGCAAAACATTTAAATAAAACAAATAATGAAGCATATAAAGAAAGACGTGAATTTAACAAAAAAAGTAAACAGACAGTAAATTGGTCATTGTCTCCATTATTCGGTTATTTAGATTATGATAAAATATCATATCAATTAAAATTTAAATTAATAATTCATCGTACAGCAAATAATGAATTAATCTTTTTTGGTAAGACTGGGAAAAAAGCATATTTAAAAATTGATAGACTTGAATGGTGGATTAAGCATATTACTCCTAGTTTAGAGGTTGAAACAGCTATTGCAAAAAGATTAAATACTAACAAACCAATTCCAGTTAATTTTCTAAAGAGAACTGCTAGTTCAGTAACTTTTTCCGAACAAAGATTTAACTGGCATTTTACGAGAACTGCGAATACTCCAAGATATTTATTACTAACATTTCAAAGAAATAATTCTCCAAGTTTTGATAAGAACAATAATATCTTCCATATTAATACAATTCGAAGTTTACAAGTTTCATTAAATCAAACTCGATATCCAATTGATCCATTAAGATTCGATGATACCAATAATCAATTTATGGAAGGATATGATTCTTATAGAAATCTTTGTATAGAATTTGGAGTTGAACCACAATTAACTCCTGGAGATTGGAGACATTTATATCCAATTTTCTGCTTCGATTTAAGTGCACAATCAGAAGATATTATTAAAAATGGTTGTGATGTAACAATTAATATTGAAAAAAAAGATTCCACAACTTCATTGATGGCTTATGGTTTATTGCTAGAAGATGCAAAATATTCTATTGAAATTCTTAATGGAAAGATGGTTAGGATCGGCTAAAGCGCTAAAGCCAGAGGAGCTTTGCTCCGATAGGTTAATTAAAATTTTTTTCATAACTAGAATAGATTAAAATTTTTGTTAACTTAAAAATTCTTAACTTAAAAATTTTTTCATAACTAGAATAGATTTAAATTTTTGATAACTTAAAATTTTGTATTAAAAATGTCGCAAGCGAAAAGTAATATTAATAATAAAACTGTTGAATTAAAATTACGTAATATTGTTGACAAAAATACCCCTAAAACTATTACGATTAACAAAAAAAAGTATTACATAAGTAAACCAATGATAGAGAATATTCAATTACAAGAAGAAAAGAATGGCGGTATTCTCCCATTAATTCCACTAATAATAGGTGGCATAGCTGCAGCAGGAAGTGTTGCAGGTGGGACAGCTGGTATTGTCCAAGCAGTAAATAAAAATAAATCAGAGAAGGCAGCATTAGAAGAACAAAAACGTCATAATAGAGAGTTAGAGAAAGTTGCTAGGGGTGAAGGGACATCGGTTCATGGGTCAACGGAGATGTCTTCCAGGGCTTCGCCCGAAGGAAAAGGAGTAGTAGATAATTTTATTAGTAAATTAAAATTAGTTGATGAAGGAAAACGAGTTCTTAAAAATATTCTCCACAATGTTGATGATTTAATTGAAATTAAAGAAACTAAGGATGGTTCTGGAATATATCTAAGTCCTAGTATGATAAGGTAATAACCTGAGGAGCTTCGCTCCGATCGGCTACAGCCTCAGAACCTTTGGTTCTTTTCGGTAAAACTTTTATTTTATCTTTTAAAAGTTTTTTATCTTTAAAAATGGATACCGCAAATTCCACAAATTCAGAAAATTTAACTAAATTAAAAATTTCTAATTTAGATTTATTGAATTATCTATTAAACAAAAATAAAAACTCAAATTGTAAAATTTATGAAGGTAACGACGACAAACAAAGTTTGGCTACTACCTACGGTGGTGACATACAAAAAACATTAGAAAACTTTCCTGGATTTATTTGGAGTAAATATTCGAAAGAAAAACATCTTCCTGGTCATTCATATACTGGTCCAGGAACTCGATTAGATATAAGACTAGATGAGAATAATAATCCAAAACCAGGTGAAGAACCAATAAATAGAGTAGATGCCGCCGCTTACAGGCATGATTTAGCTTATCGAAATCATGATCTAAGTTCTCGTCATGCAGCTGATAAGAAGATGATACAAGAATTAGATAGTATTCAGAATCCTACATTTAGAGAAAAAATTGAAAGAATGTTTGTTAAGAAAGCTTTACAAGCTCAAATATTATTCGGTCAGGGTTTAAATGAAAATCATAATTCAGACGTTTATGCATCTGAAATTCATAAAGAATATAGAAAGCCTAAATATTTATTAAAAGTAAAAGTATTTAATAAAGATGATATTTGGAGTGCTGATCTTATTCATATGCCGAATGAAAGGGACCGAACCGAAGGTTCTAAGACAAAGTCTGACTACAAATACGCATTGACCGTTATAGATTTATATACACGATATGCTTGGGTAAAACCTTTAAAAAATAAAAGTGGTCTATCAGTTAAATATGCGTTTGAAGAAATCTTTAAAGAAAGTAATAGAAAGCCAAAAAAATTGTTTGTTGATAAAGGGTCGGAATTTTATAACAGAAATGTTCAGCCACTATTTGAAACTGTTTATTCAACTGAAAATGCAGGGAAGGCCGTAGTGATAGAAAGATTCAATCGGACGTTAAAAAATAAAATTTTCAAGAAATTTACTCAGCAAGGAAATCAGAAATGGTTAAAAATATTACCAGGAATTGTAGAGCAGTACAATAATAAAGTTCATTCAGGTATTGAAGAAACCCCAAAGAATGCTTCTGACGACCCTGATTTAATACGAAAGAAAATATTCGAGAATAATTATTCCAATGAGAGTAATCCGAATTTGCAGAAACTGAAGCCGAAATTTAAAATTGGAGATAGAGTTAGAATATTTAAATATAAGAACAAATTTGAAAAAGGCTTTGTTGGCTATTGGACTAAAGAAATATTTGAAGTTTGCAAAATAAATCAAAGTTATCCGATTACTTATGAAATTAAAGATTTAGATAATGAGGATATCAGAGGCCGTTTTTATCAAAATGAATTACAGAAAACAGAGCTTTAACCTTTAGGTGGCGCTTTAGCTAGCTTCGTTTGAGTTATAGATTGTTTAACTCTAACATAATATCGAGAAATGGTACTCCTTTTTGTAATTTAAATAAAACATAAAGACATAATTGTCCACAATAAGTTGTTCCCGGTTTTTGAATTTGAAACGTATTGTATGTTCCCGTTCCAAGTAATTCTTTTACTTCATTTGTAGGGGGCAAACCGTATGAATCAAAATAATAGTTTTGCTGATGATTTTTAACGCCTGCTGACCAATGTACGCCGTTTTGGTCTGAAGTGTGAAGATTCGTTATGAAATTTACAATTATTGATGGAACTTTATTCCGGGAACTGAAGGTTCCTGTTGGCCTATTTTTTAGGAATTGTAATTCGTCTCTCATTAGAACATGAAAATTCTTTATTCCTAATTCATTTGCGATTTTCTTTAGGTCGAAATTCGTTGTTGTCTGTGTTCCATATAATTTAAAAAACTCATTTATGTTGCTCATTTTATAATAAAAAAATTTCTTAAGGGAGCCCCTAGAAGTCAGAGGGGGGGGTATTGATTTAAAACTGTTCTCTAATGATGTCTTTCCTTACTACTTAGTCAGAAGGGGTATTGATTTAAAACATTTTTATAATGATGACTTTCCTTACTACTTGGGGGAGGGGGGTATTGATTTAAAACTGGTCTCTAATGATGTCTTTCTTTACTACTTATTCAATTTTGAAATGATTTAATTTAATCTAAATTTAAACGTTACATTGTTGCATTGTATTAGTAAAGTTGGTGTTTCGTACATCTTTTATCAATAGTAAGTCATTACTCATCAATATGTATCAATTCTTTATTCCCAATTGCTTAGCAATCTCATTTAAATCGAAATTTAATGTGGTTTTGTTTGCCGTATATTTTTAGAATGTCTCTAATGTTTCTCATTTTAAATGGAATAAAATCTATTTCAGAACTTTCTCAAAAGAATTAGCGTGTAGCAGCTGCTAAAATTGTTTCAGCTGATAGGGGTGAAGGAAATCACAGACAATAGCGCATAATACGAGTTGTGAAATCTCATTCACACTATGAGAACAAAAGAACAAATACAATCTAAACACAATAGACATATGAGAGAGAAGAGAAATGAATGAGCATTTCTCTTCATTTTGGGTTTCCATAACAATCATTCATGCGACATTGCTTGAATGGAAAAATACACCAACTGTCGCGCCGATGTCAGAAAGTTTGTCGATAAAGGTGTCGACATGGTGCGACAGTTGGTGTATTTTTTCATTAGCGTTCAAGGTCATTCTATTAAAAGCATATGGGAATTATTCTCATTGAAGACAAGCAATTGTTTTAAAGAATGCATATCATTGTGAATACAATATTCCTGTAACAGACAGGAACGAGAGAGAGAGAAAGAAAGAAAGAAGACACGCTGCTCCGTAAAAGTTTAATTGAGATAACGAAGGATATATTCTTGAGGTTCCTTCCACTTTTGTTTCTTCCATTTCTTAAGGTTCCTTCCATTTTTGTTTCATCCATTTCTGAAGTTCCTTCCACTTTTGTTTCATCCATTTTTAAAGAAATATTTTTAACGGCGAAGCCCTGGAAGACATCTCCGATGTCCCGCTAGTCACATGATATATT
Source organism: Prostheceraeus crozeri (assembly GCA_907163375.1). NCBI lineage: Eukaryota > Metazoa > Platyhelminthes > Polycladida > Euryleptidae > Prostheceraeus > Prostheceraeus crozeri. The sequence continues at coordinate 33,318 of CAJQUW010016046.1, forward strand.
TCAAAAACCTGAAAGATGGATAAAATTCATGAATTTGAGATTCTTAACTTTTATGATTTTTTCGGTGTCCGGGTTTTCGGTGTCCTAGAACGGTCATGATTTAAGCAATGAAAAATGTCATAATCACAAATTTGAGATTCTTAACTTTTATGATTTTCGGTGTCCTGGAACGGTCATGATTTTGGCGGGGGTGAAAATCGAACCGAAGGTTCTAGGGCTTCGCCCGATTGTAATTCTTAAATTTTGAGATTTTGAAAAATTTGAAAATTGGGTATTTTTAAAAACGCCCAAATCGGAGCGAAGCTCCTCTGGCTTTAGCCGATTTATGAATTTAGGTCTTCATAACCTGAAAAAGGGTTCAAATTCATGAATCGGCTTAAGCCAGAGGAGCTTCGCTCCGATTTATGTCGTTTTTAAAAAGTACCATTTTTCAAAAAATTGTACTTTTTGAATGGACTAAATTCATGAATTTAGGTCTTAAAAACCTGAAAAAGGGACTAAATTCATAAATTTATGTCGTTTTTAAAAGTACTAATTTTTTTGATTTTATGGTGTCCTGGAACGGTCTTTTGTCCATTACTAGAGTCATCAAGGATGGTCTCAGATGCTACAACCCGGCGAAGAGTTCCGTGACATGTTATCTTCATCGTCTTCTATTTGTTCACCGCAACACCGCTCAGAGAGGAGGGAAAACTCCTGCAGAAATATTACTCGGACGAACGGTGAACTGTCCCATTCTATCTCACTTTCAACCGATGCAGGACCTGCTGTACAAGCCTCATCGGAGAGCACCCGTCTTCCCCGTGAAATTTATCTTCCGACAAGGTTACAATACGTCGATCGTCGCGCATGCTGATAGGAGAACAGTGACTGCTCACGATGCGCAATTAATGCCAGTAACGACAGAAGCAGCAGCTGTGACAGATCCGCCCGAAACGCGATCGCAAACCTGTGCATCGTTATCCTGACGTGGACCCTTTGACAGAGAAGAGGGATGTTGCATCATCATCTGACGCTGATTAGTCAATAGAGACTTTGGCCCATTGGTCAGCAATTGGCTGAGTGTAATGTGAAGCGAGGAATTGTATAGACTTCCCATGCATGTTAGTTTCACTTTCGTAATACACGCCTTACTTGGAAGACGTAGCTTTTATTGACGGCGTTACAAGTACATTTGATCGCGAACTTCTCGCCGTATACTTTTCAATTCGACATTTCAAGTACTTCCTCGATGGTGTAGAATTTTGCATTAGAACCGATCATTGATCACTAGTGCAGGCTCTTGTCAAGTCATCTGATGCTTGGTCAGCTAAGCAGGAACGCCAATTATCAGCCATAGCCGAAATGAACTGCACAGTTGAATATCTTCCGGGAAAGTCTAACCCAGTTGCCGATGCGTTATCTCGCGTTGAAATTTCATCAATACATGTTGGAATTGATTACTCTGCGATGGCTTCTGAACAGCGTCTAGATTCTGAAACTCGAGCATATCAAACTGCTATTACCGGGTTGAGATGGAAAGAAGTTCTTTTCGGTGATGTGGCCCTTCTATATGACATAAGTACAGGTAGACCATGGCCATTGGTTCCCAAGAAATTTAGAAGAGAAGTCTTTGATTTAATTCACGGAAATTCTCATCCGTCTATTCGCTCATCTGTAAGACTTATCACATCGAAATTTGTGTGGCACTCTATGAAGCGCGATATTCGCCATTGGTCACGTGCATGTCTTGATTGTCAAAGAAGCAAAGTAACTCGTCATACTGAATCAGGTATAGGTGACTTTCCACAACTTAGACGACGTTTTGGACACATCCACGTAGATATTGTTGGACCAATGCCGACTTCAAATGGTTTCCGATATTTATTTACCATTACCGATCGCTCAACTTGATGGCCAGAAGCAATTGCCATAGAGGATGCTACAGCTACTTCTTGTGCAGCTGCTCTTCTACATGCATGGATTGCGAGATTTGGGGTTCCGGATAACATCACTTCTGATAGAGTTTCTGTTTTCCTGTCTAGCCTATGGAAGGCCTTGGGAACTTTAATGGGCACTCGTCTATATAACACGACAGGATATAATCCTGCAGCCAATGGAATGATTGAGCGTGTTCACCGAACTTTAAAGCAGGCGCTTATGTCAAGATGCGACAGTTCAGACTGGTTTTATCATTTACCCTGGGTTGTTCTAGGACTTCAAACAACACCGAAAGAGGGACTGCAGGTTTCATGCGCGAAGATAGTTTATGGAGAATCACTGGTAGTACCTGGTGAATTTTTTCCTCAGGACGAAAGTGATGAACTAAATCTCTCTCACCTACGGTTTTTGGCCGAAAAGTTTCGTCCGTGTCGCCCATCCAAAGACAACTCACGGAAAATCACAGTCCCTGATGCTCTAAGGTCTTCTGAATATGTGTTCGTACTCAATGACGCCCATCGTCCGCCCCTTATTTATCCTTACAAGGGCCCATGCAAGGTAATTGAAAGGAAACATAAGGCTTTCAAGCTGCGCATTGGTAACAAAACGGACTGGGTGTCCATTGACCGGCTTAAACCAGCCTACCTCGACGATGACGTCAGAAGTGAAAATCTACATACTCTCTATGGACGCATATCTCGCCCTCCATTGCGACTTGGTTTTTAATTGTTCGGGTATTTTCAGTTATGATAACAGACGGTTTTGGGGGAGTCCATGTAACGGTCTATGTCAAGCCCCTAATATCTAACTCCCCTACTTCATAGCGTTTGACTGTGTCGATCACGAGCTACTACTCCTTCGACTTGAAAACCAATTTGGTTTTAAATCCGACGTTCTCCGCTGGGTGACATCTTTCCTAACGAACCGTTTGGAACGGTTTCAAACATTCAATTCAGTATCAACCACACAGCAAATGTGTCAAGGCATCCACCAAGGCTCAGCCTTAGGGCCCTTGCTTTCAACCAGTACACAGCTGAGCTAAGTACAATCGTGGAATCCCATGGCATGCAGTTCCATCAGTACGCAGACGACTGTCAAGTGTACATTAGCGTGCCCAGTGATGAAGCCCAGTCTGCTATCGACCGACTGTCCTGCTGCGTTTCTGACCTAGGGGACTCGTTGATGGCCTCCAGACTTCAGCTTAATCCAGAGAAGACAATCGTTATCTGGTTGGGATCCAGGCAGCAAGTTGCAAAGATCAAACCTGCTAGCGTCGACATTTTGTCTACATCGATCACGCCTGTTGAGTCAGTGCGCAATCTTGGCGTTATGCTGGACAGTAACCTAACGATGTCTGCAAACGTTACAGCTGTTTGCCGATCAGCCTTTTGCTTCCTACGCCAGCTAAGACCAGTCATCCACTCCCTACCGACCGACGCTGCTAAGACTTTAGTTCATGCTTTTGTATCATCTCGTGTTGATTACTGCAGTTCACTTTTCTACAATATCTCGGATGTTCTTCTACGTCGTCTCCAAGCGGTGCAGAACGCAGCAGCCCGCCTGATCACGGGAACTTGGCGACGATCATATCACTCCGGTCCTCCGTGAGCTTCATTGGCTCCCAGTACGGCAAAGGATAAAGTATCGGTTAGCAGTCCATGTTTTCAAAGCCCTACACGGCATGTCTCCGGACTATATTGCAGATGAGTGCACCCTAATCAAGCATCCTGGGGATCGCAAATTAAGGTCATATGATGTGTTGACATGTGCCGTACGTAGATCACATACGCGACTTGGTGATCGAGCCTTCGCGTGTGCTGGACCTAAACTATGGAACAGCCTCCCTATCCATCTCAGGGACAGTGACCTACAGCTGAATACCTTTCGTCGGTCACTGAAAACTTTTCTATTCAGCGCCTAGTGACTTTTACTGTTTTTGTGCGCTCTATAAATGCTCTTATAAATAAATAAATAAATAAAGCTATGAGGTGATGTTTAGCGTGCTTTGAATGAATGTTACCAAGATTGATGTTAAATACAAATTCAAACTTTGTGAAGTATCACTATATGCTGACGCACTAATAGAGTATTTGAGAATACTTATCTTCGCGTTTTACAAATTCACTGTTTTAATAACCCACGTATAGTGGCTAAGATTCCTGTCGAGAGACCATCTGAAAAGGTTGTCTTATGCATAGTTTATAGCCCTAATGAGATACAAGCTTACGAGCCTGCTGATGGGCCACTTGCAATTCTGATTCAAATCAATTATTGGGAAGCATATTGGATCCGGTCAGAAAGATCGACCGAGTGCGAAGCCCTGATCTGAGCAACCATGTAGCACATGCATGTAGAGGAATTGTCTATGACATAGCATGTAGGGCCTACCATAGTTGATTCGACCAGCTCTTGTTCAGCAACCGACTCGTTTGGCCACTTTCAGTGATAATCCAGCATCTCAAACATATTGCAATGTCACTTCCAAGTAGCAACGAACAGGAAGGGACTATGAATCATTAGAAAACAGCTGAAATTATTTTTGGCTGGTCGACACGAACCGATTCGAATTTTTCTCGAATCACAATTTCGAATCGGCAGCCAATTCGCCAATTGAATCTCGAAGCTACGGAGGTCCCTAATTTATATATTGAACGTTTTTAAAACAGAATGCCGTCAACTTAAATGCATATCTTCTACAGCCCTTCCTGATAGCCTGGAGTCCACACCCTTCTGACCATTAACTCCCGCGCCTCGTGCGGATGCATCTCAATCGCTTGCGATCCGGAGTCGGTCGGTTTATTGCCCTCATGAGCACCTGGGGCTTGGCGGCATCCGACCTATGTTCCTGCGGCCAACTCAAACTGCTCAACACGTGTTGAACTGTGACGTTGTGGGTCCCTTGCCCACTGACTGATCCTGACGATGTTCAGCTTCTCCCGTACTTGCTGAACGCCAGGTTTTAACTTTCATTGTCACGCATGTCATACGATGTAATAATAAATTTAAGACACGTATCTCAAAAACTTTAATTGATCATCAATCATCAGTTGTTATTGGTGTGAATAAATTGACTAAGAAGTCCATATGTCCATAGGTCCTTGGACTAGCCTCAAATTTTGATTTGAATAGCAGAAGCATTCTGAGCAAAATCTAAAACATGAGTTTCCGTCATAACTTAGGCCAGAAAATTAATTGCATCCGACAGTTTGAAATTAAGCCTATCTCAACGAACTGTATGAGGCTTTTGGCGAGGCTTCTTGCGAGCTCCTGTTGTCATTGAAAACAACAGCCTTCGTTTTGATTCCTTTGAAGTCAAGTTAATAAAGTGAACAGCGTAGCAAGTGGTCCATCGCCTCATCCAGAGGATTCATCGCTTATTTCATAATCATGTGGCATAAATAAGAATGAATTTGTCTGATTTCTTGCCTATTGTCGCCATGCATGCAAGCTACGTTACTTCACGAACTGTTTTGTGAAATTTGTGGATCGTGTTCCTTTGCTATTGTCTGATAATTTATCATAAATTATTACCGCTGTCGTGAATACATGTAAGAATGCGCAAGCACACATCATCTTAAGATTGTAACTGACGGTTTAGCTGAGAACAATCGCCATTGTGTTGAATATTAACCCTGCTCTAACCAGCCTAAAAGGAATCCTTGAGATCCTTAGATTTTGTGACATGAGATCCACTGTTTGTAACATAAAGATGTTATGAGTTTTGTTCAAACTATATTGTTATCATTCATATCATAATTAGGCCTACCTCGATGCATTTGCTGATAAATTAACATTCGAATTATAACATCATATCTACACATTGGCAAAGGTCTATTATTTGTTTCAGTTAACAAAGATGCCTAATTCTATAAGAAATTGACGAAAATTCTCGATTTTTCAATAGTACTTTTTCAAAGTAAAAATTTTTGACGCTTCCATTGTCAAAATTTTATTGTTTATAGGAAGTACGCAGAAACTAAAAGTCACAAAAAATTAGAACCACAGCTACTGCAGTTTTGCAGCAATATTAGAGAATGTCTTTAGGGCCCGTTCCCTGGAAAAATGGGGTTGAGGAAAGCAAATCAAATTGTCGAACGATTTACTTGACAGCACCACTTTAGAACATCTAGAAAATATAAAGCAGATTACAAGGCATAGCAGCAAAAATTATCGCTGCTGACGAGACTACAGGCTTATATTTAGTATTTGGAAATTGTTCTCTTTTCCAAGTGGTAGCCACTATAGGGGAGATAAAGTCAAGTATGAGATCATGTGAAGCATAATTGAGAAAGGTCGGCATCGATTCTGATGGCATATCGTCGCCAATTGCCAACACACCACTACTCAAACATAAAGTTTTCATGTCGAATATCTTTTCCATAACCGATTCAGATGCATATATGCATAGTGGATAGGTATTCCATTCTCAAGTGTTTCCCACCAACAAGCCTCCTTCTAACACATTTTTTCTAGAAATGGAAGCAGTTTCTGATTAAAGATTTCATTTATGTCCTTGTGCTATCAATACCTGTGCAACTTTGATTAATTGTATGCTATTTCAGATAAGATGAATCCATTGACGAATGTTCGAAACATCATACAAATGAATGAAAAAGAGCTCGAATTAGGATACGTCAACACGAACAAATCGTGGCATCGGCAGTATAAAAATTCAGCTTGGATATTCATTGGTGGCTTGAACTTCGACTTAACAGGTAAGTTTCAAATGCAGTACATCTGTCAGATTCTAATGAAAACAATGCTGCGTGTTCTTCATCGTCCAGTCATCTCATCCTGCTCTGTGATTGGAAGTTGAATAGTACGCTCACATCAGACCGGTAACTATAAAATCGTGACGATGTTACATTTTAGAGATCTGCAGTCGTCGCAAATTTACCCTCAACACGACACCTTTTTTCAGCCGAATAACGAACACAGCTGTAGTCCGACCAGAGTTAGAACCATAGAGTAGGGAGATATTGGTAGAGTGTTGACTCAAAAAGGTATCTGTATACAGTGAAAATTTTATATCAAAAGATTCAGTTTTTTGCGGAGATTACGTTTCCGTGGTCCAAAAAAATATTTGACCAGTTTTAAAAAAGTCAAAATTTTGCACATTTACATACTATCGAGATGACGCCCCTATATAAGCATTATGAAACAAGTTGGATATCAAAGGAATGAATATTTGCTAATAAGCATCCTAACAAAGCGGAAATCAGCTGATTATCAAGGGAATTTCATGAATTGTATTATAATGGAAGTCCTCATGAAAAAGTCGCGATATCATTCGTGCTTTCTTGGCTGAAATTTCAAGTTTTTAATTCAATTTTCACGGGCATGATTTTATGATTCACTAAATTCATGTTTCATTTCTTGAATCTGAATAGTGATGTGGAACCATTTACATCTTTGAAAGTTAATTGAAATCATTGTCTTTGACAATGTGATTTTGCTCTACCATGGCAGGTTGGTCTATAGATGATCACGCTTAAGAAGATTCTCTTGAGGTTGAGTATGAAAGCAATAGCAGTTCATCGAGCTTCCAATTTAGCAAACATTACCTCTCCAAGGCTGTCATGACACGGACGATCTGTAAAATAGCATCATTTCCTTCTGCTTCATGCTATCATGATCAGTCAATTCCGTTGTAATTTCTTCAAAACTGCATAAATGTGTATATCTCACATTTAGAAACAATTCCGATTGTATCCCCCTCGAGTTCATTTAATAAAATCGAAAGTGCATACACATTAAGGATTTAATGTATGCGGAGTTACCACTCTACCTAATATGCTTACTCTATGGTTGGAACCGAGCCGCTTTTTTCGTCCCGGACCCGGCCCGGGCCCACATCGACTTCAAAATATTAGGCCGGCCCGGATGAATTTTGTATCTGGCCCCGGGTGAGAAATTGTATCGTTTTACTCACTTCACCATTCTTAATGAAGATATCAGTTACGTTAGTTGAGTGTAGTCGCCTAAGAATCATTTTAAAAATCTAATTGTTGATTACATGATCGAATGCTTCAGGATACCATTTGTAAGTAAATTGACAACTGTTGAGCAATAAGATGGATTTTTTAACATCTAATACTCAGTGAATTTCCATTTGTTGGTTTCACATGTTGTACATGTATAACGCTTTTGTCTAATACAAATAAATTGCATCTTATTTGATGTGCCGATTGCTGCCATTGTTTTATATTTAGGTTAAAGCGTGGAAAACGAATTGCACTGAAGACAGAATGCCTATTTGAAAAGTGAGGACATTAAGTCAAAAGTTGAGCTAAATATTCAATCAACTCTTTTGACCAAGATTCCAGAGAAATGTTGCTTGCTACTCGTATATCGATTGCTGTTTCTGGTTGAGAAAGCATATTTATGGCTAATCCGTAGATGCCGTTATTTATTTTATATCATTGTTCAAGAACCAAGTTGATAAGCCACCAAAAGAAAATGATCAAGTCAGGAGGATATTTCTAATTTCAGACATAATAAATGTCGGCCCGTGTGCAAGATATTTCAGGCCCAGTACCACCCGGATGCTTTCAGAGTCCGACAGACAACACGACACGGCACGAAGTTCAAGCCGTCTGCGTCTAGCCTGGATTTGACGCGGAAGCCATTTCTGAATTTTATCTTGTAATTGTGACATTAACAATGAAATGAAATGAAATAAGCGATAGATCCTACCACGCAAAAAATGTGCGGCTGGTCGGATTCGAACCTACGACCCCAGCTTAACTAGACTTGCGCTCTACCAACCGAGCTACGAGCTGCTTACTTGCGACTGTCAATTGGCAGGATCAAGCCCTCATCATCACACATCAGTTGTCATAGTAAATATGATCAGTGAATAAATATTTTGTCACAAATGTGACTGCCGATGTTAAGACATGCAGAGCATTAATTTCATGTGCAGCTGAGCTTGTCATAAACTATGAAGCGTGCTCTATAAGTACAGAGCAGTCTGAAATCACTCTGATAGTCAGCAGTCTAGAGCCTTTGACCGTAATCACTGAACTTTTAGTCCAATTCAAACTACTTATTTATTTCTTCAATTTAGTGTGTCTCCTCGAGTAAACTATTGTTTTTTATTGAATTTCATGTTTTGGATGAATTACTCTCGTGTTCGACTTGGGCGGTTTGAACTTCGTCTTCGCTTTTAAGGAGCTCAGTCGTATTCATGCGTTGGCTGAAAAACTACTGTGTCGCATTGAGGATCAATATTCGACGTCTGCTGACATCTAATGGAGGAGACAACGGAATTGATTAGTCATTAATTTATTTGTGTATCACGAGTCCTTTCGGTCGACTCTTATCACTTGACACGTTGGGAAGAAATAAAGCTTGTGAAAAATTCTCGTATGAGCTATACTAAATGAAGAGAAAGGAGAAGAAGTCAATCCCATGGCAGTGTGAGGGTCAATGCTGATTGCTTCTGATACATATAGGATCGTCGGAGATCCAGATAGGACAGAAGCAGTGTATGGCGTGACGTCACAATGCAGTTGATGGACAGGGATCGCGATGAACATAGCCTCCAGATAGGGCAGAAGCAGTGTATGGCGTGAGGTCACAATGCAGTTGATGGACAGGGATCGCGATGAACATAGCCTCCAGATAGGGAAGAAGCAGTGGATGGCGTGAGGTCACAATGCAGTTGATGGGCAGGGATCGCGATGAAGAACATAGCCTCCAGATAGGGCAGAAGCAGTGTATGGCGTGAGGTCACAATGCAGTTGATGGACAGGGATCGCGATGAACATAGCCTCCAGATAGGGCAGAAGCAGTGGATGGCGTGAGGTCACAATGCAGTTGATGGACAGGGATCGCGATGAACATAGCCTCCAGATAGGGCAGAAGCAGTGGATGGCGTGAGGTCACAATGCAGTTGATGGACAGGGATCGCGATGAACATAGCCTCCAGATAGGGCAGAAGCAGTGGATGGCGTGAGGTCACAATGCAGTTGATGGACAGGGATCGCGATGAACATAGCCTCCAGATAGGGCAGAAGCAGTGGATGGCGTGAGGTCACAATGCAGTTGATGGGCAGGGATCGCGATGAACATAGCCTCCAGATAGGGCAGAAGCAGTGGATGGCGTGAGGTCGCAATTTTAGAACCAGGGCATGCAGGAAATTAAGGGACCCGAAATCCAAAGCTGGTTGCCTCCCTGCTGACTAGCCTAAAATGTGACTCACCGGTGTCGAGATCTGTGTTTGACAATAAGTAATTTTCGGTCGCCCATTGTTTTATGATAGCCTGCAATTTATGTGTTTTGATACAAAATTTTTGACTTTGCCTGGTTTGCCTGTCTGAACGCTCATCAGTCCTCTCAATTTCTATTACTATAAAATTCTAAGATACTTGTATGTATTTTGAAATGTTGCGCATGATTTGAAAATGATATCTCATCAATTTTCATGAGCCTCCATGAAAATATCACGACTCCGCATTTTTTCTAGATTTCACGAGTTCTCATGAAAAATGTTCGTGAGTGTGTATTTACCTCAGTAATGTTGCTACAAAATAGGCGTAGTAATCTATTTCAGAGATATCAATCTGCTGCACATTAGAAGCTATAAGCAACATGTATTGCACTCCCAACTATATTGTTGCCAAAAGACAACCTTTTTCTAAATTGACCGCGAAAGTGATTAAATTCATTGCTAAATAAATGAAGCAATAAAAGAGGCAATATAGGTATTGTGAATAGTCCCTATTCATTGCTGTCGCCTTTTCATAGTTTCATATACATTCTTTTCATTAAAAAATATCGAATGGTGAAAGCTTATACACATGTTGATCATTGATTTCTCAAGTCAATCACTCGACAAGCTTATTCCGCACTGAAGAGGTAGATACAGTGGAGAGGTATGGGTACGTATAGGTTATCTCCCCCTCAGGTTTCCAAATCTTCAAAATTGAATCAATCGTCACCAAACTTCAGGGAGACGTTCTTAAGTATACTTTCTACCGACCTCCAAGAATTTATGCTGATCGAACACATTTTGCATTAGAGACGATCACGTGAAGTGTAGCGATGTCAACAGCTTGATCTGACTTCGTCTGTTCAACGCATTGTTGTTACTCGTGTGTGTATTGTTCTCTCTCCCTCTTCGTCTCATCCACTGTTATTTGAAATCTTCCCACGACCAATACCTTGCCACACCTTTTTAAGTTAAAGCTGTTACTGTAAGGGATGTGGCCTGGTCATCATCACTTCACGAGTTGTCAGGAAATGCTTTTGTTGATCTGTTTTGGTAAGTTGGTAGAAAATATCCTCACCTATACCTAAAGTTTTGTGACGATTGATACATTTCTACGGATTTTCGAGAAATTTAAAAACCGGGGGGGGGGGGTGGGAATAGCCCAGTAGTACCGAGGTAGGGAGTAAAAAGGAAGATTCGGGATAGTCTGGTTGAATCAAAGCATACATTTTTTCCCAAATTTCTTGACAATGATTTTCTGTCATTGAAGTGTTTGAAATTTAGTTTCAATTATGTTTCTTGTATTTTCTCAGGTGAATTGTTAGCAAGCCTTGTCTGAAGTAGGGAGACAGTAGCGAAATGCGTATATTGCTATTAATAATTAGCGATGTCCCTACCACTAAAATTCATATGTTGTACTATTCCATATATTGTTAATTGCAAACAGCGATAATGCATATTCTCCTACTTTTTTCCCTGAGTTTTTGGTGAAATTGTTTTGTATTCCTTAGATCTCACTGAAAGTGTTATGTCCACAGAGATGAATTCGTCTGTCGCTGCTACTCTAGAGGAGACGCGATTCTATCTCAGCCATTATGTGCGATGGTAGTAAGGTTTGGATAGAGTTGTCTCCCTTTGGCTTACGTGATTGGCCAAGCGCGCGCAATGCGTGAGGAAAGTTGCATTAGGGAACACACGAGCTGTCGTTGTCACATTGAAGATTAAATTTCTTTCAAGTGAACAGTACCTATCTTTTTCTCAATGTTTCTCCGTGATAAATTCATCAAATGGAAATATAGTTCGCGCCGTTCAACTCCTCACGATCTAAATTTGCTGACTGTGTACGTTCAATGTGGTGTCAATGACATAGTTCGCTAGAATTCAGGCTTGAATTTGCATTACGTTCAATGGAAAATTGATCTTTCTGCCCCTCGAGACTAGTTCTTGGCATGACCATCAGTATTAAAAAAATGTCATCTCTAGACCAAGCAATGCAGACAAAGCAATTTATCTCTGTGGTTATATCATACCGACCCCGAAACCGCGAACACCAGCCCGTTGCCTGACCCCGAATCTGCGAAGCTCAACTCGTTGCCTGACCCCAAAACTTCTAGCCCCAACCCGTTGCACGACCCTGAAACCGCGAACACCAGCCCGTTGCCTGACCCCGAATCTGCGAAGCTCAACTCGTTGCCTGACCCCGAAACTTCTAGCCCCAACCCGTTGCACGACCCTGAAACCGCGAACCCCAACCAGGTGCCCGACCTGAGCCCGACTGCCACCTGCTGCCCGACCCCGAAGCCTCGAACACCATGCCCAGAACCCCAACCAGTTTCCCTACTCTGAATTCCGAGACCCTACCAAGACCATCAAAGAATATCAATCGTCGAAGGACCTTGAGCTCGAGCACCTTGTGAGTAACAACGGCTTTAAACGTGACTTCACCACTCCACGAGTATAGTTTCGCTATTCGACTTGTCATCGAATTTGGCAATCTGCTTTTGATCTTTGTTTGTTTATCCACAGAGGGTGACATCATCTGCGTTTTCTCTCAGTTCGGAGAAGTCATCAACATCGACTTGATTCGTGAGGCAAAGACTGGAAAATCTCGTGGATTTGCATTTCTCTGCTATGAAGATCAGCGGAGTACAGTCCTCGCGGTGGATAATCTCAATGGTGTCAAGGTAGCTGGACGGATCATCCGAGTGGATCACGTGGAGGACTACAAACCGCCGAAGGCAGGCGGACCTCAAGCTGATGGAATGCATAAATGGGAAGGCTGCGCTCCTGAAGTGATGATGCAGATGCAGGCTGCTATTCAGCCTCCAGCACCGCAGCCACCTCCGCAAGAGACTGAAAAGAAGAAAAAGAAACGGAAGAAAGAGAAGAAGAAAAAGAAGAAGAAGAAGAAAAAGGAATCAAGCAGCAGTGACTCGAGCAGCAGTGAAAGGTAATAATAAAGTTTTCGTGTCTGGCGTATACAGATGTTATAGGGTAAGTATATAGGAGATAGAGTGTCGACTCAAAAAAAGTATCTGCATGCAGTGAAATTTTTTTATATGAAAAGATTCAGTTTTTTGCGCAGATAACGTTCCTGCGGTCCAAAAAAATATTTGAACAGTTTTTAAAAAGCTAAATTTTTGCAAATGATGTATACTATTGACATGAGCAAGATATGTAGGAAGTATGAGGCATAATGGATATCAAAAAAATGAATATCTGCTAACAAGCAATCTAATTAAGCGGAAATCAAGATGCTTATTAAGGCAATTTTATTAACTGCATTATAATGCAAGTCTTCATGAAAAAGTCGACATCTCATTGTGATTATTGGCTGAAATTACAATTTTTATAAATGAATTTTCATAAATTCATGATTTATCTCTTGAATCTGAATAGTGACGTGGACCCATTTGCATCTTTTGAAGTTAATTGAAATCATTGTCTTTGATTATGTTATCTTGCTCTACCAATGGCAGGTGGTGCTTGTGATATGATAATGCTTAAGAAAATTCTCATGATGTTGAGCATGAAAGAAATAGCAACCTATCGAATTGCTAATTTAACAAACATTACCTCTCCAAGGCTGTTATGACACGGAGAATCTGTAAAATAGTGATCAGTCAATTCCGTTGTAATTTCTTCAAAACTGCAAACATTTGCCTATCTCGCATTTGGTAGCGATACCCTACTGTGTTTTACTCGAGTTCATTTAATAAGATCGAAGCTGTGAGCACATTGGGGATTTAATGAATGTTGAGTTGTTGCTCTACCTAATATACTTACTCTATGACAGATGTCCATTTACATGTACATTGTATTTGTTGGAACATCGATATTTTGTTTCGAACTACTATCTGACCGAACGAGGCTTCCGGTCATCGCTCATTACTCGTTTATCGTCCTTGATTTCCCTAACGGAGTTGGTTGGACGGTTGATGTCATAGAAATTGATAACAATAAAACATCTAGAATGGAAGTGAAGCTTCATGCAATACACAATAGTGGCACAAAAATCGCACGCATTTCTACTTAGATACAGTTGTCAATGACTGAATCATTGTGTAAGAATCAACCACATGTGTAATTCTAAGCTTTTCATTGGTGCTTCATACCCCAACTTAGCTGCCTCGGCTGTACCGCGGCCTTGAGTCATTTTCCATTCTAGTCAACTGCAGATAAACAATTTATTTCTATGATTGATTGCTCCACATCAGTTCAGTCCTCTTATAAAACCTATTTTTGCCGTCTGATTGGACTTTCTAAAAATGCTTAGGCTTGATGCATTGCTTAGGTGTCATCAAATGCTTTGAACGGGGAAGAATTTTTGGTGTCAGATGGTTGATACTGTGGCTGGCATTTAACATTTCCAAGAATGATTTGATTACTCTGTGATCCCTTCTGATTTCTAAGGGTGAAATTTTTCCACAAGTACACTGTGGAACACATTTTCTCCGCGGTGGAGACGAGCTCGCACCTTCTTCACTAGGCCACGCTGACGGTTCAAAAGTAATGCGAGTGAAGGCAGAAGTCATCTCTAAGTGATATCGACAGCTTATTGTCCTATTATTATTGACAGAACGCTAACAGCGTTCATATTGTAGCGAGACAGCATATCAGCATGTCACACGACTATGTCACAGTGTAGATTGACAACAAAGGTCTGTCGTAGTTCATTGAATATCGAAAGAGAATGACAGCTATTAAGTCAATACAAGACACCAACACCCTTGATTCCCCGACCGCACTCGCCTGACCTAGGAATCGAACCGGAGTCCGCGGTGGAGACGAGCTCGCACCTTCTTCATCGATTCTCTTTCGATATTCACTGAACTACGACAGACCTTTGTTGTCAATCTACACTGTGACGTAGTCGTATGACATGCTGATATGCTGTCTCGCTACAATATGAACACTGTTAGCGTTCTGTCGATAATAATAGGACAATAAGCTGTCGATATCACTTAGAGATGACTTCTGCCTTCACTCGCATTCCTTTTGAACCGTCAGCGTGGCCTAGTGAAGAAGGTGCGAGCTCGTCTCCACCGCGGACTCCGGTTCGATTCCTAGGTCAGGCGAGTGCGGTTGGGGAATCAGGGGTGTTGGTGTCTTGTTTTGACTAAATAGCTGTCATTCTCTTTCGATATTCAAGAATGGTACACAACTATGAGAATTTGTTCACATACGGAATTTTCTTGATCCGCTTTAATAGGTAAATCCGCTGACTGGCTAATATTGTAATGCACACTATATGTGATTTTCAGTTTGTTGTTGAAGGTTATTCCGGATATTTTCACTTCATTACAAACTTCATACACTGAATCGAATGTTAATCATACAGCGATATGTGTTTTGGTGCGTGCGAAGTGATATCACGGCACGCACGCATCTCTCACTGGCTCTGGTGTCCTCTGCTGACAGCTTATTGTTTGCCATTTTCAATAGCAAGAAACACGAATTATCCACTCGAGAAGGAGCCAGCTGTCTAACTGTGATGTGCCATTTCGACATTAAGGTTACATATAACCCTTCCTTTCTAGGAAACCGAAGCGCGCGCAGATGAATCTAATTCTGTGGCTTCATTGCTTGTACAAGAGCATGTGATACGTACTTTGCTTACTTTTTGCTTTACCTGTTGGGCGGCCTTCTTTCCACCGGCGTTGAGTTGGACGATTATTGTTCATCAATAGTGTAGTCCAATTATTCGGAATTGTCCTCATCTCAAAATGTTTCATGAAAAATATTTGTTTGATCGATCGCATAACTAAGCTCAGATAGATAATTAATCGGTCAAATCCAAAAACTTATTTTTTGCAGTAAAAATTTTTATGACCTAAAAATCGAAAAAATATGACACAAGAAATCTTGAAATATGACCAAAAAATCTTAAATGTTGATTTAGCAGAATTTAAAAATTTTAAAATAAAGCAAAAATTGTGTTTCCATTTTGAGGCAAAAAGTTAAAAAATTCAATTTTCGACTAATAGGACGATTTATTTCGAACTTTTACTACAGTATGCCCATTTACAGCTTGTTGTACTAAACAGTAATGCAATTTACTACATTTGTTGTTCAAAAAGGTCTGTCTTTGCATAAATCTTCTTCAACATGGAAAAAGAACGCTCTACCCAAGCATTCCATCGTGATGATGGCATCTAAGTCCGCGCTGTTTTCTAGTCTTCTTTTGAAGCAGCCACTGATCTGCGCGCTATCTTCTTGTTATTTAGTTCGACATGCGCTTCTGAAATTGTGAGCGTTGAGACTTCGAATTTCTGAATTAATTTGGCTAATTTCTCGCATTCGCGCTTTACCTTCATGAGCGATTCGGCGACGCTGGCGCAGTTGACGGCAGTTTTTGCGCTTTCTACGATCTTCCCCCGTCGTCTTCATAGCCATTTACGATGTCGCGCACTGGGAAGACTCTCGGCGTAATAGCCGCACTCAACCAAGGGCCCCACCTCGTGACCACAGACTCCGGCGGACTTCCGATCTCATCGAACAAGCTCCTGCGCTTCTCGTTCTTCACCGTGGTGGCTTTGACGTTAAAAAGTAGGATTAAAAGTGACCATAGTATGACTAAATATGATCAAACACAAAAAATATGACAAAAATATGTCATGTCTTAAAAAATTGCCTTACTGATGAGCAATGTGGCTACCATAATGATAATAGTCACAGTGTTATATTCACTTTTAATGAATGAGATTCTTCTCTAAAGTTCGACATTTGAATTGATAAATGATGCATGTAATTGACCTCGGTTACTCATTTATGCTTTGCGTGAGGTTGAGGGAGTGCTAAGTACTCGGGACAAATCAAACAAACTTCCCTATCAGAAAAGACAGTGTCAGCGAACTCTCTACATGCACGTTGCGCCAATCTTTGTCATTGGGAAGTTGTCCGCGATGACGTCATCACGAAACCTTTCTGCGCTTTCACGTTAATGGATTCAATAAAATCATGTGCGAACAGGAATCAGGGATGCGGCTAACATTGGCTGAGCGAATTAAAACAATATGTAAAATTTGGCCGAGCTACACCTTTAAATAAAAGAAAATTCGAAAATGCTGAAATCAATCAATGTATTACAGAAGCATTTGGCTTATGAAGCTATTGAAATCGGATCTGCGGCTAGAGGTGGTCGAATCGAAATTATCGATGAATGAAGTCATGAAGTAGATGTTGTCGTTTTAGTCGTTTTACCAAACTGCATCACTGTACTTGATTGATAAACTTCCATTTGATAACAAATACTACGCCTCTACGAGCCCTACGCGTACTTCATCCAATAGAACAATCTAACAAAGAAGGAAACGGCTACATCAAAATCGTAGCAGAAGCGATGTCTTTTTTTGAAAGAGGATGGCATCGTAAATATACCATCCATGAATGGACATTGTGCGGTCAAGAAAAGCTTAAAGCATACATTCATAGAATTCGCATTGATGAATTTTGTTCTCAGATATCATAACATAAATCAATATGTGGTAGGAACAAGTACCCGATTATTCTTTCTCGTGCTTTTAAAACGGCTGTCTCATTGGCTCATAGCAATGCGGACTCAGAAAATGGATTTTCAGTTCATAAATACAAGTCGTCATCTTATGTGTCTCTTTGATGTCGGATATTTTTACAATCCTTGCAAAATATCTAGCAATAATACAAAATGAAGATTCCTATCGAGTGTTATGATTCATTGCTGCCTCATTCTGAAAATCTATCTAGAGTATTCTAGTAGCCATATCTAGCCCCTTTCCGGCGCATTTTCACGAGAGGTCATGACCTGCTCTTTCATCGGAGCATACGCCCACGCATCAGAGCACGGGTAGCGAAGAGGACAGGAAACGGAGCACACGCCCACGCATCGGCGCACTTGGGGTAAGAGCACGGAGCACCAATCGGAGCACGCGGCGCCGAGCACGTGTGATGATTCACCGCACGGTATATAAGGAAGACGCTGCCAGAGAAATTCATTCTCATTCTAACCATGCAGTACACGTGTGAATTCTGCTGTCAGTCCTTCTCTCGCTTTCAAGACTGTATTGCCCATGGAGCAGCGGAGACGGGTCGCAACTATTGTTGGACATGCTGTAAATGGTATGGAGACGAACACGATTGCCGCGCGTTTAATTATGGTGATGACAATGACTTGCTGTGTTTGGATTGCGACGGAAGTTTCGACGTAGAGGCGTACCATAAGCATGCGTGTGTGGGACGGTGTCGCTACTGCGATACAGTGGTGAATGCTGAAGCGGAAGGATGGGATGAACATTTGTGTCCCTACCTGTTTGAGTTCATGCAAGAGGGCGGTGCAGCTGTGGAAGAAGAACGGATCATGGACGGTCGCGGATATAATTATCGATTTACCCCTCATCAAGCCACGAATGAATGGAAGGTATATTTAAATTCAATGTATGCGGACTTGTATCGTGTCATTGTGCAACAACACCCCCACGAGGACGTGAAAGTGTTTGTGAGTATGAGACTCAGGTTTGCCAAGATGGATATGTCGACGGGCGAAGAGGAAGTGAGAGACATCACCACACCCTCATACATTCACGAAGGTGTCCAAGCACGTAACTTTGATACATGGTTCCGTGACATGGTGTCAAAGTTTGAAGAATTTATTGAAGACTATCGAGAAGACGGATCAGGATTTGCGGTGAAGGAAGTGTTGGAGTTACTAGTTCAAACAAGTTCC
The DNA here is from genome assembly GCA_907163375.1 of Prostheceraeus crozeri. Taxonomy (NCBI): domain Eukaryota; kingdom Metazoa; phylum Platyhelminthes; order Polycladida; family Euryleptidae; genus Prostheceraeus; species Prostheceraeus crozeri. The sequence continues at coordinate 52,155 of CAJQUW010016046.1, forward strand.
TTCCCTAATTTTCGCATGGGCGCACCGATTCCTATTCACCGAGATATCAAGCTCTGCAAAGGCATATGTGTGTTTCGGCGCAACACGTATACATCGCATTGTTTTCAAGACAGAGTCCTCTATGCACTTGCCTACCAAGACAATCGCATTCCTCGACGTGCTGATTCCCGCACCAAGACATCCTATAACACGTATCAGAATGATCTTCCTGCAGTGCGCAAGTTGAATTTGAACCAATATTATCATCTAGACTTTTCCATGATGACGTCAGAGGGGTTGATGAATACACGGGATATTCAGGAGTTCGAAAAGAAGAACAATGTCATTCTTCGTATCCACGTGCATGATAGTAAAGGATTTGTGGGCCAATTATACCCGGTCCGTCAAGCTGTGAAGGAGAACACACGCATCGTTCATCTGGTGATGGTGGCGCGGTACGATATGGAGGATCAGTCTGGACATTTTCTTCCCGTGACGGATTTTCAGAAATGTGCTCGCATGTGGTATCGGAACATGAGCCAAACGCAAGTGAAACGATTTGAAACATGCGAGTTATGTAGCTTACGATTTAATTTCTACGAGAAGGGGATGAAGTATGGAAAGACAAAGGATATGGCGCACAAAGAACGTGTGGAACATCAAGCCAAATGCTATGGAGGATTTTTTCAGATGGAAACGACCCCGGAAGATACGAAACCGCACGAATTTATCGACCACGCGAAAACCACTCAACCCCTCGCTGTGATGTATGCGGACATTGAGAGCATGATTGATTCCGTGTCCAAGAAGCATACGGCAGCGTATGTGGGATCCTATGTGGTGTGGCATCCGGCGCTGGACAAGAAAGAATCGGTGGTGATCCATAAGGGGGATGAGTGCATTCCTGCCTTTATTACACACATCAGACAGGTGATCTGGTCTATGTTTGATCACATGAAAGCGACAAACCGTAACATGACGCTGACGGAGGATGATATGCGGGACTATGAACAGACAGCTCAATGTAACATGTGCGGATGTGATGTAAAACCCCAGAAGCAAGGTGAAAAGCAAGGTGGGCCTACGACAAAGGTGCGAGCCCACGATCATATCACGGGCAAATATCTGCAAACCCTGTGCAATGCATGTAACCTGCGACGACGTCAATCCCGGAACACATTAAACATCTTGTTTCACAATTGGAAGGGATATGACAGTCACCAGGTGATTGTACAAGGGTTTACCAAGTTGGATCACAAGTATAAGATCGACCCCATTTATGTGTCAGGAGACAAGACGTTGGGAGTGACCATCTTTATTCCCATGCCATCCAATACCCTATATAAACTCGGATTCATCGATTCATGTCAGTTTTTGAAAGACTCTCTAAACAATTTGTCAACGACCATCAGTGACTTTCCTCACTCAAATCACATATTGAGCAACGTCTATCCGAATTGCGATCACACATCTATTCGGAAAGGATATTTTCCCTATACATACTTTGACTGTTGGGATCGTATCCACGAGACTCAATTGCCTCCGAAGGAAGCATTTTACAATGATTTGAGTGAGAAGGAGTTGGAAGAGGATGAGTATGCTGTGGCACAAAAGGCGTGGACAGAGACGGGGTGCAGCACGTTTGAAGATTATATCCACTATTATTTGACAGTGGATGTAGCCTTGCTCGCAGACATCTTCGAACACTTTCGAAATGAAATACGCGACGTGTCTGCATTGGACCCCATCCACTATTTCGGCACACCTGGCTTGACCTATTCATTTTTCTTTAAAAAGACACAGGTCAAGTTGGAGAAATTGCATGACGTGGATATGTACCGCGTGTTTGAAGCAGGGATTTGTGGAGGGATGACATTTGTGAATCAGCACCGCGCGCAAGCAGAAGAAGGTACTCACCTGTTTTATATCGATGCGAACAATTTATACGGTGCGGCCATGATGGGACCTTTGCCGAAGGATTGTTTTGCCTGGGTACGACCGGAGGTCTTGGTGGACATCAACGACGAATGGGTGAGACGATACAATGTCAATGGCACCACGGGTCATGTACTGTGCGTCGATTTGGAATATCCCCCACACGTCCAAGATGCCACGGAAGATTTACCATTGGCTCCTTACCGCGGGACGGCGAAATGGGAGGACATGTCTCCCTATATGCAAGAGCTATGGCAAGAGTTGAACGGGAACCGACCCTTTCACTCAGCCAACAAGTTAATGATGACGCACGAGAATCGCAAAGAGTATGTGGTACATATCGCTGCTCTCAAGTATTATGTGGAGAAGGGCTTACATATCACCAAGGTTCATTACGGGATCTCCTTCAACCAAGAACCGTATATTCGCCCCTATGTTCAATACCATACGCAAGAACGCGCCAAGGCAACCACGAAAATGCGCCGCAATCTCCACAAGTTGATGGTGAACGCACTGTACGGCAAGACAATGGAGAATGTGCGGAAATATGGGAAGCACTATTTTGTACGATCACCGAATGTATTTAGCAAATGGACACGTCATCCCTATTGCCAATCTTTCTTCAACATCAGCGACAAAGCCGTGGTGGTGAATGTGCGCAAGACCAAGGTGGACTTGAACAAGCCCATTAATATCGGGCAATGCATCCTGGACAACAGCAAGATTATTATGTACAAGCTGTTTGACCAGTGGAAAGCCAACAAGACGTGCACCTCAGTGGAACTCATTGGTGGGGACACAGACTCCTTCTTCCTCAAAGTCCGCAGCCGGTATACACGCGAAGAAGTGCTGCGTTCGTTTGACAACATCCCCAATTTTATTGATACGGAGTCGAAAGGTGTTCTCGATACCTCAAATTATCCCGTGAGTCATCCAGAGAGACGTACCGAGAATGCGAATCGTTTGGGATGTTCCAAGGACGAGTGTGTGGGGGATAGGGTGAAGGAGTTTGTATGTTTGAGTGCCAAGATGTACTCTTACATTGTCCTCAAAGGCAATGAGGAAGAAATCCACGACTGTCGCATGAAGGGGGTGTGTCAAGCAAAGAAGCGACAAGTGAAACATCAGAATTATGTGGACGCATTTCAAAAACATTCAGTTACCTCAGTGTTACAAACCCTCCTCCAATCCCAACACCACGTGATGAGAACGGTGACACAAGTGAAGAAAGCCTTAAGTATCTGGGAGGACAAGCGGTGTTGGTATTTACCCAATCGGAGCCTTCCCTACGGTAACCATCGCCTATATGAAGAAGGGTATCTACACCCCGCTCTCAAAAATGTCAAGGATCTGCAACCGCGTGGTGGAACTCAGAGCATCCTCCGCAATACCACTGCAGACATTGTTACCGCAACTCCCTCTGGCCACCTACCGAGCATCACGCCCTTGTCGAGTCTATTGGAAATGGAACTCTTCGGTCGCTGTACAGATTTTTCCACGGGGGTGTATCCAAATTTTGGGCAACCACTCTCTGGAAACCTACGATCGTATTTGTAAAGAGATGCGCCAATTACTCGCCCCCTACGGATTGGACGTGAGCGACCCAATCACAAAATCCTGCACCGTTCAATGTCAATGGAACTATACAAAAGACCGCATGCAAACCATTCAACAGTTGCCATCGTCATCAGTGATTTCCAACGAGCGCGAGCTGTTTCCCGGAACGTTAATACGCAAAGGTAATTTGCATTGTTCCTTCTTTTCCAACGGAAGTGTGATTGTGACGGGTGTTTTATCGATTGCAGAAGCGGAATCGTTGGTGGAAGACATTCTCAAATCCCTGTTCGAAGGAGATTCCCTCAATGAATCGGACAGCAACTAGTACCCCAACGTCGTGGGTTGTCGCAAGAGACCTGGGATATTCATTCAAAGCGATAGAAACGGTAACACATCTCAATGAAACGATCACTGCTGGTGAATTAGTGGATCGACTCATGGATCTTGATGAGCACGCTATGAATCACCATTTGGAGCGTAGGTGGATAGAGGATGACTCCCTGCTACACTGCAATACAATGACATTGGCGCGATCTGGAGTGAAAACAGTGAGATTTGCAACGGATGTGTCAGATAACTCTTCCCATAAAAGTGACTTTAGAAAGAAATTAGAAGAAGAGACATTTCAATTATTATGTGAAGGGAACTGTGTTATATGTTTTAAACAGGAACGATCCCTTCTCTTTTTACCATGTTCTCATAATGTTATGTGTTTTACATGTTATAATCCCTTTGAAACGTTATCTTGTCCCCTTTGTGATCAAGACATTGCTTCAACAGTCACTGTCTATCGTGCATGATGTATGGAAAAGCTCTGTGTATAGTGTATAGTGTACTATCACAAGTGAGTGAACGCTGTTTCATGTACAAAACCTTGTAGTATTATCCTCTGTAAAAAGTTCAAGGATTCCATTGAAATAAAAATACAATCATTGACATGATTCATTTCTTTATTCACTTCAAAACATGGGATAATGTAGAATACAAATAGGAATAGACAATTTTATCATTGAAGGACAAGTAGGTTTGAATGAGTTCTTGATCTTTCTCGTAAGCATCCAATGTTCGAAAGAAGGTCAGTGTTTTTTCCATAGACGTGTTAAAAGGGCGTTGGTTTAAAAAGTAAATACAGTAAGCACCACAATAGGCTTTAGGTCCTTGTATACGCAGAGGGCGACGATAGTTTAGAGGATAAGGTGTTGTCGATAACCATTCGGTAACATGTGGATAGTGAGATGGAGTGAGTCCATAAGAGTCAAAGAATTCGCATACGCGTTGATCCGCATTTTGATAAAAGGCCAACCAATGCTTGCCAGGTTGATGAGAGCGATTACTATTGACAATAAGTGTCTTTGATTCCGGGGAATGAGCAGGAAGTAGATCAGCAGGAAACACACCTTGGAAGGGAACGTAAGAAGATTGGAGGAGGCGATGAGCAAACGTTTGACAACTACACTGAATAGCACAGAGAAAATCATCTTCGCACATGCATGCATTGAGTAAATGTTTCTCTTGTAATTGATTCATACCCTGCATGATTCCTTCGATTTCCGTGTTGCTTAACCATTCTCCCATTCAGCCAACGCTGAGCTTTAATGAGACGATGTTGATAAAGAGATGTCAAAGCGATAGGAGGAACGTGATTCTCGGGCTCCTTCACCATATCTTATGATGAGGTCAATGCGCGCCAACACTTAAATAGCGGTAGGGATATACGCACTGGAGATGACAGCATTCTCCGGTGTGACGGAGAATTGTTCGTCATGAATGACAAACATTAATAAATCCATATTTTGCGTGGTCGTATTCTCAAATTGCAATTCCAGTCCATATTGACGTGTATTGGTGGGTTGAACACTATCGATTTGTTTATCCAAGGTACAGTCAAAGGCGATAAAGTAACAGTATTTGGTAAAACTCTCCAAATCAATACCACATGATTCATTCGTGTTATAGACTTGAATCGCACGATTGAATTGACTGTAGGCAATCACGTCATCTTTGCAATTGATGGTGCCTCCTGTCATGATGGCTCCATTGGTGGTCATGGTGACTTGAGAGAGTCCATGCCTTTCAAAATAGAGTTTACGACTTCCTGGATCAAACCAAGAGTTACTGGGAACAACCGCGAAAAAGATGAGTTTAGGACTCAATAGAGCAGCCACATTGGAAAACGTCTTCTTTTGTACTCCACTTTCAATCGTTTGTCGTTGGACGGTCATGTCATTGTAGCGATAATAAATGGCTTCTGTCTTGCGTCGATTCGCAGTTTTCAATTGCAGTTCTGCATTCGGTGTGAGCATGGGCATATACAATTGGAAAGAGGTGATTTTGAACTTGTACTTTGTAGAAGTCGTCCCTGTAGCATGTGCCATATCATAAATGGCATATTCCGGTTTATTCAAGGTGAAAATGAGATCCAGTTGCATGCCTGGGGGCAGAGCAATCACTTGTTGGAACAAATTACATTTCAGGGGAAAGTCAAAGGTACGTTTAAATTTGTTGTCTGACCATTGTTTGAGAATGGCTTGATTGAGTGCATTCTCTTTATCTGTAAACTCTACCGCCTTAGTCTTTATCGTCTTACTCGCTGCATCATACTCCGTGTCATACATCACTTGAGGAACAGTAAATCCTTGTGTGACCATGTGTGTATTCTTCACATCATTGGTATATTGTAAAAGATTGCTAAGGTAAGCTCTCAAATAATACAAGTCATTGCCTCCTTCAATGGTGCGTTCATTCAAGCGGATAGTAATGTCGGAAAAGAGGGAGTGGGCCGTATTGTTGATAATAATTGCCTTGTCTGACGACTCACATGGCACGTCTGCTCCTTTAGCCGCATCATGTTTCATGAGTTGTACTTCCACGCGAAAATAGGCATTGCATACATCCATCCAATGAATGGCTAGTCGAGGGACCGTGAATTGAATGGTACCGGGATTTTCCAATCCATTGACTGGCGTCAGAACGCTCGTATGCTGAGAAGTACTCGAGACATCGACTTTATCACTTTGGAATACATCGTAACGCGCATCCAATAAGGCAGGGGTTTCCGCCATGCTTGATGGGACGGATGTCCTAAGATTGCTTAGTTCTTAAAAGAGCATGCGTTGTTTAGCACCTCCGCGATAACGCCCCATCAAACTTCCTTTTCCCCATTTCGTATGATGGGCAATGGCCACATGACCACGGCGACGTTTAGGAGCAGGTGCTTCCACCCGATCTCCTTCTTCATCCGTGAAGACGCGTTTCCGACTCACTTTATTTTGAATAGCTTCTACAACACGTTCGGGAGCAGTCTGTAAAGTGCGTTTGGCGAGTGCTTTCACACCCTTTTTGAGACGATCAACTCCTTGTGCGGTAGAGCTGACAGCTTGTTTCGCAGAATTTAGAAACTCCGTCGAACGTAACGATTTTCCCAATGTTTTCTGTACCGTATGTACAAGTCCCTTTTGCGAAGGTTTTCGTGATGCTTTTCGAGAGGGTTTTCGAGAGGGTTTTCTGGGAACACTCTTTTTGAGTGATTTGGGCAGACGGATGGATGGTTTCTTGACACCAGTGATACGGGGTCTAATCATGCGTGTTTTCTGTCCAATCACTTTATTCCATCCACCGCGTTGCATAAATGAACCTCTTCCAAACAATCGTCCAGAGGAATGTGTTCGGTTACGGATTAAAAAGAGATTCGTCATCGTGTCTTGATGTGCTTGGGAACAGACAATTACTTAATTGCGCGACGTCGAAGATGCATTTTTACATAGGACCGTCCGTCTGTCATAGGGATGGGATGACCATCATCCGACATGAGTTTGATTTCAATATCTTGCACATGTTGACTTTTCACAGGGAGATAGGTGACATTCTGGAATTCATGATGAATACTATCTCCATAATCTTTCCCCGTGTAGGGAATCACACACATACAGTTTGTTTTCATACCTCCTACATAATGATAGCCTACAATATTACAATACAGGAGAATATTGTAGGTGAAGGCATTCAAATTCAAAGGGGCAGTCGCTTGCTGTGAGGAAGTAAGTCTGTTTTAAACCCAAGAATGTCTTTGAGCAAAGTATGGAGTTTCATACTGTAGTGTGGGGGTACGACCACTGAGACAACATGGACATGAGGTGCCAATGTAGTGATAGAAAAGTGGAAATTGTCCATGCTGTCGATTCTGATTCAAACACTGCATCAACGTCTTCTCCGAATAAATACCGCGTGGAATGTTGAAGCGTGTAAACATGCCTTGTTCTCCCTGTTTGCCTTGATTGCCTTGCTTGTCTTGTTTATCTTGTTTGCCTTGTTCACCCTGTTAGCCTTGCTTGCCTTGTTTGCCTTGCTCTCCTCGCGGTGAATCCGTTTTGATGGACATGATAGAGGACGTATAGACGGTCGAAATCGTCTCAGGATGATCCTTCAATGTCCCCACACTAAAGCTGACATCCACGGGTATTGTCTGAAGGGTATTGATGAAATTGACGACGGAGATACCGGCTTCCCATTGATCCCCATGGACTATGGGGATGGAAGGAACCAAGCGATTTTTGAAATGATTGGCTCTATTTTCAGGAAACAAATTGGGCTGAGCATTACTCAACAAGTGAATCGTTTCCTCATGCATGGTTGAGTGTCACTCTGTCCATAATTACCTAGTCTCCTTACGGCGGAGATTGAGTTTGAAATAGGATCGTCCTTCATGAATCGGAATAAATTCACCATCATCACCACGCAACTGAATTTCAATCTCATCAATAGTGGATGTAAAAATGGGGTAATAATCAATATTGGACACTTCATACGACACCATTTCCCCCAAACGTTGTTTCTCTTGAATGGGATGAATTTTCAAGATTTGTTCACGTTGTCCTCCCACAATACTTTCCGCCACAATATTACAATAGACGATAATGTTGAAGGAATTGGGAGTCATGCTGAGGGGAGAGAGTGTTGTCATCTGTGTATTGGGTCCATAATAGGATTGGGGTAGACCTATACGATAACTCAACGCTTCTCCAAAATCAATAAAGGCATGTTCCGCGGTTTTCACCGTCAAATAATGATCTTTCGAGAGAGAGAGAGGGATACATCCGTCCACGCCTGTAAATTCACTTGGAGTTTGGAAAAGAGTCCTTCCAAGGTATAACTCCCTTTGGGAATGCGGACACGATGAAACGAGGTAGAAATGTCCAGGGTGGGGTTGATGTAACCTTGCCGAATCATGTGGTCATAGATGTGCAACGGTTTCATGGTCTTGCTATAGAGATGAAGAAAAGGGCGAGGTGTGGGATGTGTATTCACCATCACCGATTGAATATCTTGTTTTCCCACATCTACTCCCAACACCATACCATCCACTAGATAAAACATGTTTTCTTGCCAGCGTTCCATCATGGTCGTCATGAGCTTTTGCATATCCTCACTGAACCATCCAATAAAGGAAGTCAATCTATCTTTGCAGACTTTCAGGGTGGATCCTTCTTGATACGCGACAGCGGGTGAATACAATGTCTTATCAGAGAGTCTATCTCCAAACAAGTAGGATTGTAAACACGTATTGGCCAACAGCTCTTTCGATTCGTAAGCATAAGGGAAATAGGATTTCTGAAACAAGCGATCCAATTCCTTCCCTTTCCATGGGAAGAGGGTGTCGACGGTGTGGTTCCATCCTTTGGCATAATCAAAGGTATATTCCGGTAAACCATAGATGTGTAATGTCATCCCATGGGTGACTAACTTGCAGAACAATGTTCCGGCGTTTCCGAGTGTATACAGGTTTGTTCATGATAGGTGAACATACCATATTCATGACTATGATTCAACATGTGTTGCCAGAGTTGTGGGGGATTGATTTTCAACCCATACCCTTCCGCGATTTTAAAGTGAAGCACGTGAAAGACACCCACTGTGGTATACGTCACCCACACCATATCAGGCAGGGGGATGGCTTGATTGAAAGCTTGCACAAAGGATTGGAGGGTATAGTATTTCGTGGGTAAATTGAATCGTAATGGACTAGGGAGATGAGATAGGGTATGAAAAATCTCAAAAGAGTCGCCATGTTTGATGTTGAGAATATTGGGATGCTTCTTATCCTCGGTCTTATACTGTTGTGTCGGTTTTCCGTTTCGAAGCAAGACATGGGTCCCACTCAATGCATAGGGGACACTCTTCTTTTCAAAGAGAGTGTCCAATTCCATGGTTTGTTTCTGAAGGATAAAGGAGGGAACATGAATCGTGCTGAGAGGGAATTCCAAGATCCATTCGTCCCACACGTAGGTAGCCACTTGTTCTGCTTTGAAAATCTCATAGGCTTTAGATTGCCGATCCATCTTGATTTCCATATCGTCTATGCAATCGATGGTCAGTTCATAATGATAGGACATGGATGTAATGGTCCATGTCATGGGGGTGGGGAAGATGGTATTCAAATAGGTTTCCAACGAATAATAACCAGCGGGGACGATAGATCTCCATGTCTTATCACTCTCTAAATTCTTGTAATAAAACGATTCAGGTCTAGACACATAAAATAACAGTTTGTTCTCCTTGATGAATTGACAAAGATCCGATGTCAACACAGTCACTTCTGCATTCACCCTATCTCGTTCACGAACGATCTCGTCAAGATTATCAGTTCCTGCAGTGGGTTTGAATGCTTTCACCCTCCTTCTTAACGTTGCTAACCGTTCCTGTTTCACTTCAAAATCATGGAGAATATTCCCATACAGCTCCATCAAATCCACCAAACTATGATAGGCAAATACATTATACGTGTTGTAGATATGATACTTTTCCGTAGGTGTGAAGGGAAGGGCATGTTGTCCCGTTTCATGCTGCATATCCGCACTACTGGCCAATACATTTTCTTTCCCATCTTTAGGATGGGAATGAACTAAATGATGATGAATGATGGACCGTTTTGTACCTTGTTCCTTTTGAATCGATTGTCGAACATTTTTCAATAAGACACTATCAAACAATCGCTTCTTGGCTCCGAATCGTTTAGAGACTAAAACACCTTCCATCTTGTGTTGACGTAGGTGTCGCATCATGTTGCGGTACTTTGCATTCAGTGTGTTGATATAGGTAGGCAAGAAACGGGTGGTGACTAAATCAGGAGCATCGGCTATATGGAGGGTAGGATCGATTTTGTGTAACTGTGTATCAATCTTGTCATACAATTGATCAATACGGTTTCTGAACCATGACACATGTTTTTTCTTGGGATGTGGATACTTCTTTTCACGTTCTTTTGGAGTGAGTGGATTGAGGAACTCCACTGGGAAAATAAATTGACTTTTCGTGGTGCGTGTTGCAATCCATTTTTTAGAAGCCAAATGTTGCATTCGGAAAAAGGTGTGTTGGTACATTCTCACGGCTTTCATCAACGTTCTCAGTTTAGGAAGAAGGGTGCGAAGATTATGAAACAGGCCTATATGCCCTCTGGGAATAGGAGGTGCATTTGCATTGCGTTTGAGAGAACTCACAAAGGTATCGGTCCTCATCCACATAGCACGTGTCGTATCATCACTCAGGGGTTGTATATCCTGATAGGTCACTGGGGGTGCCATGGTAACAGTGGCTATTTTCTGCAATTCGGAGAGGATTCCATAATCCATCGCAGACAATGTATAATTGGAAGCATGTTTTACATGAAAGGACAAACTGCTGGACGAATGAAACACTAATTTCCCCACACCAAACCATTCTAATTGTTTGAATAAATTGAGCACTGAGATTTCATTTCCCATCAACCTTTCAATCCCATGTTTGGCAAAATGGCAGCGGTGTAAGGGAATCACACTGAACCAATAGTCATGGGCGGGATATTTCTTTACGTCACATTCCTTTCGATGAATGGAGAGACGTGTATGGATCCGAACGACATCCTTCAACGATAAATGATAGACACATTTGTCCAATAAGAGTGAGGCCGCCAAATGAGGGGAAAACACAAAGACGTAATGAAAGGCGGAGAATTCCTTGATTTGAAACAGGGAAAATGGGACAATGTCAATCACATAGACATCTGCTTCCTCTATGCCATTGCATCCATAATACAAGTAGGATGGATGTGTCGTGACAGTCATCATGTTGGAAATGGTACGGCGTGTATATAATTCCAACGCTGTGATCATGGGGACTCGTTTCACTTCCTCATCGGATTCAAAAATGGTGTGACGACGGACCACATTGGTCCCTTCCATCGTATAATAAGCAAATAGGTCTTCAAATCTTTCGTATCCACCATTTTCCCCACGGTAATATAACAATCTTCGGGAATCGTATCCACATTATTCACATACCCAAACTCTTTCAAGCCTACTTCCCATGTTTCTCCTTTAGGAATAAAAAGTGGATTTTCCAGTCGTGTAAAGAAATGATTGGCTTTATTGTCATACAAATGGGGTTGAGTATTGCTCAACAAGTACACATGTTGCTCCTCATGCAGTTCCTGCATGATTACAAATCAATAGCGGCGTACATTACCTAGAGGTTCTAAGTCTGTCACCCATGAGTTCATCGAGGCCGGATAACCTTGCCAGTGCACAAAATATTGTGGTCGTCCATTCCGACGTCGGGTCTTAAGCACTTTGTCCACTTGATAGACTTCCTCCTCCCGATGAATCACTTGTAATTCCTGAGCATAAAAGGATCCTTTGATCTCTTCTCCACTCAAGTCTTTGATCTTGTACATTTTGGTACCATGAGGGTTCTTGAGAATGTTGGAGACAATGAACTCTTCCGTCGACCAATTCGCTTCATACCCCCGTCCAAACGTTCCTTTATCACGTGAAATACGTACCCGTGCTCCCACAGGGATAGTCTTCCCCGGGACTGCATCCTTTTTATAGTTTTGTCGGAGACGTTTCGCATTGTTTCGTTTCACTTCCTCGGTATTGGAAGCATTCACATCCATCGGGGTGAAACCTGTGGATGAATGGGTGCTGTGATTGTATGCATACATGACATCTGCGATATAATCCACCCAATTCTTGTGATTGGTGGCTGTAAAGATACGTTCCAATTTATTCTTGACAGTACGGTTCAATCGTTCGACATGAGCACATTTATAGGGACTGTAGATGGAAAACAATTCAATAGCGTGCTTGTCCAAGACGTCTTTCACCGGTCGGTTATAAAATTCACGACCCTGATCCGTTTGTAGTCGTTGCGGGGTGGGAATGGTTGCGAAAATGGCTTCTAAAACCCCCGACACTTCTTTGGCACTCTTGGTCTTGAGAGGGAATGCCCAGGCTTTGCGTGTAAAGATGTCCATCACCATGAGAATATACTTGTAGCCACGATTATGCTGTGCATACTTTTGATAATCGACAATATCCGCTTGAAATTGAATTTGCGGACCGCGTACACGATACGGGTGCAAGGGCTTAATACGATGCAATCGAGATTTGCGAAGGGTGTAGGTCGGTTGACGCATTAACCATTGTTTGACTTTTGTTTTTGAATAATGTGAAGCAGCAGCAAGTGCATTGACGCTTCCGTAGCCAGCGGGATGTTTGGGATTGTAATAAATCTTGTGCAACACGTCCTCCATCGACACAATCTGCTTGGCATTGACGTGGGGGTTGAAGATAGGCGGTATTCCCGTTGGAACAACAATTAAAGCTCGCCGTGATGGTGTACTGTGTCTCTGCGCTGTCGTCTGCGTTGCCTTGGCCGCAACAACGTCCAAAGATACGCGATAAGAATGAGGAGGCAATTGGCGCGGCTGCCGTTGCCATTACCTGAATGGTGAGCCATAGGATCCCAATTCAAGAACTCCTTTTTTACTTAAACGAGTATTGATGGATGATTTCAAGGGAGAACGCTTCGTCTTGGGAGAGGTGACAACCGAACGTTTGACGACCTTCCCTTTCGATCGCTTGAGGACGGGTGGATCTGCGACGTGAGTGAGCGGAGGTTTTGCGACGTGAGTGAGCGGAGGTTTTGCGGCGTGCGTGAGCAGTGGTTTTTCCAATCTCTTCCCACGATCATCATCCAAATTGAAAAATTGGCGACGAACTTTATCGAACAAATACAACCGAGCGTTCCATGCAGCGATATCATTGGCAGTAGGACGGTGACGCACAATATCTCGTGCAATACGGTCAAGATGGGCTTGTTGAGGATTCATCATCATGGTTCTCACCCTCTGATCTTCCGCTTGACGTTGCAACATGGTCGACATCAGTTGGGTACTGTCACCACCGCCGCCCATTTGCTGTCCGCCACCGGTGTGTTCATTCATGTCAGATTTGGGAACCACCACTAATTCACTAAAGTCCATTTTCGTTTTATTGGGTCTTTTGCTTAACTTAAACACAATCATAGGTGGATTAAATAAGTTGGTGCGAAATCGGTACTCAAACGGACAATTTGTAGTGAAATCAATAAAGAGGTAGGCATAATTCCCATACTTTTGAACCAATGTCGTTAATATATCATGTACGACGCTCATATTGCCTTTTGGGATCATTTTCCCCATGAATTGAGCCAATTGTTGTTGATTTCTCGGATTATTGAACGCGACCAAATAATGGACATTGCCATTACGCATACGTTGTTCTTTATCACCATACAAATACTGTGTGATTTGTACTGCGAAAAACCGTTTATGATGAGATCCTCTTAAAAATAATCCCGTCACAACTTCATTGTTTTGAGATTCCTGTTGTAAATCATCGAGAATAATTAAATCATTTTCTTGCAATTGATCAAAATCATCTTGGGTAGGCACACCCATTTTCAAGATCACCTCTTGTAACTCTTTATGAAATGGACTTTCTATCCCATAATACCACCAGACTTTACGAATGGGCTTTTTAAATAAAGTATGCCGGTTCTTGATCATATTCGCCACAAACGTGGACTTTCCCGATTTACTAGGACCCGAGACAATCATGGATGAGTCATTCTCTAAACGGAAATCCATCTTGTCAAATCATAAAAGTCAGACATATATTCCATGTATCATGTATTAAACATAACTTAAAATTGTTTCCAGAACATAGAATCATTTCCAGAATAAAGAAGAGGTGGAAGAAAACGTCTACGTGTACATGTCTTAAAGAATGAGTTTTCAAGAGCAGTCACCATTTCACTCATCAATGTCCTTTCCATGTCATTGGTAAGAGGATTCATATTGTACCGTGCAAATGCTTCCTTCAACATGTTGGGAAAGGCGCGACGATGGATTTCGTAGGCACTACGCACAATGAAATAATGTTCAATATAGTTCAACACAGACCACTTCTCATTGACACACTGTCCTGCTTTGTACCATGAGGATGACACATACCACTGACACTCCTGTTTGTGTTCCACCATATCCTTGAACATTTCGAGGAATCGATTGAACCATTTCTCGGCTTGTATTTGATCACCGTCAAAGATATGCAGCGCGTGTGACTCTTCCCGGATGCGAATGTACACGCCGAGTGCTTGCGCCTTGGTATAATCCGTCCGCATCCTCCTCCAATCCTCCTCCTCCGTGGGTTGAGCACTCCACCTCTGAGAAAGCATGCTTGTCATCTCATCCTCCTTTTCTTTCATAAGTACAGTGCTATCCTCTGATTGGGAGAGATGATCGAGATCCTCTATAAAGTGATTGAGTTCCTCCCAATCAATGTCCTGTTTAGGTTGCACCATGTGTATCAGATTAAATAAACCACTGGAGGGAATGGATGCCTTCTTTATATCGAGTGTTAGCTTTGTCTTCTTCTTCTTCTTTTCCTCCACCGCTATGCTCTGACCTTCCTCCACCTGTTTGATACGGACTTGGATTTGATCCACAGTAAAACACAGTTTCAGAGTCTTTGTCTGTGGATTACAGTATATGCCTGTGACGCGGAAGATGGTATTTGCTTGAAGAAAGGTATTCTCCTTGAGATTGGAAAGAAGATGTCCAAGAGTGGCCAAACTAACCTTCTTGTTCTTTCCATTCTCCTTCATCAGGAAGATGGGTGTGTCCTGCTTCAGCTTCATAAAGACACTGTCGTAGGCCGATTTCTTGTGTACATAACCGAGACAGGAGGTGAGGTTGTAGGCAGATTCGGGTTGGACTTGTTTGTAGAGGGATTGTATCGCATCTTCCAACGTCTCCAAATCGCGTGAGACGGCTTGAGAAATGGTGAAGAGGGAGGAGAGTTGATCGGAACCGTACCTAGCGTCATTGTACGTTTGTGCACGCCATCCATAAAATCCCGTGGCAAACACGAGTTTTGAGATGTCTCGTCGTGATTGCCAATCCATCGCATCCATCATCGCATTGTCTCCGCGAATGGGATAATATCCAGTGTTACCCCATTTCTTGCCCAATACCAGACGTGTGATGGGCAGAGGCTCCAACTGTGGTTGTGCCTTGGTAAGGTAGTTCTTCTCGGCTTTCCCATTCGTATGGAAATAGGGCTCCGTCGCTTCAACAAAGACTGGCTTCGATGTCGGTGTATCTGATGAATACGTGACTTTCGCCTTCTTCGCGAGAGGAGCTTCCAACGTGTTCGTACGTTTACCCATGACTGAATGAAAATGATTGAAATGGCTCAGTTTATATAGAGTTGAGCGTGGGAAAATTTCTTCTCATTGGTTGACGCCCACGCCTACAAGTGCTCTGATTGGTGCTCCGTCAAATTCACGATGAATCATTCATTTTTGGTGGTGTACGGGGCTTGTCCCTTTTTGTAGGTCAAATTCACGAGATAACGCTTGATTTCATGGGAATTTGCTGAGTCATTTTACGATAACATCGGTCGATTTGGTGTGGAAAAGTACCTCAGAATTCTCGATAAATCACCTGATTTTACGAGGATTTGTAGCAGAGTGTGTTCTTCAAAGTCACAGTGAATCGATTGATATCATGGGAAAATAACACATCAAATCCGTAGTATTTTTAACAATGTCATGGGAAAAATCATCCTTTAAATCTTCATTATATCGTTTGATTTCATAGGAATTTACTGTGTGAACGTGTCTTATTCACACTCTTCGATAAATCGTTCGATTTCATGGGAATTTCATTGTGCGGTTTGGTGGGATTGAGTATAGGTGTTTTGGACATATCATAGTTCACGACTTCCACATCGAGTAAGGGTTTTCCACTATCTTTACGTTTTTTGATATCTTTCATCATTTTTCGACCAGATAAGAGGGTAACCAAAATGAATATGACGAGTGTAAAGAATTGTGATAGGGTTTCTTTGAATGAACCAATGAGTGAACATTTTAAATCTCCTCCGTTGGCTGTTGAAAGTGTGTTCGCTATGGATTGAACAGTGTCCATGATGATGCTGTTGATGACGTGGGTATGGTTTACTTAGTGTTTGGAGCCGATCGATGCATGTAAGGCTTGTTTGAAAGCTGCTGGATTATCGTGATATGCCATGGCATAGGCTTGTGCGAAGGGAGTTTGTTTCTTGTTAAATTTCCGTTTTTGACCCAAGTATTTGCGAGTTTGAGGGGGTGGTTTCACAAATTTGCGGAGAATTCCTTTGTAAGATTGAATAAACTCGTGCTGTAAAGGTGTTAATTTCCCTGGATTCTCTCGCATTCTGCTCATGAGTGCTTGCATATCCTTGACATATTACTCAGGCAATTGATCGACATGACGGTTAATTTTCTTTTTCGAGCATCCTATCCCTGAACTTAGGGATTTCAGTACATTGGTAAAGTCCTGACGTCGACTTGAACATGATTCACACTGACACGTCATTCTTGTCTATCATCCTCTATCCCACATAACTTAGTTTACATGGCGTTCACCAAATTCATGTAGCGTGCGTGGATGTCTGCATTTTGGTTGGTTAAGTGGGCAATAAACTCTTCCTTTTGAGTCAGCAAGTCACACATGCTTTCCAATGTCTCATCCAAATAGTCTCCATTGCCATCTGTACGATTGGGTTCATGAATGTGTTGATTAAATGCATCTTCCAACACGTGCAAGATGCGTTTGCGAGCATTTAAATGACGTTCATGGAGACGAATAGAATCGTTCAACAGTTGAACAATGGCGCTGTTTTTCAAATTGTTCAGTTGAATAATGTACTCGTGGGAGTTGTCAATGACAGGTGAATTGACTGGGTAAAACATTCTTTCCTCCACGGGGTGTGTGTCCATGGGTTGTTGAGAGGTTCCTACCCCCACTGAGTGTTGTTGTTGAGGGGTTCCTACCCCCACCGAGTGTTGATGTTGAGGGGTTCCTACCCCCACCGAGTGTTGTTGGCGAGGTTCTCTTGATTCTTGTTGATCAACCTCTGGATTTCCCACTGTGTTCGACATGGCTTGGACATAACTGTTGTGATCATTGACAGGACCTGGGTAGTTATCAAATGTCACATGACTTAGTGTAGGTTGAATATTCTCTAACGATAGAGGACTCATATCAATCTCATTCGCAGCCATGGCTAACACATCGGGCGGCAATCGATTCCATTCTTCTTGTATTTGATGGACCGTATGGGTGGGATCTGGGGGAGCATCCACTCTGCCTCGATCGTCAACCATACTTTTCACGACAGCTTGCAGCATAGCGTGAGACGGATCAGGTGTTACTAAGGCGCGATGATCGGCTGGAGAGGGTCGAATGAGTGCTTCTAGACTATCGTCTGCATCCAAATCTGTATTCATAGGTTGAGGGGGTTGCACGACCTGAGGCAGGTGATAATTGTCGATCTTGTCCTGTCAACGTAGATGACATCTTCAAAGAGGGTCTCGGAACATGCTGTTGAATAATATACTTGAGTTTGCTCACATTTTCTCCCTCCATTCGCTTGTTTAAAATATGGGTATGTTGACGCGCAAATTGTTGAGCTGTCTTCCTATCCACCGTTCCATCGAGTGTTTCCCCGCATAGACATGCATAGATGAACTCTTCACTTGCTTTTATCTCTTCTTTTGTTTTATATATTAGATTGTGTGAATTATAAATATGCCTTCTCAGACGATCTTTTTGATAAGGGCATTTACAGATAGGACATAGGGTTATTCTCAATGTTCGCAACGTCAGGGTCTCTTCACTTTCACGCGCTCCTCCCTTCATGGTTGATTTTTGTTGTGTGTTCCTGTGCATGCTTAAATACATTTGTTGGCCATTGAAACAAAATACTGAAATGAGCACAGATACGATTCAATGTCTCTTTGATATAAATAAGACTTGCTGCTGAAATCACACGTTTATGATACAGCTCTTGTACATAGGCCAAATGTTTCTCATTCATAAACCTCCATAGTGTGTCCTCATACAAAACATCATCCTCAAAAATAGCCATGAGTAAATACACACGTCCCACGATGGAATAGCGGTCATTCAGTACCAATTGATTCAAATAGACGGTGGACGTGTCGGTAAACTCTTCTAATGTGGGGATATCATTGCCTCGGATGCGTTCATCGAACCAAAAATCAATAAGGATCTTCATCCGCGCTTGGTGCGAAGGAGTGGTCGTCTTTTTCGAGGGTGTCTTGTCCGAATAGGGCGATGTCGTCTTTTTCGATAATAGGGTAGGAGTAACATGATCTTATTTGAGAGAGCGTGACGATCCATAACTTAAATAGTCACTCATCGCGGTGAGTATGCGTACAATCTCTCTCAGAAGAAAAAAAGTACAAGTAGCATGTTTTTCCAAATCTATCAACCCCAATAGTAGAATGCTTATAATATGGAAAAGCAACATGATTCATACAACGACATTCTTTATTCATACTTAGTCTGCGTCGCTTACATATTCTTCTTCTGATGTCCATCCAACAGAGATATATTCAAAATTAAACGTTATACAATAGACACCAAGAATCTCTTTGTTATCACTGTCCATAAATTCATAGTCCCATACGTTCTTCAGTGAGGCTAAATAGTCATCCATTTCTTCGACGTCACTTTCATAATAACGTTCACTGGCACCCATCAATGGTGGAGAATCATTCTTTAATATTCATAAATCATGAATGTATCCATGGAGAGTTCACATTCAGGCTTTACTTTGATCTTCTCCTTCACATAGGGAATCACTTTCTCCAACATCGCGTGCGGTTGACATGATGTTTTCGGATAAATAATGAGCTGATTTGGATAGGTGTACACGTGGAAGTCTTCCATCATGTATGTGTCTTGAACGTTTCTCCATTTTTACCTAGTTCTCCAATCGATAGGTGCTCCGAACATGGAATGGGGCACACCCAATGCTCCGTTCTGTGCTCCAAGCATGGAATGGGGCACGTCTAATGCTCGGAGCAGGGGATGGGGCAATTGCAACACTATAAAGCCAAGTCGAAAATGTTCACCTTCATAACACTCGTGAACATTCAAACATATTACGACGACATTCAAAGACATGATTTATCAACGCTATCAACTTCAATTCCGGCAAGTGGATCCCAGTAATCGTAGGCAACGTGCTATTTTACAGCGTAACATTTTATTACAAGATAGTGATAGCGAACCTGAAATGATCCTTGACACTCCACCACCGACCCCAGGAAGTCCAAGCCCTCTACCGTCTTCACCAGAAAGTCCAAATCCCTCAAGCGATGAAGATGAGTATCCACCACCGCCACCAATCCTTCCCGAACTGATCCTAGCCACGTCTGAGGAGGAAGATGACGATTTCCCAACGGACCTCCCCTCGAACTGGGGCTCCATTCCCGATCCTGATGGACCATATTCCCTCCCGCCGACGCCACCCACCATCGATGGATCCTATTACATCCCACCGTCACCCTCCGCCACCGATCCCGGACCACCAAGTTTGAGTGAAGGGCAGGTGGAAGATTACATGATTGACGAGAAGGAGAATACCCCGCCGAATGCAGCTGGCTATCCCGAACTGGACCTTAATCGTCATCCATTTCGCCGTCCACTGACTAATTTGAGTAGTCGGTATAACATTAGAACTGAACTGCAAAACTTGGATGAAGCGATTGCATTTTCGGACGACGTAGACTTTGTTGACGATTGGGTGTTTTAACTTGTGTATCTTTCTTCTTCTTCTACTTCATATTTTTGATACATGTATTCAATAAACATACATGGTAAGCTATGACTATTTTATTCTGGGGATAGTAATGGGTTATAGGATATATCATGATAGAATAGAAGTTAAAATGAATGATTGAAATTTAAGATTGGAAATCGTTCATAAAATTTACAAGTTATTTTTAATGTTGAAAATGGTTTATAAAATTGACAAATGCTATCATTCCCAAGTCAATGATTATCAAGAATAACAGGTGATTGGAATAACATTTTATTATAGAGATGCACTTTCTTGAGTTATTTCACAACATGCATTATTCTTGCACAAGGTACGATGTTCGGCATAATCACTGAAGTTACAATAATGAACAATGTAAGACTTGTGGAGTTGTCCATTGTCCACCGTGGTTGATTCATGCATCACAGTGATGTGGTCAATCTTGGTCCAGGCCCATGCAGCTTCACAGGAATCATAATTTAAATACAGTGTATGCACATAAAGTCGATAGTGTAGTTCAAAGCAATAATGAAGGAGAATCTCGACCACATCTGACAGCGCACAGTGGTACCCATACTGTACTTTGGTAGCTTGAGTTTCTGTAAGTGCTTTCCCTCGGCGTAAATGTAACAGGGTTCGACGGTACGCTTCTTTCCCTTCATACTGGGAATGATTCATCCAGTTGCATCCGCGACGCATATGTTCCTTATAGCCAAGTCTATACAGTTCACTATCCCGCATACATGAGGTGAATATATTCCAATGAGAGTCAATGCGTTGAGACCATTCGGGGAGAGAAATACTATCCATGGTCACGTTTTCCAAGAGTTTTATGCTTTTCAACCAAGCTCTTTCCATCTCCGATAATCCATTCCCTAAAATCAGTTCCGCATCTCCATACTCGCGTGTCATTTCATGGACCCAGCAATTAAAACGGTGAATAATCACACTCTCTTCTGCACCACATTTCCCAATCACACGTGGGTTGAGCCCATGAATAAATTGAGTCGCAAAAACATCACACCCCGATGTCTCATGATTGATAAAGTCATGGAAGCGCGATATAATGGTCACATATCCACTCGGTTTATCGTCTCTGGGCGTATAATGACACCAAATGGCAGCAACTTCATGCATGGGATCTCCTACCGTATCAAATACGATGAAATTGCGTACCGGCTTCTTCTGCTCCACCCACCATTGTTGTACTTTAGGATGATCAAATGTAATGGTATAAGAACCTTGCATGAGCTCGCCCAAATGCTGAATCCGACGCATCGTGAAATGAATCTCACCTTGTATGTCTCGACTTATATACCCGTCCCTAGGGCGGTGTACAACATGATTGGTTTAGCGATGATGATGTCTCCTTCGACGTTTTCCTCCTCCTGATATTTTATTCGCTATATCACTTGCGCCTGCGGCACTGGCTGCACCCGCTGCTCCCAACGCTGCAGCTTTCCCTGCGGCAATAAGTGCAGGGACGAGGGGGAGTAAAAATGGGAGGATACCTCCTCTTTGTTTACGACTCCCGCGGTAGATTCCACCCTTTCGTCTTCGACTACCACGGTAAATTCCCCCTTTTTGACGACGGCTTCCGCGATAAATACCTCCACGTTGCATGATTACCGTGATAGGCTAGATGTCCCTACTTAGTTCTTCATTAATAGTTTCCCTAACGTCTTTAATTTTCCCAACTTGTTCCTATTTAGATCGTGTTTCAACCGTTGCCATTCTTCCTTTATCATTTGATTATTGGATTTATAACGTGGTCGCCACGCTGCTGGCAACAACGTATTGCCCAAATGACGTCGAATCAATTCGCCTTTATGTCTCTGAAAAGCTTCACGCCCTCTACGATGCAGTTGAGATTTTATATACCGTTTCACATGTCTTACAGTTCCTCCTCTCTGACGTCGTTTACGGCGTGTCATGATTAATGTTTACGTTTCCCAATCATAACTTAGTCACAACAATAGGAGAATGATCACTACATTTATTCATCATCCAAATCTACATTATACGTGAACCAATTCAATTGGTTCTTCAAAACAATGGGTTTCAGAGGTCTCCCTCGTTTCTTACTAAAGTCAAATGAATATTTGCGTGGGTCCCGATTTCTATTCTCTGGTCGAAGCGAGGCTTGGGGGACACTATTCACTTCCTTGGGTGGATTCGGTTGACTCTCATATATCCGTTTCAACTTTTCGCGCTGATTTTTCCATATTTTCTTGGCCATATGCTCCTTATGCAGCGAGACAAATTGACTGACCTTCTCTTCCTCCACGTCACGGTGCAGCATCTCACCACAGACACACATATAGACAAAGTTGTCGCATGCCTCATTCGTCTTGCTCCACGATGGATTCCTTCCACGCACCTCCTTATGTTTTTTGCAAACATGTTCCCATAAGAAGAGTACTTGGTACTTGTTATGACACCAGGGACAGCGCGTCAACTTCACTTTTGACAAGTCGTACGGATATGAATTCGTACTCTCCGACTCCACTGGGCGATTCGGGTCCAAGGGTTCGGTGGGCATATACATGCTCAAATAGGGACATAAATGTTCATTCCATTCATTCTCCTCCTCCTGAATCTTCTCATCACAGTACCTGCACCGACCCACACATGGATGTTTATGGTAAGCTTCCATATCATAGTCTTGTTTGCAAAGCAGGCAGGTGAACTCACTCTCCTTGTCGCCCCAATAACCCCTATCCAGTGAGCACTGATGATCGGTAGTCCACCATTTCCCACAACGATCGCAATACTCCTTCCCTATCTCCTTGCGTCCATGACGGATGCATTGTGAAAACAGTCGGAAGCGTTTATTGCAAAACTCGCACTCATAATAGGGTTGAGGGCGGGGACGGACTGTGGTTCGCCTCTTCTTTGTTGGTGGCTCCATTATATCGTGGTTCAGATCATGTATCTTACGTAAACAATGAACCAAACCCAATGTCAATCTGCATACACAAGATTCCTCCAAAATAACGACACTCCAATTGAGAACGTAACTTCTTCTGCAACGAATCAATCAGTTCTTCCACGTCCCAATCGTCACCAATGTTCAAATAGCGATAGGACACGTCCAGTGCACCTTTGGGGAACTTTGCAGATGTTCGAATATCAAACAAGAAGCGCGGTCCATACAGTATTACATTCAACAACTGAATACGAAGCTCTGCAATAATCTTCTCTAACGACACACTCTTCTCCTTTGTCGGAATAATATACAGTGTATTACAGTCTCGTTCCACAATAAAGTCTTTCGATGAATAAGGTGTATAGGATATCTCCTCCTTGGGATGACGTGTCGCAGCAAGAGGGCGTAATCTACCCGTTAATGTTGTCGACATATGATGAGAATGAATTTCTCTGACAGCGCCTTTCCTTATATACCGTGCGGTGACTCATCACACGTGCTCGGCGCCGCGTGCTCCGATTGGTGCTCCGTGCTCTTACCCCAAGTGCGCCGATGCGTGGGCGTGTGCTCCGTTTCCTGTCCTCTTCGCTACCCGTGCTCTGATGCGTGGGCTTGTGCTCCGATGAATGGAGCAGGTCATGACCTCTCGTGAAAATGCGCCGGAAAGGGGCTAGATCTGGCTACTTATTCTCACTTCTCAGCACTCAGAAAGCGCAATCGACACCCACCCAATGCGACGTCAATGGGCCATTAATGGGCTGACACATTTTTTACACGGAGGGAACCTCAACAAGCTCCTCTCTGCCTTAGAAAAGTATAAGGCCTACGATACTCAGCATGTTAACAAAATTATGCGTGATTTAAACGGCCATTTTTTATGTTGAAACATCCTAGCTCTAAATAAATTGAACTTCAAATTAAAGAACCACTGTACTTGAGTGGCTTGCAGTTAAGATAGTCAAGAAACAAAGTTGCCCATTTGCTGAGCACACTCTCAAGAGTGTTGCTGTTCGTATGATTGAGGAAAGCCGGTTTTGATCAGGATGAAATTTATACAGTCAGGTACGGGGCCTTTAGATCTGCTACCGCCGACCATCATCGGGCAAAATTTTCAATCATCCTACATTGCTGTTATCAACTCAATGAAAGTCTGATTTGCACATACATGCGCAAACAGTTTCTTGATTTTTATCCTACCATTAGTCGATGTAGACTTGTCTGGACCTCTGTCTAGTGTGCACTGCTGTGCACTTGTTATTTATATTCCATGAAAGCATGTCAACTATACACAATTTTGTAGTTGATTTACTGTAAGATATTTGACTAAGATATCAAAGTTTGGTTTTGAAGACATCGATGAAATATTTGTATTCATAGCAGATTCATAACAAAATTACAGGTCTCCACAACCTTCTACCATTCGCTGTTATAACCATTATGATACAGACAACATCATGCAGCCTCAAGTTGTGAACACTGATTAAAACCTTAACGACTGAGAAAAGGCGGTCCGGGTCCAGTTATAGACCGGAGTCCTCATTTTCATACGACTCCAACACTGGCCAAGATGACAGGACTACGAGAATCCGACTCCTCATCCCTGATTTGATTTCACATTCAGCATTTAAAAGGGCAGTTTTGATCGGTGAAAATTTTGCTTGGTATTCGTTGAAATACCCTAGAGCCATCCGTGAACGTGAAACTTCAAAGTCGGCTCATTTAGTCCTGTAATCATCTCTTCTTCATTTTTGTTTCCGGAATATCTTCAATTTTATTGGAACATTAATCAAAGGCTTTCAAATTTTTAGCATGGCCTTGTCATTTAGTGTGTTCTCTGCTTGCCTACCGGTCATATTTGATTTTTCTACAATAGCATAACATAATTGCTTTCCATATTGGGCGTAATAACGCTTGTTTACCCAATATTTCTTCCCATATACAACATATATCACTTTCTGCACTAGAAACCTCCACCTGATCTGGATTGCAGACGGAGACGCCCTTTACCTTCTGGAGATGTTCTACCTAACGCTATCGATGCGAGCAGTTAAATCACCTTTGAATTTCCTGCTCAGTATATGTCTTACATGAAGCAGTTATTAAGGAGCAAGTGTTAGTAACTGTGAGTAACAGATCAAGGTAAATAGGTCCTAAATTTGTGCTTTTACCTCGCTTTGTATAATTTCAGAAACTTAAGTTTTTTTAGTTATGTTTGGAAAAATTGCATATACGCAGGCCTCTATAACACCATCATCAGTCCGAGAGTAAGTGTATTATGGTAGGTATAGAGTGTCTCCATACAGTGTTAGTATACCTAAAAATGTGAGCATATAGTGAAAATGTTAAATAAAAATATTCAGAATATTCAGTATTTTTCGGAGATTGCGGTCCAAAGAATATTTGATCAATTTTTAAGAAGCTAAATTTTGCTAATTATTCCTGTGTTTATATACTACTGACGTGGAACCGACACCTCAATATATAAGTAGTAGGCCTATGAAACTTTCAAGATATCAAAAAGAAAAATAATTACAAGCATCTTAATTTAACAGAGATTAAACTAATTGTGAAGGAAATTTCATGAACCTCATCATAAGACAAGTCTTCATACAGAGGTTGAGATCTTATTCTGCCTCTTGGCTGAAATTTCAAGTTTACTAACTTAGATATCTGAGTCATACGGCTCTTTTTCACCACGCCAGATGGATGTGTTCAGTTAAGCATCTTGTCCAAATTATTTACTGCATCCTACGGTCTATAGAACTCACCGTGTGTGTGAATAATTGGCTAGTAACATGTTAAAACTTTATGCAGTTAGAATTTTCATTTTTTTGGAGCTTTAATCAAAGGCTTTCAAATTTTTAGCATGGCTTTGTCATTTAGTGTGTTCTCTGCTTGCCTACCGGTCATATTTGATTTTTCTACAATATCATAACATAATCGCTTTCCATATTGGGCTTAGTAATGACGCTTGTTTACCCTATATTTCTTCCCATCTACAACATGTACCACTTTCTGTAATAGAAACCTCCACCTGCGCTATTCGCATTTAATGGTGGATTGATGCAATTTTTATAGTTGTATAATTTTATAATTCAACAAATTAAGCTTAATTTCTCATCCTGAATCTGAATAGTATTGTGGACCCATTAATCCTTTAAGTTAAGTGTGTAATATTTTGCTCTTTCCTCTGTCCGCAGTAATGATCAATCTCAAGAAAATACTCCCATTGATATAGTTGAGCATTAAAGTAAGGTACTTCCACCGAAGCTAATTTAATGCACCTTGCCTCTCCAAGGTTGTCATGACACGGAGGATTTGTAGAATACTATTCTCTTCTGCATTTTTATCATTATCAGTCAATTCAATGATAATTTCTTCAAAACTTCAAAAATTTGCATATCTCACATTTGGCACAGAGTCACAAACTCGAGTTCATTTAATTAATTCGAAGCTGCATACACATTGAGAGTTTAAGTAGCACTGAGTTACTACTTTGCCTACTATACATGTCCTTGCTGGACATGATGCTCCTAAGTCTAAACATAATCCCTCCTCCATGACCACTATGCAGTATATGAGGTTGTTATATCATGATGATATCAAATATTTTTCTCCTAGAACTGTATTTCAATTTCGATATTTTTCATGTCACAGTTAATGTCCTGGAATAACCATGTTGAAAAGGCGACGGAATCATATTGACTTGATTGCAATCCCTTAACCTTGCACTATGGAAGGCATGCCAGGCATGTTCTACCACATAAAGTATATTAGTAGTATTATTAAAGTAGATTATTACATAGTTGTAGAATCGTATTCAAGAATCCCTTCTATATTTGATAAGATGTGTTCCCAGGGAAAATATTGGTAGAGAGGGATTTTATCGCGGACATCTATGGCCCTAATAATCCGGCATCCTTTATAACGGATAGAGTATAGCTATACGATTCTCTGACAGCTCGTGAAATTATTTGATATATCCCTCGGGATTCATCAAATAGTTTCCCTCTCTATATCCCAGAGAATCGCATAGCCATCCTCTATTCATTACATAAAGCCGTAGTAAAGTAGCTTTCCCCACCGTGGTTAGAGGGTAAATGCATGTAAAATACTATCAACGTAACTGATCAATGCTTACTGTTATCTTTCTTAGACTTTGATTGATATTTGAAGGTCCGCACTTTGTTCTCGTGAACTTCCTTTTTTCCACGTTTTTTCATCTTTACATTTCTCTCTTTATTGCAATCAAATATAAAAGTAACACCAACTCTGTGATTTTCAGCTCTGCCGAGAACGTGGCACAAAACTCCACATCTCAATTACGTCAAGAAAATGGCAATTCATCTCCTCCGCCCGTTATTGCCAATCGTGGACCTGCAAGCGACGATATACCTTCGCATGATCAGAGGCGAGATGACAAATCAAGTCAGGATGAAAGACGCTATCTATCTAGCGATCCTGTTCGTTCATCACATCAGTCAAGTGAACGGCGAATAGGAGAGCGGCAGGACTCTCCTCATGGCAGCCGAGGGCGCTCTCCTCATGGCAATCGACGGCGCTCTCCGCGTGGCGTTAGGGGGCGTTCTCCGCGTGACGATCGAGTGCGTTCTCCACGTGACGGTCAAGGGCGTTCTCCACGTGACTGTCAAAGTCGGTCTCTGCGTGATGGTCGAGGGCGTTCTCCGCTTGACGGTCGAGGGCGTTCTCCACGTGGCGGTCGAGGGCGTTCTCCACGTGGCGGTCGAGGGCGTTCTCCACGTAACGAACGAGGCTACTTTTCACGTGACTGCCGCAGGCGCTCTCCAATTGACAACCGAACGCGTTTTAACCGAAGGTACTCTCCAAGGGACGACCGAAGATACTCTCCAAACGACGACCGGAGGCATTCTCCTAGAGACGACCGAAGGCATTCTCCTAGAGACGACCGAAGGCACTCTTCTTCAGTCGACCGGAAGCGCTCTCCATGTCATGATCGAAGACGTTCTCCATGGGACGGCCGACGACGTCTTGCTCGCGACGCCCGAAGATATTCTCCAGGTGGAAGAAAAGAGACTTCGCGTGAAAATCGACGCTCTCTTTCACGTGACAGTCGTTCTCCACTTGAAACTGGAAAGCCTACTGATGATAGTCGCCGGTCTTCTTCATCTGACTGCCATGGTAAGCGACGAAGTCCGCAGCACGACCGGTCAAGTGATTGTTCTCGTAGTAGAAGTAGATCGCCGCAGAGAAGACGACGTTGAGTCGAAAAGACTGTCCAATGGAAAATAAACTTCTTGCCTTGAACACTTGCCTTTTTATGTGTTAACTTTATTGTGCTGATAGTGTGAATAGACGCAACT
This sequence comes from Prostheceraeus crozeri, assembly GCA_907163375.1. NCBI lineage: Eukaryota > Metazoa > Platyhelminthes > Polycladida > Euryleptidae > Prostheceraeus > Prostheceraeus crozeri. The sequence continues at coordinate 80,870 of CAJQUW010016046.1, forward strand.
TCCAGTGTAAACATATTGGCGGTTTTAGGATTTTTCGAAGTTTTCTTGCTAATTAACAAAGAATAACAGATTTGTGACCTGTGATTGAAGAGCACTTCACAGATGCTAAAACAATAAATATGTGAAATTTTATTTCACCATGATTTGATGCATATAGCTTTAAGTCAATGACGCAATTTTCTATAATTAAATTCTGCTTCAATGACGTGAAAAACATTTGATTGTCATAGGTCGGACATTGCGCAGGTACCGCACATTCAATTGAAACAAGAATGTGCATGGATTGTTTTTCTATGGGCCGCGAAGTCATTTGACAGACTCACGATGATAGTACCTCTGAATGCATTGATAGAGTAGTTTAATATTTAGAAATCTTACACCATGATCAATGGCGTCCTCTCCGTACCTGCGAGGCCTTCGGCGCATGCTAAAAAACAAATTGCCGACATTAATATAAAAATGAAAAGTGCTATCATTCATTTAAATTCGATAGCTTCTCGTGAAAGCTGTGCACAGCTTTCCGTCTCAAAATCAGAGTGAACAGTTTTGCAGCACGTGCTCGAATCACAGCTGTTTTCTTCGAACAGTAGACACACAAGCTGGTCGTGTGTTCAGTGATGTTCAGGCAAAGCGGAAGAGAGTTGTGTGCGTGTGAGGCAATAAGTGCACGCGCCCGCGCATGGCTTTCCCAATAGAGATGATGCTAATTGCCTTCTCCAATTTTTGCAATGAAATTCTACGCAATTCTTGAGGCCCACTACCTCAACCAACAGATGGCTGACGTTCAGACAAGACTGCGATCAGATGATGAGCGTTCTCCAATGAATGCAGAGTAATGCATCTGACTCGAACACCCAGATTCGGTAGAATTCCATAACTTGTTTTTACGTGATTGATGTGACCATGTTTAGTACTGCAGACGAGATCATAACCATGCCTTTCGTCCGAAAGGAATATACTGAAAAGATGACGTCTTCAAGCAAGGTAGGCCTACGCCTGATATAAAAATAGAAAGTTCTCACAGAGAAAGAAATAAGAAATATACAAGACATTTTAATGCATCAAAATTTCAAACATGTGAGCGGCTGACCGGCCGTGAGAAGCGCAAGAGACAATTGACCTTGTCTCCTTTTTTCTCGAGGAAATGTGGTCTGGACATAGAGGAGGACATACCCTGTGGGAACGCATCTTGCTAATATCAACAGATTATCTGGCGAGGTAGCGATTTTGTGGATAATTTTTTTAAAAGTTCATTTTCGTGTAAAAACTATCTCCGCATGTGAAAATGGTCATCATTTATCCAAAAACATGTGTAAAATTAAAAAACAACAGGTGGCGAAAAAGTTGCCATAATTAGTTGGTAGATATTTGTTTACTAATGCGAGCTGATTTTTCGCCAACCGGCGAAATCGTGGATATTGTAGCAACTAATTAGTGGTAAGTAGTAATGTTCGTATATTACCTTCACACTGTAATCCTGTACGTGCGAATTAGGTGCAAGTATATGTGCCAATTGCTATTTTTGCACCTAAGCAAGAATTTTTGCACCTAGGTCGCATTTAGGTGCCAAAATGAAAATGCCGTGATATGACGATATAATAAAAGTTAATTACATAAAAAATTGCTCATGTTGTAATACATGAAATTTTATAAGCCCAAATTGGTTTTCATCAAGCAATTTGATTCTACGCATTCATGCAACGATTGAACCTCAATATTAATTTTTTTGTTTTATTTCTTAAGCTCAAAATCAATTTCAATATTTTCATCCATGTTGACTTGCTGGGCTTGGCAAGCTATGTCTTCTTAAGCTCTAAATCAATTTCAGTAATTTCATCCATGTTGACTTGCTGCGTTTGTCAAGCTAAGTTGAGTGGCAGATACAAATTCATATTACACACGGCTCGACATTTAGAGAATCAAAGATGGCAAGATAATATAATTGATATCTGTACTTTTCGTATTTGTAGACATGCAATGACCACAAAATAATTATCATACAGTTATAGAGTATATCATTAGTTCATAAAATCACTAACTGTGCGCTGATAGATTGCAGAAATTTGTTTTTTTGGTGACAAGCTTGGTGGTTTTGTTTTTAATTGTCATTTCTGAATCCATGCATCAGAACACACGAGCTGCCATGTAGACAGAGTCTCAACTTTGCATTATATATGCTGCGTTGAAATAAGTTCATCGCAAATTCATTAAATATGCAGATAGATTGAATTGAAATGAAGTAGATAGAACTCTCATGTGATCAGAAAAAATCATGTACTCTTCTTTGTCTTCATACGATCTTAACCACATGATAATTTTCTGAAATGAAATTTTCGATACATATTGGTACTGTAACTTGCTTGTGGTTCTACGCTAGGAGCTACTGTAGTCTTTATAGCACTTACCATTAACGGGGGCGTCGATCCGGGCGAGTTGTCGTCGGCCTGGTCCTCCCAGCGTACACGCAGTCGCCGAGGTGAAGCGGTGCCTATACTAGGCGGGTGTCTCCACGGGCTTGCCGGTGGGTCGATCTCCTTAACGCTCGACTTCCGTCGAGGCGAGTCTCCCGATTTGGTTCGGGGTAATTCTCCCGGCTGTCGTCGGGGTGAAGAAACAGCGGCCTCAGAGTCTCGTGGCTCCGGTTTAATTAGCAGCTGTTGTGCACGGGAAGCAATCTCCTCCGCTAGAATAGAGATGTCATCATCGTCAATAAGATCATCACTGCATTCTGCCATGTTGACCGGAATTGCTAGAACAAGCAATCCCGACCAAGATCACAACAAGAAAACTCTGCTCACCTGAACATTGCTAGCAGGTAGTAAAAACAATTCCCGCGCAAAGTACAGGCAATTAAAAAGTAGTGCAGTAAAAGTCAATAAAATTAGTTCACTTAAAGACCCCTACTTTACACTATCCCCTCCTCCACGAAGAAGGTCTCGCTCCTGCGAGCGGTGCCAGTCTACACACGGGGTAGACGTGGGCGGATGATCCGCTCCGCGTATCGCGCAAGTGCGTGGCGCTCCTCCGCAGTGTAATGCGGGTCTCCCGTGTTCACCACGGACGGCTTAAAATGTATTGGGGTAAAAAAACATGCCCCTACATTGTTGATACTGTGAAGACGATCTCTCATGCGCCGGTCGTGACCAAATTTGTCTGCGGGCGCGTCGATGAAGAACATCGGGATGCCGGAGAACTTCCGCTGAAGTTCCTCGTTCAGGGAACGGAACCCGGCCCGGACTTCCTCGATGCTTCTCGCCGAGCGGTCATTTACTCCTACACCCACGACGATTGCGGCAACGTCATTGCGGCGCACATCGCACTGGCGTACAGTGTCCGCAGCTTGCGCTGCTCGGAGGCCCGGTCTCGCAATCGAGCGATATGGGGCAGCGGTAAAAGGCAGGCGGGTGAAGTTGGAATCGCCAACCACCAGCGTCATTTTGCGGCTGTCTCGGCTTGCATCCACCGGTTGCCGGGTACGGGCTGCAGGAGATCTTGATCTCGTCCGTATTAAGTCTTTCTTGGATTCCGCGTCCATTCGCCGCGCTTGGATCCTCCTCATTGCAGGATGGATGTCCTTCCGCATCCCATTCCTCACCCTGTCTCGCGAATTCTCGCGGTTGGGCCTGAGGACTTGGAGGACATTCCTTGTTATCTCGGATGTCATCCGGTCAATTGTGTCCTGCGCGAGGCTTGAGTTGGTCGACGGCTGGTCATCTCTCACGCTCCGTGGTGGTCGCAAGATGGAGCGTGGTTTGATCGCTGGCGGAAATTGCAACTGGAGAAGCGTTTGACGCCATCTCGGCAACTTGGGCAGTAGCTGGGGGTGGTACCGTACCCACCCGGTCCAGCGCTCCTCGGTGGCCTTGATCCGCCTGGACGTCTCTGATTGGCTGCGGAGACTTGTCAGGATCTTTGCAAAAGAGGCCTCGGCGACCGAGTTGATCCATCCCTTCCCGGTTGGATAGGCGACTTTGAGATGCGGGGGCAATCGTGTGTCGTGGAGGCAGTGGTTGACCACACTGTACCTCCAGGACTCCAGCAGATCCTGAGGGATCTTCCCCTCCCCAAAATTGATGGCTCCGACTAACTGCTCCTCCTCCTCGTCTGACTGGAATGACAGGTGAGAGATGCAGATGTCGGAATCGAAGTCCGAGTCTAGGATAGGGTCGGAGCTTATATCAATTACTTCTCCTAAGCCTATCTCGTCTGAATCCGACGGCTGGTCTAAGTCTTGCTCGTCTAGGTAAATCACTTCCTCATTCTCGATTGGGTCTCCAGACGTTGAGGAAGACTCGCTGTCATCATCACTGTATAAGCAATGCTCGTCGATGTTGACGGTTGGTCTCTCCACTGAGGGAGGGGGAACAGTGTTAGTCTGTCCGACATTGTAAGGAGAGGAGTCTGGTGTAAATGTTCGGATCTCGGGAACTGGTTGGAAATGCACCTTCCTTGTCTTTTTGTCAGTTGAATTCAATCTGACGTTCCTAGGGCATGGCTTTACTTCGTTGACATGCACAACAAGGGTTCTTCCCGGTCTCGCTGGGTTGCGGATTTCTATGTTGGTCCGGCTTGGCACTCGTGTCACTAAGTATGGTCCATCCCATGGCCTTGAAAGTTTTGCGGACTTACCAGGTCCGGGAGTCCTATTTCTGTACCACACTAGATTCCCGACTTTATAGGTGGGCACTTTCGTAGCGTGGTGATCATATTGGGTCTTCTGGTGCTGCTTAGCTAGGATAAGGTTTTTGCGAGCCCCGTCGGCAGCTGCTTTCAGACTCTCCTGTATCCACGTAGCATAATTCTCAGCTTCTATGTTGGCGCTGGATACCGAATCGAAGAGAATGTCCATCGGGAACCTTAACTCCCTACCTATGGCTAGGCGAGAGGGGGAATACCCCGTGGAGTGATGGACATTCGATCTGTAGACCCACATACAATAATGGATGGTGTCGTCCCAGTTGCGTCTATCTTGCGCAGCATGAGTGAGCAGCAAATTTTTCAGCGTGCGGTTTAATCTCTCTACCGCCCCGTTAGTAGAGGGTCTGTATGGTGAAGAACGGATCTTTTTAATTGCTAGCACCTTGCAGAAGTGCTGGAATACTGCCGACTCGAATTCTTTGCCCTGGTCAGACAAAATTTCCTTCGGAACACCGTATCTGGTGACCCAGCTGTGGAGAACTGCATTACCCACATGTTTTGCAGTGTGCTGTGGTAAGGGCACAGCCTCTGCCCAACGGGTGAAAATGTCCACCATAACCAGGATGAAACGATTTCCTTTCAGCGTGGTTGGAAGGGGTCCGACGATGTCCAGCGCTATGCGGTGGAACGCCTCGCTTGACTCAATGGGTTGTAGTGGGGCTACCGTCTTTGGATTAGGACCACGGCATTGCCCACAGACTCCACAGGTGTCAACCCATTCGCTTATTTGCGTTTTCATCTTTGGCCACCAGAACCGAGATTTAATTTTCTGGTACGTAGTGGCCTTAGCGTTGTGGCCTCCCGTGGGATTGTCATGATACTGGTGAATAGCAATATTTCTCCACTCTGGTGGGAGGACTAGACGCCAGTCGGTGTCGTCAGGCTTCTTGATATGTAAGAGCCCTTCAAAAATTTTGAAATAGTCAAAGTGCTTGATGTAATCTTGCTGAATGCGATATGTGGCGTTTGATGGGGGTTGTCTTCTCTCCGTGATCCAGGCACTTATCTCTGCCGTCGGCAGGTATGCTTGTTGTGCTTGTAGGAGGTCCCCTGCAGTCAATGAGAATGGCCACTGGATTAACGAAATTTGCGCAGCATTCGGTTCGCAAGAGGGGCATTCTCCGTGGCGCCTGTGTGGCCGCCTGGATAGAGCATCGGCATTTGTGTGCTTAGGGTTGGACCGGTATTCAATTGAGAATCGATATTCTTGCAATTTTTGTATCCAGCGTGCCACCTGTCCAGTAGGCTCTTTGAATGACATAAGCCAGGTGAGAGCGCTATGGTCTGTCCTCAGAATGAAATGCTTGCCTAACAGATAAGGACGGAACTCGTGAACGAAGTAGACCATGGCTAGCATTTCCTTGCGTGTAACGCAGTAATTGCGCTCTGGCTTTGTCATGCAGCGACTCCCATACGCTACTACTCGCTCGAGACCATCAGGACATTTTTGGTACAGCACAGCTCCGATGGCTTTTTCAGAAGCGTCTGTGTCGAGGATAAAAGATCCTGCGTTCTCTGAGAAATCAGGTAATGTTAATATTGGGGCACTACTGAGCTTGAAGCGGAGTTCTTCGAAAGCGGTTTGGCATTCGGTTGTCCAAACAAATCTTACATTTTTACCAGTGAGGCGATGTAAGTGCCCAGCAGTTTTCGCAAACCCTTGAATAAATCTACGATAATAACTGCAGAGTCCTATGAAACTCCTCAGCTCCTTTTGCGTTTTAGGAACGGGCCAGTTGATTATTCTCTCAATGGTAGAGGGGTCTGTGTGAACTACCCTTGCGAGAGACTACATGTCCAAGGTATTTAACCTTAGATTTGAACCACTGGCATTTCTTAGGATTCAGTTGCAAATTCGCTTCACGGAATCTCTGCAGGACAGCCTGCAGGTTTAGCAAATGATCCTTAAATGTCCTCCCCATGACTATGGTGTCATCGAGGTAAACGAGGCAGGCTGACCATGTCAGACCGGCGAGTACATTATTCATCAGACGCGCAAAAACAGCTGGACCATTCGTCACCCCCATAGGGAGGACGTTAAATTCATATAGGCCGCGGTGGGTGGAGAAAGCAGTTTTCTCTTTGGACTGCTCGTCCAGAGGTACCTGAAAATAACCAGACTTCAAGTCTAGGACTGTGAAATAACGTGATCCACTTAAGGCGTCGATACTCTCGTCTATACGAGGTATGGGATATGCGTCTTTGACAGTTATCTCATTCAGCTTCCTGAAGTCAACGCAACAACGAAGAGATCCGTCTTTCTTTTTCACTACCAGAATGGGAGCGGACCAAGGACTGTAACTGGGTCGAATTACATCATCATTGATGAGGTCATCTAGCATCGTGTCTACCTCAGACCTCTGGTGTGGCGGTACTCGGCGCCCCGGAATTTTGATTGGAGCGTGGGGCCCGGTGTCTATCTGATGATGTAATAGAGTTGTGCGACCCAATTTCTTACCTTTCTCTACAAATACGTCTTCATAGGAGCGTAACACTTGGGCGGCCTCCTCTTTCTCCTCCGTGTTGAGGTCTGTCTCGTCCAACTGTGTTATAGCTGCTTCTATATTTGTAGGTGAAGCTTCAAAACTTACTTGGTCTGTTTGATCCGCCGACTCTGCCAAAACCTCGATTGGTTCTATAGTTGCAATTTCGCGACCGGCAGGTAGTCGGACATCAGCATTAGTAATGTTCATTAGCTGAAGCCAGGTTTGGTTGTCTCTGGGCTCGCATACGGCATTTGCCAAGAGGACACCGTCTGGTAACTGATCTCGCTGAGCGGTGAGTAAGTTGAGGGAAGGAGTAGGAAATTCTGCGCACTTCCCGAGACGATATGCGACACTCTTGGGAGGAATTACCGTATCTTGTACTAGATGCACACTCACCTGGTATGTTTCGACTCTCCTCAGGATCGGTGTGCTGACTGCTCTATTGAAAAGATAAAACGTGTTACTTACCCAATCAGCGCATCCTCCATATAACATAATGAAATCCAGTCCGATAATTATGGGACTCCTGAGGCGTTCACAGACTATAAATGTCTGGTTGAAACATTCGCCCGCGACTTCTATGGGTATGTTAACTTCTGCAATAGGTTTGACTTTGGAACAGTCAGGCTGGTCAAACTTTGGCATCTCCTTGCGGGTGTACGTAACGCCTGTTTCTCGACACGTTTCAACATCAATCACGCTACGATCTGCTCCGGAATCTAACATAGCGGTACGCGGTTTATGGTTTAAGAGCAGTGGAATAACGTTACAGTTCGGGGTCTGGATTGTGACATCAGACGGTTTCTCACCGGCTGCGGAATCAGTCCGTCCGTCCACGGAATGTTCCAGCCTCAGTGGTTTAAATACCGATTTTCCCGAAATGGACAGTTCCTCATGAAATGTCCTTTCTCTCCACATTTGAAACATTCCACTTGTTCATTAGTTCTCTCCTCTCCAGAAAAAGAGCGTCTTGGAGGGGTAGGAGGCCGTAGTGCCCGTACAGGAGATAGACTCCTTCGTACTTCAGGTAAGTTTGGTGGAGTAGGCGGTCGGATAGGAGACAAGCTCCTGCGAACATCTGCGGATCGATAGAGTGGCATATTTTTCTGGAAGGATGACCCTGACAGTGGAAATGATCCTCCCGTAGGCCTACTTATGTCGACCCTTGAGTCCGAATTGAAAAGACGATTCTTTTTTATCAAATCTGCTGCGTGATAGAGATGCTCTATCGAGAGGGGTGGGCTGAACGTGAAATGTCGAGAGAGTTCGACATTGCTAGTGCCGGCAAGCATTCTTTGAAGAATAGCCTCCTCCTGTTTCCAGGAAGGTTGAGCCGGAAAGGCAATCCTTACTAATCGCCGTAATTCTCCCTCAAAATCTTGCAAATCTTCAGAATTCCTTTGATACCTGGAATAAAAAAGTTCTTGCGCCCTCGACATATTAATCGGTATAACGTATTTCCTCCTCAGAGACTCGACAAGCATATCAAAACTGTTTAGCACCTCATCCGGTCGATGTTGCACGAACTCGAATGGTTTTGTTCCCAACTGGGAACAGAGCCTATAAATTCTCTCCTGTGGAGGATAGGTATCCAAATACATAGATACTCGGCGAAACCATATGTCAAAATCTTCACCAGATTCCCCCTGAAAAATTGGTACATTTTTCATGCTCAATTTTTCGTACTTACCTGTCCGCTCTCTCTGTAGGCTGCTGTCTATCGGTGGCTTTGAGTGTTCCCGGTATTTCATCAGTAGACACTGCACAACTTGCTCAAAAGAACAGTGACCAAGACCCCCAGGAAAAAAATCACACAAGCACTCGATAACGTTGTCTCCTAATTTTGCGGCAAAAATAGGGTAACGCTCGGCCTCTGGATAAGTATTCATAGCGGCACTTATCCGTTGATAGTAAATAGAAAAATTACCTCCGTCAAATACGGGAAATGCGTTGAGTGGAACACGCAACCATGTTGACGTGTCTCTAGCGTGGATCCCACCGCTGCCACCAGTGTAACTTGCTTGTGGTTCTACGCTAGGAGCTACTGTAGTCTTTATAGCACTTACCATTAACGGGGGCGTCGATCCGGGCGAGTTGTCGTCGGCCTGGTCCTCCCAGCGTACACGCAGTCGCCGAGGTGAAGCGGTGCCTATACTAGGCGGGTGTCTCCACGGGCTTGCCGGTGGGTCGATCTCCTTAACGCTCGACTTCCGTCGAGGCGAGTCTCCCGATTTGGTTCGGGGTAATTCTCCCGGCTGTCGTCGGGGTGAAGAAACAGCGGCCTCAGAGTCTCGTGGCTCCGGTTTAATTAGCAGCTGTTGTGCACGGGAAGCAATCTCCTCCGCTAGAATAGAGATGTCATCATCGTCAATAAGATCATCACTGCATTCTGCCATGTTGACCGGAATTGCTAGAACAAGCAATCCCGACCAAGATCACAACAAGAAAACTCTGCTCACCTGAACATTGCTAGCAGGTAGTAAAAACAATTCCCGCGCAAAGTACAGGCAATTAAAAAGTAGTGCAGTAAAAGTCAATAAAATTAGTTCACTTAAAGACCCCTACTTTACAGTACATTTTTATACATTTTTTAAATATATAACAAAGAATTAATTTCGAAATTGGGAATCACCTTTGTCCAATACAGAGACGATGTTGATGAGTAGTTTATCAGTAACATACCTATTTAATCTTTACTTTCTCAAACTTTTGACTATATCCCAAACTGCGGTTTATTCTGGAGTGCATAATAATATGAATTGACAATGTATTTTTCAGTGGCATGTTGTGGGTGGGAATTAACTCGTAGATTCTTTCTATAGGCTAAAAATATCTTAAAATAGTTGTTTTAATGAAGATTGCAGTGAAGGAATGTTCTTCATCTTATTTATATATGGGTGTATCAAATGTCTAACGCATGTTACCAAAAAGTAGTAGAGATCCACATCCAATTTGCAACTAATCGCAGATTCTACATGAGAAGTTAAAGGAGCACTATTTGATCCTAGAACAATCTTCAGTTGTGTTTAGATCGAGTGCGCGCGGTAGTACCTAACACATCTCCGCGTGGAAGGAAAAGCGTCTATTATTTTCAGAGGCTGACGTCATCGAGCTGATTAGCTGCCAAACTGAAGAGAAACGCCTGTCGTAAAACGACGCTGTATTTGATGTTATTGAAAACTATGGCGACCTCATTTCTTTTGACGATGCCTCACTCCCAAGTGTGCCTGCACTTTGAATGACTTTCAAGAGATGACCCTATGATGTGTCTTTCTATGCGGCTATTGTGGGAGAAAGGATTTTAAAGAGCCAGTCTCCAAAACGACAGGAATATTCTCACTACACTTCATTGAAGAGTGTTGCGTGAGAGACTCAAAATCCGAGTTACCTGCAACACCGAGGAATCATTTTCTGAAGAAATACACTTTACCTACACGAATCCATCATTCTCGTCTTCAGTGGGATGTATGACTACTGAGAGTGGACTGACTCTGTGAATAAAATGAAAGTACAAACAGGTGACCTGGATGATAAAGCAAATGAATATCTCACTCAGCATCATTTTTTGCCAGGCGCTTTCTTTCTTCAGTCTGGGAGCCTATCAGCTTGATGACTTTAACTGAAAATCATAGCCGTTTTCTCCCTCCTCGGAGGATATATGTTGTGCGCAATCGTGCCCATTCGATTTAAATACAACTGAATATGGTTTTTAAGAATCGTCGGAGTGGATATTTGAACTATTTCCACGTCTAGTTACGTGGGAATAGTTTTTCACCTATAGTCTGGTTAATCTCACGTATATTTGCAGGAAAATGACAACCCTATTACTTATGGTTGTTTTGCACTCCTGCCAATAAAGGAGCACTGTATCTGCTTTGACACATGATCTTAGGCCAGGTTATTTTCATGTCCAAACAGATACAGTGCTCCTTTAATAGCTGGTGTGTACAATGAAGCATTTGAATCACAACCTTGAATGCTTTCTACATGGTGCTATCACCTTCAAAATTTTGTAAATAGCTTCGAATTAGGCTATGCTACATACTATACTACAACGAACCACAAAATATATGTCACTTAAAACGACATTTGTACGTTAGATAACTCATGAAAACCGAACGAGCGACCAAAATTGCCCTCATTAACCAAGAAATCTGAAATAGTATCAGCTGAATTCCTACGGAAATCAATTGAGAAGAAAGAGTTCAATAGATTATCTTCCGACCGGCATAATTTTGCAATTATCAAATCATTTACCTTAAAACTGTCATTAATTTATAAACAACTTGTTCTCGAGCGCTTTACAGCACAACAGCCAACAGGTCACTGTGGTACAGACAATTTACTTTCACAATTGACTGCATTTTTCGCAACTCAACTTTACACCGAGGACCCAACCTCGCAAAAAAAATAAAGCTTGCATGCATTGGGTATTTTGGAAAGGCTTTTGCTCAGTCCAGGGTAGCTAGTCTAGGGTGATGGGTAGCGATGTCTTTTCAATGTTTGTAAGTCAATAGATGATACATGTATTTTGTTGAAGCGGAAGTTTCTGTCGAGTTATCTTTATTTAGACAAGCCTCGACAAACAGAAGCGACCGTGTAATGCAGAAACAATGACATTTTCCACAAAAGCGAGTAAATATTCCGTCTTGATCAGAGATGAGCCCTGCCTGCAGCCCTGGGGAAGTGCAAGTATCAATTCATTATCAGCATGTCATGCATGTTATTATTTCAACTTTTAGGTCTATGAATTTTTCTTTCAGGCTCACGTGTCCTTTTCAAGGATGTCCAAGTGGTTTCTCGACGGTTGCCAGCATGCGTAGACATATTTATTGCCATCATCCGACAAGTTATAATAATGGTGTTAGTGAAAATGCTGTCGATGAGGCGGCTAAAGTGAATGCTGATCATTTTGACACACCTGCTGATACCCAGAGTGTTGAAAGTGAAGGAAGTGTTCGCAGTAATTCGACAGATTCAACGTCTGAGTTGTTGTCCACAAAGCAGAGAATTTTTCACAATCTTTCCGATAACATTTGTCGTTTTTATGGTTGCGCCCTGGATATGTTGTGCTTGCCTGAATCTTCCGTCGTTGAATTAACTTGCCGCGTGGAGAATATTGTTCATCAGTATTCAAGTGATGTTACAGAATTCCTGAAAATCAGGGAAAGTATTCCTCTTGATGACGCGTTGGTGTTTGAATCGTTGCCAAAAATTACCATCAATCGGTCGTTTTTTGATAACCATCTTTCGGAAAAGTTTCAATTTTTGAATTCAGAGCAGATAAAGTGTTCAAATGGCGATTCATTTTCATACGTCCCAATAGGACACTACGTTTTATCACGATTTCCCCACGAAGAATTGTCGTTTGCTAAAAATGAAGCCTACTTTCAGTCAGATTATTACAAGAAGCACATTGAACCGTATTTTGATCCTGACAATAAAGTGGTGCACATATTGCTTTATGGGGATGAATTTGAAGTTTGTAATCCGATTGGGACTGCTCGCAGTAAGCATAAGATGTTTGGTATTTATTTTAAAGTTCTTAATTTTCATCCTATGCATACATCAACGATGAAAGCTATTAATCTTGTCGCTCTTGTGAAGACAAGTACTTTGAAATTTGTGGGTATAGACGAATTTTTTGACCCCTTGGTTGAGGAGCTCAATGACTTGTACTACCGTGGGCTTGTGGTTAACAATACCACGTATTATGTCAGTGCTAATTGCTTTGCCGGTGACAACATTGCTAGTAATTTTGTGGGAGGCTTTTCATGCTCCTTTGCTCGAGGGCAATGTTGTAGGTTCTGTACAATGAATGCTAGTGACTTTCGTTCGAATCTGACGACTCTACCTGCAATTGAGAGAACTCATGATGGCATTGTGGATGCATCCGTCGACCAAATGGATGGAATGAAATTCGAGTCTCCATTTCTGAAGCTCCCTTACGTTAAATTTCCTTATTTCCTTCCTCCGGATCTGATGCACGATATTTTTGAAGGTGTTTCGCACCTGATTTTGTGTACGGTTTTAAAGGATCTCATGAGAAAGCGAATTGTTTCCATTCAAATAATTAATGAAATTATCCATTCATTTTCTCCGTTTTCTCCTGCTAGGATTACCTCTCATCATATTGGAACACTTCATTTACCTTTTTCTGCCTCTCAGATGTCGTTCTGGTTGCAATTTTTCTGTTCTCAATTTGCATGTTTTTTCGAACAAGATGAGATAGTTTGGCTGTTACTGTTAAAGCATTGTGAGATTGTTAAGTTCATTTTATATCCCGAATCACTTTGTGCGAGCAAAATATATCACTTGAAAGTGATGATTTTGGAGCACAACAATCTCTTGCTGGAAATTTTGCCTGATAATTCAAAATACAAATGCAAACTCCACATCTTACAGCATTATCCAGATCTGATAAAGAAATACGGTAGTCTCACAACGTTCAGTACCATGCGATTTGAATCAATGCATTCATTTTTTAAACTCCTTACGCGTAAACTGAGAAACTACATTAACCTCCCTTTGACTTTAAGTTATAGATTCCAGAGACGTATTGCAACAATGATGTTTGAAGATTCATTTGGACAGGTAAGGTGCCAAAAAGTGTCATCATTTCACATTGGAGAATTGGACTTTTCACAACGTGAAGCGTTGTATGCTTTCTTTAATCTAGGAAGCAATGAAACCCACTTGTCGTCTATGAAAATTTCGGAGCATATACATGTTAATGGATACGATTATTTTTGTAGAAGTCGACGTACTGTTACTGTGGAGGGATTCAATGCTTGTGAGGATAAGCTCATTGTCGGCTTAGTTACGCATATACTTTTCGTGAGACAGAAATGGGTTACACTACTAGAATTCGTTGAATGTTCGTATGAGCCACATTTTCAATCTTTCATAATATTTAAGAAATTATCTGATTATTATGTCAAGTATCCATCATCTGCTATGCATCCACCTCTTGAATGTTTTATGCTGTGCGGGCATCAAGCGTTTTCTCTGAAACATATTGTAACTGAACCTGTTGTACCATAGTGTTCAAACAAATATTTTTTTAATTTTTGGCGCATTTTGATCACGACGTATTTTAATATTTTCGACTACAATGGAATGTGACGAACAACGGTTGTTCAATGTCAGCCACCTGGGTATACAACACCTATTTTGATATTTGATGACGGTTTACATCGTTGTATGAATACTTCTTTATAAAAATAGCTGCTTAGGACGACGGTTAACTATTTTTTGTGTCTTGCTGTGTGATAATTTTACGGGTAAAGTAAGATATGAATCCATATGCAAATGATTTCTCAGGTGTTGAGAATGTTGACATCGGTTGTGTAGCTGGAGCTATTAAATAGCTGCTGGTAGGCTTTCTTTGTCTATTTTTCAGTATGACAGCTAATGTATTGTCCTGTAAGATATAGTTCCTTCGATGTATTTCTTATACATGTGAAAGTGAGTTTGTTGAAAATTAAAATATCTTAAATGATAAACTGTCACAGTGTTCTCTGTGAATTCATGTACGCATATTGAAATATGTAGAATAATTGAATAACTCGAGCAGTTCCTTCAGGTTTCTCTATGAGAAGTTTTATTGGTGATTCCTATGACGACATGATTAAAATTGATGCTTGCGTCGTTGAAGGCACTTTTCGTCGAAACTGCTTTGTCAAGGACAAACTGTACGAGTAATTCAGAAATATATCCGAAATAAGAACGATGAATATGATAGGAACAGTCCATTCAGAGAAGAATTTATTGAGCTGAACAATACTGAGGTTAAGGAGTCACATGCTGCTATATCTAGCTGTAGTTAAACCACACACTGATAGAGCACGGATAAATTGGTTTAGAACGGCTGTGGTTGTGCCTGTGTCCGTGCATGCACCATAACGCACCGCACCCGTGCTGGTTCTTGGAAAGAAGCCTATTAATGAACGTGCTGGTGTTCAGAAAGAAGTCTGATAATGACAGTGCCTGTGTTACGGTAGCCAGTTTCCATAGTATACAATTTTCGATTAAAAAATTTAAAGTTGGATTCATTTTGCTTTAGCTTCACTACAGCAAATCAAATCACAAGAAAATGCACTAAATATGTTGTCTCCTTGAGCATATAATGATTGAAAACCCAGCCGTATCGCTAAACTGATACAAAGCGAAGCTCTAATTAAGCTTTGAATTTCCGGTCGGAAATTGAAACAGAGGAAAAGAGAGAACTGTAACGGCGTTGCCTGGTATCCAGTCGATCCCTAGTTGAGGCCATGTGAAGAGAATCACTGAAAAAGTTTTGACTGACTGGCGACAGATATTCAAACACATTCGTCATATTATTTGTGTGATAAAAACCGTCCATCAGCCATGTGCTTCAACATCAGCACAAGAGTGCATATCCCACGACACTTTTTCAATCTGACTGTTATGTTACAACTTACAACTGATTCTATGAGAAAAGAATTTTGCATTTTGTGCGTAGTTACATGTACTAAATCTTTGTCCACCAAACTACATTAGGCAAACATTTCTACCATGTGTCATTAGAAACAATGTAGCACACAAAACGCTTAAATGGTGTTAAAATTGCGAACCAATCAGTTAGTAAATAATACCGCATAATTCTTAGTGTGCATATACTATGATGTTGTCATTGCATGTTAATAGTTAGTAGATGTAATGCAGCAATGTGTTTTGAATTAACTATGTTTCTCTCTCATTTCATTTTACAGACTATGATAGTGAAAATATCGAAAGGAGACGGCGTTACCAAGCTGTTAGGATTGTGCGAATTTTCCGAATTCTGTACAAAAGGTAATTAAATGTTGATACACATGGCAAATCATGAACTAGGATGAATTATGATAAGCTATGGTTTCAGCACGTCATCATGTTATGTTTTGGTTTTATGACTTTCATGTAAATCTAATGAAATACACCAATGCTCGGCCGATAACCTGAAGTGCTAATATTTGCATTTTTGTTGGTATCTTGTATTCCTAAAATTGATCAAAATATCTCTAATGACCTAGCCTACTAATTAGTGATTTAGTCTATCATTTAATATTTTGTGATTTCCAGTCTGTGTACATTGCTTACCAAGTTAAAATAGATACATGCATTTCCCTACACGCAGCTACAAATAGCAAGCATCCATCCTTCCTTCAAACTTAGAATTCATTACCCATCACAGTTTGTATTATGCGATGATGAAAGTGGCCCTTTTGTACATCATTCTATGAATGAGAATCATTATTTGAATCGCGAATCATTTTAATCATTGCTTCTTAATGTTACTATTAAAAGTATAGTCATTCTGTGCAGGCGCTGCATTACTCAACATTGAGGGTCCGTTCACCCTGAGGACCGAGGATGAGTGTGACGTTGAAGATGAAACCGGTCTTACTTACGCCGCTACCGAAAAAATCAAAATAATTTTTCAACGTTCGAATGCCTTGGTCACAACAGGAGCTGACAAAACCGCCACGAAGCTGCCATGGCCGGCGGTTTATGTGCTGCCAGAACTGTCGCCGACTTTAGTCTCCAGGATCAATAGTTGCAAAACTGTAACCGATGTTGCGGTCTTAAAAGCCGATGTATCGTTTGGGAAAGGCCTTATAATGCCTATAATTGAGGACCTGGGACGATATATTGGAGATGAAAAGTAAGTACATTATGTGTATTGTGTATGAAGTTAGCATGTGAAAAGAATGGACACGGATGAAGATAGAAGTAGAGATGTCCTAGGAAATTCTATTCAGCGATGCACATTGTTTTTTGAAGATGCAGTAAAACTTTCTATTCTTCGGTTTGAGGAAGAAAACACATTTTCAGGTGTAAAACAGCTTTATCCTATTATTGAATTAAATAAGGCCTACTTGCTGCTTCTACTTCGTACAATTGAAATTTGGTAAGGTCCTTAGGCACGCCTTTGCCACAGGTCTTACAGCAGCATAGAACAATCAACTGTTTGCGTCATGTACAGCATCATCCGGTCATTCAGTACAGTTGGAGGGCGGTGATGCGTTTGAGATCTCCCGTAAATTTCAATGCGACACAGATTTTATGTCAATAGAATGACAATGAAATTAACTGAAATTGGAGAATTGATCGAAATAACCCTGTTTGACGACACGCAAAGTTAAGTGCTTATCTTGTAGGTACCCAGGACCACATCAGTATGCAGCAATATGCGAAGCGGTATTAAAACAATTTCCGAATTTGAAGGATGAAGACGGATCCGCGGTAAGATAAACAACATATGTGACAAATATGTACATAAACAATCTCAAACAATTATCTTGATTCTCTTCTAGATCACTCCTAATACGACACTACTAAGTGTATATGAGCTTTTAATAGTTAAATGAAAGGTGAAGTATGTAAATGGTTTATGTGCTTACTACTTGTGAGACTTTGCCTCTAATATTCTGGTGTTTTATCATTCTGTTCACTGTTGTAAGCTAGTAAATTGTTCGCTGGTGTTGGTAATAATGTGTCTAATACATTTTGTGGATTTTGAATGTATGCTAAAATTTCAGAAATTTAGAGACAACTACTTTCGTCTTACTTAAGGTTTCGTGATTTTTTCACTTCAGGAATCAATAAAGCAGAAACTTAGTCGGAAACTGCAGTACCAGCGCACGAAAATCTCATCCGAGAAAAGGTCGGAAATGCAGCGACGTTACACCCGGAAAGACCGAGGAGTCCTGCGCATGTCCAATAGCAACTCAAATGAACCACAGAGAAAGAAGTGAGTGTCTTTCATGCTTCGATGTATTCTTATTCGTGTTCATCTATTGATATGGAATGGAATGGTGCAAATTTGGACGCTAGTAAATTTGAATAGTAAAAATTCATTCAGCGTAGAGCATGTGATTCTTAGGAAGCCTTATTTGAGATAAAGTATGTTTTGAAAATAAGTGCATTAGTTAATAATCTTCAACGCTTATTAAGAAACATTTACTTACTCACATACTGAGACATTACTTTTACATTTTCATGCTCTTGCAGTGCTGTAGTTGTTCTGATGTCAACAGTCGACAAAGCCCCAATCAAAAAACCGACCGGTCGGCCTGCGGCTGGTTCCAAATCTGCTGCATACCATGCTTTCGAATCCTTCTTGAATTTGTATCTTTGACAATTCTGTGATTTTGAAAATTTCTGCTTTCTTAGTTAATGAGTGAAGATGTTTTGTTTACTGAATGTAAAATACTTACTTATTTCAAGAGCGGCCGTATCTTTCGAAAATCCAATCGATGAAAATGATCAGATGGATGATACACCGACCACATCTTCAGCATATGAATCTCCAGCCATAACTGAAGGTGATGATGTTTTGGATCAGTTCATCAAGAGGGTCTATGGGGAAGATGCTAGGTAAGCGAATATAATGATATTAACAACTGTACTGTATTTTCGTATTATATGCGTTGTCCATGTTACGTGTAGATTTGACAGTCTACATGCATCTTGTATCAATACGATAGTATACTAGAACGAGTGTTAGACTTCTACATATAATTTATTAGATAGACTATGGACTATGCAATAATATCGACAATATCAACGATCGAATGTCGCTGCATGTTTCTGCCATTTAATCGCTTAAGAGACATTATTTAGTAAAATGCTGCTGTTGTGACTATTCTTCTATGCTGTATGCAGCATTATTTCGGTATAACTGGGCAGCGAGTTGTTGTCTTGACAAATGGAATTAACTGAAATGCTTTTTCATTTTCAATTTTCTCTTCATTGCTTTTCTTCTGCTGTTGTTAAATGTACTGCTCACTATGTTTCTAAGTAACAATGGAACTAGCAATTCTATTATATGAACTGATATATTTAATGTGTAAAATACTGATTCATACTGTCTCGATTTTCAGTTCAATTGCTTCTGACTCCGAAATGGATACATCGTCCATGTAAGTCAGTCATTATATTTCAAAATATGTAGCAAACGTATCGCTATCTGGATCAGGTGTGGTCCGATCATTGAGATAACTGATATATAGTGTGAAGCTGGGAATTTGAGCTTTTTAATATAATTTTTTTCGTTTAGATGTAGACCCTATCACTCTAAATCTCTAAATAGGAATAACGCCTAAATGGCAAATTGGACTATTTTTCTCAATTTTCCTATTTTTCCTGAATGAAACCAAAAATCACTAACTGACTTTGTCGAACTGATGCAAAAAGGAATTAAATATAAGTATGTCGGCATCCGGATCCCTTATGATTCTGAGCGTCCCTTATGATCCGCATACCTACTTAAGGGGAGTGCAAAACGCTCCTGAGCCAAATGAATTTTATGCACAAAAAGTCGTACTCTGGTAAACAATTTTCTCTAACAACCCTTTAAAGCCATACACATTATAGGCCTACTCAAACATTTACAAGCGATGGAATCACCGACAGACAGTAGAATAGAAGTAATAGGCATATAATCAATCAAGTGAAACATCAGAAGCATCAAGAAGAGATATTAAGTGGATCGGATGTAATGCCTTTTGTATCATATCGGAAGTATTATCGGCAGAGAAGTGCGAGGGCATATTGTCAAAATTAGAATGGCACAGAGTTTGATTGCTTACATACAGGGAAGAACCGAGTGAAAAAAAAGATTCACTGTTGTCTGACGAAGGGTATGGTGGACGTCGCCCGAAATACATCGCCGGACCAAAGCATAGAATTTTTTTCTCTCGGTTCTTCCTATATGTAAATATGGTGGACGACCACAGCCTCTTCGAACAATTCAAACAGAGTTTGATTCATTATTCCTTGTTCTTAAAAGTGTTCATTAATAAATATTTAATATTCTTTATTATACTCATCTACTGAGACAGACGAAACAACTCGCCCTTAATTAAAATGCAGTCATGAGTATAAATAAAAAGTGCTCTGACTCTGAAGTTGGTCGTGACGAGACGTGGATTATACTCCATGTAGAATACTGTACATTTAGAATGATGATCTGATGATCTAATGCGATTTAGTTTCGCTCTATTGAGTTAGCATTACTCCTTACGTACATGTTCCAACATCCTTCACTTTTAACAATCAATAGTTACAGATAGGTGTACTGGACACTTCTATATTTGTCAGCATTTGGAAGGCTTTCTCCTGACAGAACTAAGCAATTTTTTGAAATCGCTTTCCCATACTTAGGCGTGAAAACAAGGATGAGTATCACGCGATTATGTTATGGGACGTCCTACCAATCAACAGATACTATTGTTACTGGCTAATATGTTGTCAATTATGATTGTTTGATGGTAACCGACTAATATTCGTATACAGGTATGCCGAAACTGTAAACATGTAAATTGTTGGTAATTAGATGTATGTATAAATTGATGATCTGATTATCTCTTTACAGATCCGAAAAATCCGTTTCCACAACAGAAAAAAGGTCCAATCTGTCGTTGACCTTTCAAAAACGCCTAGAGGTAATTCAAGATAATTTCAATAACATTTAATTGCTCTGTAGTATGCCAGTACTTGTATCCTGTATATATGTTAAGAATGACTCTGTCATTTAGAAATTTCTAGCGTTTTTAGAATATGATATATTACACGCTCAATATGCTTGCAAATCATTCTTAAATTGTTTTCAGGTTGATCCATGTATCGAAGACTGGGATTTATCGCTCTCCAGGACTCTAATAAAGCATCAGATGACGAGCACTTTTCAAGCACGAAAGGACGTGGCGATGACGCTTACGGTTATTGAGGAAGTAAAGAAGTGCCCACCTCTTCAAATTCCTGTCTTTGTAAGTAAAAAAGCATAGAAAGTGTAATTTGTTTCTCTGTTTGGGCAGATGCTCTCGAGCTTTTATACTTATCTCGATTGTTATCAAATTTCTTGGTGTCCTTCAAGTCTCGTGGATGGCGCACTTCATTGAATAACATTAGTCTCCTCGTATCATGTCTCATTATAACACACACACAGGATGCGTAAAATTTCGTTTACCTCAGCATAAAGCTTTTAGATTTTTATTTTATTAACTTTAGTCTGCGGGAAACATCTCTAAAAAATGGTTAAGAATTAGAGTAATAAGGATATTTGATATACAATACCTGCTGAAATGATCTAGTGGTAAGCCATTTGTCTGTCAATCTTCGTTAGATGACTTCGAGCTCCACTGAAGACGTTGGACACCCACAACATCAAAATATCAAATCACTTAATTCGAACAACGGTCTAGAGCTTTATTAGTAATGTAATTGATAGGTCTATAATTTAGCAATGAAGGATGTTGACGTTTGAAATAAGAATACGTATTAGATCGACTTTTGTGTTACAATGTAAGATTTTGAAATTTGATTTGTTTGTGACGTAACTAACTATTACTTTATTCTCCATTACCTTGCAGCTCTTGCATGAAGCTGGAATGATAGTGCAGCTCTACGCATCAAACAGTCAGACAGACTACTACTTTTGTAACCCCAATGAATGGGTTGAGCGCCTGGAGGAGGGTCTGGATCGGACAGCTGTCTGTCTGCGAAAGCCGGGCGAAATTTTCCCTATGAATCGAAGTAAGCTCCGTGCATGACCACTCCTTATTTCGCTTTCGCTTTATAATCCTTATTGTAACATTTTGCAGCCTCCATGATTTGGACAGCTTTTCGTCAAGTAATAAGGCGAATGAGAGAAAAGGAGGATTATTTCTTTGGGGAAAGCTCAGTAAGTTATTGAATATTGTCAACTTTCGATACTTGCATCATCTAAATTTTTAATCCTATAAAATTCCATATAAACCTATGAAACTGTTGTAATAGCACTCCCAAAATAAATTATACAAAGATACAGTTTTAGAATAATGTGTGCCGGTGAAATTCAGAAATCAAAATAAACTTCACCAACCATTTACACATCAATTTCCTTTCCGATTATATTATTAAACGAAAACTTAGCGATAATTCGTTTGAGCACACATGTAGCTACATATACATCATCGACCTCCTAGTTTTTTTTACTTATTTACAGGAATAAACTTAGTTGAGTTGCATCTGATGTGAAAAAAAACGACACCTTTTCTACTTCATAAACAGCAATTTTAAGACTTCTCACCAGAAAAGTTAACGGTTGGATGGTGGCTGGTATTCAAATATGAATCTCTCATTCACGAAGACTACTCAAATCACGTAAATGTTACAAGCACGTATTGCGGCACAGATTCTATTTGAAACTAAAGAGTATTAGCTAACTATTAACATGCAATTCAATATAAAAATGTCAATTTTATGATATCGTTATACTACATTTGTCTTTATTTGTCACCATATGGAAGGCTTTCTCCAGACAGAACTAAGCAATTTTTTGAAATCGCTTTCCCATGCTTAGGCGTGAAAACAAGGATGAGGATCACGCGATTATGTTATGGGACGTCCTACCAATCAACAAATGCTATTGTTATTGGCTAATATGTTGTCAATTATGATTGTATGATGGTAACCGACTAATATTCGTATACAGGTATGACGAAAACTGTCTCAAATATCACTGTACAAGAAAACTACCTGCATGTAGATACAATTCTTTCTCAACTTTCACCTTTTGTAACTCCTCATGAAAAAGATGTAAAGTGAAACTAAATAGTTCTACACGCAGTGGTACAGCGCAAAAAGCTGATTTTTGAAGAAAAATTCACCTCGGCGAGCTTTCTTCATAAAGTAATGCAAAATGAATTTTTTCTATTGCTATGAAAAAAAATGAAAAATGATCTTCAGAGTTAGTTGATGAAAATAAGAATGTAACTTTAGGTGGAAGAATGTTTTATTGTCAATTATTAGCATATCAAAAATACTTTTTTTAGAAAAGAACAAGTTGATGATT
Organism: Prostheceraeus crozeri; assembly: GCA_907163375.1. Lineage (NCBI taxonomy): Eukaryota > Metazoa > Platyhelminthes > Polycladida > Euryleptidae > Prostheceraeus > Prostheceraeus crozeri. The sequence goes on from CAJQUW010016046.1 coordinate 103,895, forward strand.
AGAGATAGATTAAATGCATCTTCAATATATCAATGAGTAGAAAACTAACTACATGTAGGTGTTTTGTACCCTTTTTCAAATACGTGTTGATGTCATACAGTAGATTCAATATGCTATTGATTCCTAAAATATTTCAGATTTAGTTGAGCAATACACCAATGTTCATCAGTACAGTAATAAAGTTATCTTTTTCTATGCTCACTTCTTCACAAATTCACATTGTCTGCAAAATTTGACTTTCTGATAGCAAAAGTTGAAAGTGTCGTTTTCGAAATGCTATTATTCGTAAACTATTTATCCAATCAATTTGAATTTTTTTCATGTGTGTGTTGGGCGCATTCTCCTTTTAGATCTCTTTTCGTTTGTCTTAAAGATGTGTAGTTCTAGAATGACGGCCATCTAAAAAATAGATAGAAAAAGACCTACATTTAGGTCAGAATTTGGTCAAATTATCATTAAATGAAATTGACGATCGTTCTAAGCATCGTCCAGCTTCCTAATTAGTACACGGTACCATCGAAAAGCCTATGATGTTCTTTTATTTGAATATTATTTTTGTCCTCCTCGGACAAATATGCTTTTACTCATATTATATATAATCTTTTACTCAATATTCGAAGTCAGCAATGTCGTAAAATATGCAGCCGGGGGAAATGGGAATTAATTTCAACTCCAATTAACCAGAATCAGAAAAAAACCTATACATGCACTAACTAAGTAGGTCCTATTTTTGGATGGGGATTGCATCCTCCGTCTGGATCTATACGTGAGATTGGGTCGAGCCTGATTGAGTTTTTAACATTTGTTAAAATATGTTAACATGTTCAATGTTGTAATTTCAATGGTGCAATATTGTTTACGGTATGAACTCTGATATCAGAAAATATTATATATTGTCGAAACCTATAACTTCTGCATGTCTCACGTGGTAACATTTCACATTTCTTTTCTTTCAGGAACCGGTCAGAATTGAAGGCACGAAGGTGATTTGTAATGGTGTAGAGATTGAGTGCGATGGTGGCCTACAAACTATTCTTGTATTTTCGTGCTGTTTCTTGGCATTCAACATCAATCATTTACCGCGTCAAGAGGCGACACTAGAAGTTATGGAAGGTATCATCGGCATTAGAAAGACCTTCACAAAAATGGCAGCAAAAAATTTTTTAAAAACAATTAATTTGATTTAGTGAAAGATTACTCTTACTGCATCTCTACAAATACTGAATCTATAAAAGAATAAGCGAAGTCATGTATAAGCACAACGCTATTTGTGAATTCCAGACGGAAATTATTTACGTTTGTGTAAAAAATGGAATGACATTACATATTTATCTAAGTCTACATTTATCTTGATAATAGGTTACAAAACCCCTTCTCTGAGAATTGGTCGTTACCTATTCTTTCAATTGACTGGCCCTTAGCTTTTGTATGTCTTCACATTTTATTGCACAACATAACCATTTTTATGTTAAGAATAACCTGATTGCCTGATGTGTTTCAGAAATCGTTAGTTTTTGCATTTTTTGATAGCACTTATTTGTTTCAAAATCATTGCCATTCCTTTTTTGTAATATACGAACACTCTTGTTAAGACATTTACATGTGATTTATTTAGACGCAATTTTAATAAACACACTGAACACTGCAATTGATTGTATTTTAGTATTATTTTGAATGTTTGTACAAGTTTTGTATCTCAATTTGGCAGATTTTTCTTCTCATGTTTCAGTAAGATGTATTTGTATATGCCTATGCTAGTTTGTTACATGCCCTTTTATAGAAGAGTAACAATGAGTCTATATACTCTCATGAGTATGATGCGTTTGTATAAAAAATAAATTTTGTCATTCAATTCCACGATGCTTTGATTTTTTAATCAATTATATAATAGAAACCTTTTCTCAATTTAAATATGCCATGTATCAAGATTAACTCTTAAAGTATATGAAGTATTAAATACTACATGGTATAGGCCTACTATCAATAATTGATACTAAGTAAAGCTGTAATGGGAAATAAAATTTCCGGCTATAATCATATTATAAGATCTTTAGATACTACTGAAATTACAATTTGCAAGTAGTGCTGATTTTTATTCTATATCTGATTTTTCTACGTGCCAATCCATCCAGGAATTGCACCTATTTTGCACCCGTTTGCTATTCTCGAGTGTCACCAGGCTTTTGGCACGTAAGTGCGACCTAAATTCGCACGCAGAGGATTACAGTGCACATGAAAATGTATTGTATTCTCAGTCTGATCTGATAAAAAGGGATCTTTTTTAATTCACGAAGGCTTAAACTAAAGAAAGTATTTATCTTCCATAAATGTCGCAGTAAATACTATGATATTATTCAAATATTTGTCATTGTTGTAAATTATTGAATGTCAAGAGATGTTATGAAAATTGATATATGCGGATTCTCTATATTCTTATCATTATCAAAGAATGATAGTCTGCACTTATTTCTTAGATAGATTAGCCATATGTGGGGGATAGTGAGGAGGTGAGGGAGACAATAGAGCCTCGGCTGTAGAGGCGGATTACTAAAGAAAATAAGAGAGAAAGTCAGAAGTAAAAGGTGGCATACAGAGCGCGAATTGTCGCCGGCGAACTTCGCCAGCGAATATCCCGCAAATATGACTGAACTTTAGCATGACATTCTGCAGCTGACATTCGCCACCCAGTGAAAAAAATATGCTTAATGCTAGCATTTTACTAGCATTTGATGCTAGCATAATGCTGGCATTGTGCCCACCTTAATTCTTCAGCATAACAATGCCGACATAATGCTAGCATCGTGGTGCGTTTACAATGCTAGCACATGATGCCTCTAATATGCTTGCCCAACCAAGTATATCCCGGTTTGAAAGTATATACCGCCAATCAAAACAGCAGAAGTAAAACATATCAGTATATAATATCGTAACAACTTATGTTAAATGAGTACAAAGTTGACATATACTACGTATATGCCGTCCATCATAACAATTGTGAAGTAAAACATAATCGGTAAATGTTATCATAACAGTTCATGTTTAAATGAGTACAAACTTGACATATACTACGCAAAGGAAAAATAATACAACTAGACCAAAGTTACATACTTAGAAGACTAATTGTGAATCAAAGATCGACGCCAACATAGATATATTTACAAAAAGTTCATAGAATAATTAATTGTATAATTTCTGTAACAGAATGTTTAGGAGTATTTTTACAATAGATAGGATTTGGTTGCCGCAAGGCTTTTAGTATTATTTATTATTACTATTATATAATAGGGGCAGTTTTCTTCAGATAAAGTAATTTAAGTACTGAATTTGAGGACAATGCGGAGGAAATGCAGAAATTTAGTAGAAATATGTATTCAACTTGCTTCCCTCTTTGATGGCTTGTAAAATAGGCTTCGAGAAAGCTCGAGAAGCAGCAAATCATCTGTTAATTTCTGTAGTAAATTTTCGTCTGAAGAATATTAACCACATTTCAAAATATCATACATGTACCAAAAACTAGATAAATGGATTATAAAATATATACAGAATACGACTAAGATATGTACACGATAAAATGAAATGCATTTCATATCAATGGGAAAACAACAAGTTCGTCCTCCACTGGGAAACCGAAAGCTTTATTACTTGGCTTTCCTGTAACAATTCGTCTCGTCAAAGAATAGAATCCTATCCCAAGAGTGCGGGAGGGATAAGGATATGAAAACAAGTCATGTCTGAAAGTCATTTCTGTACCTTGGACAGCATCATTATGAAAAACTTTGTTGATTAATACGATTTTACCGTCAATTACAGCAACATTATCAGGAGATTTTTCAGAAAAATGTAGGCCTGGGACAGTTTTGGGAGGGATGTCCCTCAACAAGCGAATTTGTGACACAATATGGGAAAAGGTATAACGTGTAACCTTGACGCGTCGCTTCAGCTTCCCTAAGTGATTTTCAAACATAAAAGTTGAAAAACCGGGAAAGGGGACCATACATTATTACAAACTCATGCAAATGCAATAAGAGATGGACATTATAGGACAATGACAGGTTTCCAAACACAGCTTTGAATTTGTCCACAAATATTTGTAAACAACTATTCGCATGCGAATAGTACTGCACATACTTATCCGATGAAAGAACGTAGTATGAAAAATGTAGCAGTTGCAACAAATCGTACGCGTCTTTAGATATATATCTCTTAAATAGAAAGGGGCTGAAATACAACAACAGACTACGATATTCAGTTGCTTTAAAATGGGACAAATCCACCTTAATGCTTCTGACACGTCTCTGAAACTCACAAGGCGTGTACTTCCTGTATTCTAAAATATCATTTGACAAGGAAATTATATCAGCATCTCTAACACGACAAGTGAGCCTGCCTTTTAATTTTGAGAAAAGCAATAAGCACACCTTCCGGAAGACTCCCAAGCAAATACAATGTAAATCATCTATAGGGAAATGAGTCTTCAGTCCAACTTGCACAAAGGAGATAACTTCACTTGATTATTTTCGAGATTGTTATTATACCGTTCATCCGTTCTTTCGTTACCTTTATTCGATGGGAACACAACTCGATCAACTTCATAGCAACCTTCTCCATCACAATAACCACATCCTTTTTTAGCCGTATGCCCCAAGATGCACTGTAGATAAGCACGCGCAGGAGCATCACAAACGAAGATCACTTCGGTCAAGCTAACCATGATGTTGTCGACTAGGAATCCACGGCGAAGATCTTCAATTTCGGCGATGAACTCTTTAAGATAAGAATCCAATTCAGGCTTACCATTTCCAAGATGTATAGCAACTGGATACGGCTGTTTGTCATTGCCAAACGAAACGAGGATGGGCCAAACACATGTTGACGAACTGCGATAAAGTGGCAAGCCATCAATGTTCACCTTCATTGACAATTCCACTTCGTTTCGTCCACTAAATTTATCATCACGCCTAATAAAAACCGACAAATTCTCCTTTATTCCGAAGTAAGCAAAATATCCAGAACGAAGTGTTTCAATTGCGACAGAATTATACGACTTCTGATGCTTCTTTTTGAGCAGGTAGAGGGAGCTGGGAACATCCTTTACACCATGTTCGTTTAGAGATGACAATAAGAACTTCATTCCCGAAGCAGGTATGTTGTAGTTGACATAGAAAGAGTATAAATCTTCTGCTAATGTCGAAGGTCCGTTGTTATCGCTGTCACTTGCATCTGGTGAGAAGTAATCGCTCTCGTTTTGACTGGAATCATCTAACGCTGAGAATTTCGCTCTCGGTAATTTCAATATTTGGAGAATATGCTGAAAGAAAAATTGAAATTCGTAAAACCAGTATCCAGGGTGGAATTCACAGATTTCATTTTAACAGTTTTCATAAAAAAGATGGAAATCCGGTTAAAGCCCAATAATAGTCAACCCCGCCAGTATCATTCAATTTTCCTTATCGTTGTTACTGCAATATAGGTCATAATAGGCTAACAGGAAAAGGTTGCCACTCTTAACGCGAACGTAAAAAATAGGGCGTCTGAAATATAACAGTAGCAATTGCAACGGTCTCCTGAGACCATAGTAATAATTACATTATCTTAGAACGTAGTAACTTAAGTGTAGTAAAATACATTGTATTGTAGTTAAAATATAAGCTTTAACGTCGTTACTCCCCCAACCGGAGATTAGACGGTGTCGACAATGTCAGACTTTGCTGGAGCGTTGAGTTACTTTTAGACCGGATGCCCTTCCTGCCGACTTCCAATGACACTCTCAGTGGGGTACGATCTCACGACCAAAAGATCGAAAGGCCAAGCACTTAGCCACTGTGCCACGGAGACAGTATTCCATTAGCCGCAGTATTAAAATTCAATAATCATTCCATAAGTATATTGTAAAGATAATATCATAAAATCGTAGTGCATAAAGAAAGGTAGGAGAGCAATTCAAAAAAGTTTGTCTCTGGGTATCGGAGGGAAAACCACGAAAGACGATGTAGCCTTTATTCCTCAGCAACAAGTTTCTACGGTGCTTTGGTCCTGTTCACGCAAACTGGCGCATCGAATGCCGCCTTGATAAACAATTCACAGTACAGACATGAGAGAGGCAAATCGTGACCAACAGATCACGTGCATAAAAACATTAAAATGTATTACTAAAATATAAGAAGCAAATTTGCCTCTCTCATGTCTGTACTGTGAATTGTTATCAAGGCGGCATTCGATGCGCCAGTTTGCGTGAACATGACCAAAGCACCGGTCGAAACTTGTTGCTGAGGAATAAAGGCTACATCGTCTTTCGTGGTTTTCCTCCGATACCCAGAGAGATATGAATGGAACCGCGCACTACATCTTCAAAAAAAAGTTTATGTAGTTTTAGTACTTATAGTCTGTACCACAGAAAGTTGAATTTTTATTTGGCGGTACTACTTTCATTTTTAATCAGCAATGATTTTTAAAATTTCAAATTTCCCCTCGAAATTGCATCAACTCTTCCGAATGCATTCATTTTCTTCGCAAAGTTAACAATTTCTGTTCACGTTGCGGTCTATCCGTATTAGACTAGACATACCAAAGAAGTTATAACAATTAGAATTTTGTCTGTGCGAATACAAATCAGAGCGATTCCATTTTGAACATATAACGAAAAAATATGTCATTTCTCTGACCTCCGTGACGCTGTCTCATTTTTGACCTCCTGACCTATGACCCCAGAATAAAAAAATCAATTAACACAGGTTAAGTAAAGCATTACCCAAATATAACTGTGCCATTGATAATAATAGCCTGTGATGTTTGGGTTACTGACAAAATACGAAAATAGCTGCGATCGACCGCCGTGACGCCATGGAATTGCCAGAATAAAAATCTTGAATTTATATTTAAAATTATAAAATTCAATCATTTCTAGCTGGTTGACCCATACATATAAAATTTCATGAATTTCAACTCGAGTAAATACGAAAAAGTAGAAGTGAAATATCCGAGTCACTACAACCATCACTTATCAACTGAAGAACGCTCCAAAATACAGCAGATCGTGTTACTACCTGTTTACGTCTAGTAAAAATTATAACTCATTAAAAGGTATCAAATCGATAAATGAAGGTTTCATATGTTACTCATAATGCAAGGAGTCAATTCGTGAATGCACTTTTTAACCAAAATTCCTACAATTCGCTGACGGACAACAAAATCACGAAATTAGAAATGCTACTTTTTCCAAGGTTGACTATTTCCCGTAACCCATCTACTCATAACATCTACATGATACTGGCATGTCGTACACATCAAAAAATGAAGGTTTCATATGTTACTCATAACGCAAGGAGTCAATTCGTGAATGCACTTTTTAACCGAAATTCCTACAATTCGCTGACGGACAACAAAATCACGAAATTAGAAATGCTACTTTTTCTTAAGTTGACTACTGTATAAGTTGACAATTGTACTTAACTAGCAATCGCACCAATTTCGGAAAATAACATACGGAAGAGAAGAAGGAAAAGGGATTTCTATCGTGAAAAATCAATTGATTTTTCCTTTACTCATACTGCTACTGACCGATGGCCATTGTTACTGAGAAAGTAAGTTCTTGACTGCAGAAAACATTCAATTAGTGATTGCATGATTGTATGGCGTAATCATCATACAGCACAATGAAGTTTTCCACAATTATAGCATCGGGGAAATAAACAGCTATTGTGTTTGGTTATTCATTTCCCCCTTGTTATTCATTTCATGAGTGAACAATGAGTCAGCCCTATTTGTCAGTTTATTGTGCTTCTTTCTGAGCGCCGTCGTTGAAC